>CM057843.1:47573864-48133864 GCA_030068075.1 Paguma larvata | reverse complement strand
AAGCCCACATCGGGGCAGGGAGGAGAGTCCAGAACTCCTCTGCAGGGGCGCGGGGGGGTGGGGGAGGCTCAGTCAGTATAGTGTCTGACTCCTGATTTCGGCTCAGGTCATGATCTCATGGTTCCTGGGATCGAGCCCCATGTTGGGCTCCGTGCTGACAGCATGGAGCCTGCTTGGAATTCTCTTTCTCTGCCCCTCCCCCACTCGCTTTTCTCTGTCTCTTTCTCTCTCTCTCTCTCTCTCTCTGCATCACCCCATTTTCAGGGACAGTGCCCTCGAGCAGGGGGTCACGAAGAATGCCACGGATGGAGCGCCGTGTGCCCTGGGTCTGGGCTCAGGGCCAAGGGCATTCCTGAGCCTGGTCTCACGGATCCCCACATCCATCACCTGAAAGCTTTTCCCTGCTTCACAGGTGAGGAAGCAGAGACTCAGAGAGGCGGCCGTCTCGATCCCTCTGCTCGAAAGGGGCAGAAGGAATGCTGCTGGGCTCCAGAAGCCTGAGCTTCTGGCCACCACACCAGCCCACCAGGCATGGTCTCACCGTCATCTGCGCCAACTTGGGGGGCACCTGCCGCGCCAGGCGTCCGTCCTGCCTTCCGTGCTACAAATCGCCATGCCCCCGGCCCCCCCACCCCCGAACGCTCTGGGCATCCCTCTGACCTCAGGCCGCCTCCCGGCCCCCAGCCGCAGCCCCCGGGGCTCACTCACAGTTGTAGGAGGACGGGGAACCGTGGCGGCGGCCCAGGCCCAGCTGCCCGCTGCCGATGCCCATGCCCTCCAGCGCCATGCGCTCCTTGGTCTTGAGGGCGTGGGTCCGCTCCTGCCGGAGGCGCTCCTCGTCCCTGAGCAAGGCCATCACCTGCTTGACCTTCTCGCGCACGTTGACGCCCTGGTCCTTGCCGTCGCGGTCGATGTACTGGAAGTCCTTGAGCGTCTGAATGGTGTAGAGGTTCTCGCGGCACTGGTGGGCCACCCGCTCGGAGCCCGTCTTGAGCAGGTAGTCCAGCAGCGTCAGCGCCTTGTACACGTGCCGCCAGTTCTTGCCGCTGTCGTTGAGCCGCCGCCACAGCATGCCCATGACCTCGGCGAAGGCCACCGTGTTGAAGGTCAGGTCGGCGATCTCCGACATGAGCGAGCTGGGCGGGCCCCACGGGTCATTGCTGGTGGCCTCGCGCACCTTGATCTCCGCCTCCGAGTAGTTGTGCACGATGTTTTTCACCTGGCGCCGCAGCGCCGACGTCGTCATGGCCGGGGACTTGGAGACGGGCGGCCCCCGCCCCAGCTGGAGGTGGAGGGCCGAGGGCCACCGCCTCGAGGTCACGGTCTCCGGGGATGGGCCGCCGAGCTCTCAGCAGGGCGGCTGCGTCCTGGTCCTTGGGTTCCACATGGGTCTGAGGAGGAGGGGGAGGGGCCGGAACTCAGGAACGCGGGGGCAGTGGCCCACCTGGACGGCCACTCAGCCACGGAACGACGGCCCGGCCAGGGGTCCCCGCTCCCAGGAACGGCCTCTGGCAGGCATTTATTCTTATTTTTCTTATGTATTATTCAGCTGGCACTTGCAGCTTTGCCTGCTCCCTGCTCGGCTACAAAGACGAGGTGATTATTATTATCTCTGTTCACAGATGGGGAAGCGAGGCTCAGAGAAGGGTTGAATGACCAGCTCACAGAGCTGGTGCGTGCCAGGAGTAGGCAAGCGCCGGGCAGGCGCACTCCCCCGTCCTCGCCCTTAGCGAGAGACCGGAAAGCGACCCCCGGGAATGCCTGCTCACCTCCTTCCTGTCTGCCTACCGCTCCCATTTCTGCCGGGATCTAACTTAGGACCGACCTCTTTCCAGCTCCTCGGCCCCCACGTCGTTAGTCCGTGCAGCCTAATTCACTCGGCGCCTAGTTCCTGGGGCCCTCTCTGAACCCGACATCGTGCCGGGCCCAGAGCAGAAGTCCTGGTCCCCATGCACCCATTTGCGGGGCACAGACGGTTCGGCCTGACATGGACATGCACGGGAACCCCCACGCTAAGAAAATCAGGGGAGACTTTCCAGTAGAGGTGACCGCCTGAGCTCCGAAGGGGAGGGAGAGGAGGAGCAAAGCCTCAGGGCGAGGAAGGACAAGTGGAGGGAATACTTGAGCTGGGCCAGAAGGCCAGAGAGGGATCTGGGGCAGGAAGAGGGGGCTTGCCTGTCTCAAAGAGACCTAGCCACTGCCACCCCTGGGTACACACGAGAGCATGGAGGCCAGGGAGGGGACGCGGCCTGCCCACCGTCTCACAGTGTGTGGACGGCAGAGCTGGGACGAACACCGAAGTCTCCAGAAGACGAATCCAATGCTTACTGTCCGGGTTACTGGTTTTGCAATTAATTCATTGGATCGCTTTATTGTTTAAGTTCCACCACCTCAGCCAGAATGTGAGCTCCCTGAAGGCAAGGTTGGTCTGGGCTCCCCAAACCCGAGGCCCTGGGTGCATGGTAGTCCCCTGATACCCCAGCCGAGAGGGAATCCAGCCCGCTGCCCTCCCCGCAGCGTCAGGACCCGGCCATCTGGGGAAAGCAAACCCAGGCTCGAGACAGAAAAATGCTCTTCCAGAGTCCTACCAGAAACCAAACCCAGAATCTCCCTGCTGCGGCTGTTGCTCCGGTATGCGCACACACACACGCACACGCACACACACACGCACACGCACACACTCAGGCTGGACCCACAGGGCCTCCCCACCACCTGGGAGCCCCTACCCCCACCCCCACCTACAGAGATGGCACCTCTCTCTCGGCCCCTCTCAGCTCTACCCTGGGACTCGGCAGGAGTCAGAAGCCGCCTGCCCTGCCCTCCCCCAATCCGGGCTTTCCCTCCACCCAGTCCTGCCAACCCTGGGCTCAGTTCAAAGCAGCCAGCAGGCCTTGGCAGGCTTCTTCAGGGCCCAGGTGCCTGGCAGAGCTTGGGCCCGGAGGAGGGGGATCCTGCGGGAGACCCGGCGGACGGCGCGCTGACTGAAAGGCTGCCTACCTCCTGTCTGCTGTCTGTCCGTCCAGCCTGGCAGGCCTTCTGTGGGGATGCCACGGCCAACGCTTGTTTAACGCCTGTCCTCCTCCTCACTAGTGACTCAGACCTGCCTTTACCTCCCCGACCGGTGGGCTGGAGGGTGGCAAGAGTCGAGATGAGAAATAATTGTGCCCCACAGCCCGCCCTGAGTGCACGCCCCTCCCAGGGCTGGCCACAGAAACCAGCAAAACCAGTCAGGCATCCTGACTCCACCAGCAGCCCTCCCGGAGCCTGGCTGCCCAAGCCCTCCAGCCTGGGGTAGTGGGAGGGGCCCTGGTGGGGACCCCGTGGCTCTGTCTGGACTTTCCTCCTAGAAGGGGGAACGGAGGAAACTCCCCTGCACACCTCCGCTAGAGCAGGGGGAAGAGAGGGATCAGAAATCCCAGGGTGGTGCCTGGACCTCCCTCCCCTGAAGTTAGAAGGGACGAGGTGTGGAGGGGGAGGGGGCAGGGTGAGGCCCAGGGAGCACGGAAGGGGGGGAGGAGGAAAGGAAGGATCACGGGAGGGAGCCACTGGGAGCCCTGCCAGCGGTGTTACAAGCAAAGGGTTTTATCGAACACAATATGCCCAGAAATAAAAGGGAGTGAAACAGAAACCCGGCAGCCAGTGGCGGCAGCGGCAGGCCCGGGAGGCCGGGTATGGAATTACTGCAGTGACCTTGAGCCAGACCCTGTCAGGTGGAGGGAAGGACACTGAGAAGGCAGAGCCTGAGAGGCTAATTCAGAGATGGGGGGGGGGGCGGGTGGCAGGAGGCAGGAGGGTGTGGGGCAGAGCGGGGAGGAGGAGGCTGGGGGAGGAGGCAGGGCACGGAGCACAAGTATCTCTTCTTTCTATTGGGTGCCCAGGAGAACTTTACAGGGGGAGGGGGCTCCTTTTCTCAGGACTAAGGGAACCGTCAGGGCTGAGGAAGTAGATGGCACCCCAGAGGCGGGATTCAGGGAGAAGGAAAGAGCCTAGATGTGTCGAGTCACGTGCAAGAGTTTGTCCAAAGTGTGTGTGCGCCCCAGCAGCCCACGGCCCCTCCCATCCTCTGCTAAGGCGCCCCAGCCCCTGCCCCGCATCAGGTCAGCAGCCGCCACGGGGTGGGGGGGGGTGGGGGGTGGGAAGGGAGTGGCGGTGCCCTAACTCTTGCCCCTGGAGGGACAGGAGTGAGCTAGAGCTCTAAGCTGAAGTCAGCCCTGAGCTGGCTGTGCCCTGGGGCCCTGGAATGGGGTGGGGGCTGCCCTGAGGCTAGAGGTGGCACAGCGGCAGAGGGGGGAGGGGGGCAGAGGGGAACGGGAGTCTGTGCGGAATGCCGCCCCGGAGATGTTAGTCCCTGGGTGGGGAACCCATCCTTGAGTCCTGCTTCCTGGGGGCTGCAGGGAGGGAGGGGCTGCAGGCAGGAAGCCTCCAGGATCCGCTGTGGCCCTGCCCTCCTCACCCCTCTCCGTGGGACCTGAGAGAGAGCCTAAGCCCCGAGCCTTCCATGAGAGGCACCACCGCTTCCAGGGAGGCGCCAGCTTACCTCAGGTGCAGGCTCCCTTGGCCCCAGCCCCGGGACCACGAGCAGCCTCTGCAGTGACCTTCCGACCTGCGCGGCAGGGGGACAGCACAGCCTCGGGAGCGTCCCCAGAGCCATCCACCAGGGACCCTGGTCCTGGAGATGCCCACCCTCTCCCAGGAGGCGCGGACCCCTTGGAAGGGTGGAGGCAGGGTCCCCAGAACGGGCTGCAGCCCTGCCTCTTGCCCGTTTGTCTTTTAGCTGCCCAGCCGGCAGGCAGGCAGGCAGGCAGCACTCGGAGGAAAGTTGCTCAGCTGGCCGGGCAGGTCTGCCTCAGCAGTAACAGGACACAGGAGGAAGCGGAGGGTTGTTAACCCCTTCCTGCTGGCTGGGCAGGCGGCTCGGGCAGAGGTGGGGGCCGGGCTGCTGGCTGTCCCCAGGACATCCAGAACCAGGCACATCCAGAACCAGGGCTGGTAGCCCACTCCCGTCCTGCAGTGAGTTAACCCTTCCCCTGCCCGGGCAGGAAATCGGGTGGGGAGGGCTCCAACACCCACCCCACCCCTCCCCCATCTTCCCTGAGCCAGGAAGACCATTCCCGGGGGCTGGCCTTTTGGTGGGGTCTTGTTTTCTGTGGGCTCCAGCTGGCCCCCTCGGCCACCTCCCGACCCCCCCCCCAGGGTCATGCAGGCTGCAGGCATAGCCTCTCTCTGCTTCTCTGAGGAACGAAGTGACCTGCTCTCTCCAGAACTCCTGCTGCTCTCAACTGGAGGACGCTGAGGCCCACGAGGTCCTTATCAGAAGCACCAAACGCAAAACCAAGCCGGCAGGAGGCTGTGGCCACTGCCCCATGTCCCACCCACATCCCTGCTCCACCAGGCACTTAGAGCAATGAGCCCGGCATCAGCGAAGTTGTTCTTCGAACTCCGGGGAGCCGGGACCCGGGGCCCACTCGCGCAGGAGGTCTGGCCCAGAAAGAGGATTTTGGACAGAAAACCGTTCGGGTACTGAGTCCGAACAGACAGCACTTTTCTTTCCGGGGGCCACCTCTTGTCCACTTCACACTTGCTCTGAGCAAGGGGGTGAGCATTAGAGCCAGAGGCTGTTTTTAAGGCAAAGAGTGGCTCAAGGAAGCCAGCTGGTCTGACTTGAGGAGGGGCGGAGACAGGCTGCCGGGGACACAAGTTCTGGTCTCTAGGGTGGGACGGTGCCGTGAGCCTGATCCCCAGGGACTGGGACAGGGTCCTTGGTCCCAGCTGAAGTGGGAGGACCTCAGGGAGCCAGGCCCCATGGGGTCTAGTTCTCCTGGTCTCATACTTGGTCATACTTGGTGAGGACACTTGGGAAAGACCTGGCTCCAGGAAGTGTGACCCCAAAAGCCTGGAAACCAGGAAGGTCAGAGGCGGGGATCGTGACAGGTGATGCTGTTCTGTCACCTGATTCATTCCTTGTCCTGCTACCAACTTGCTCTTCTGCTCAGCATCCCACGCATCTCCTTCCAGCTCTGCTTCTCCTTCCTCCTGCTGGCCGGCTCCAGGAACTGGGAGGAGGGGGACCTGAGGCCGCTGGGACCCGGGAGACCCGGGCCACGACCTGACCTCATCACGATCGGACACTCAAGACACAAAGGCCTAAAAGTTCTTTATTGACTTCTTTGTTCATCGGTTTCCCAGAAGGCACCTTGCACACGTGAGTCAGATGCAAAGACGCAAAGTCTCCTCGACATTCGTTATGGGTCTGAGCTCGTCAGCCAGGACCATGAGGTCAGTCACTAGGGTGTCCAGCAGCCCGTAGACCTGGAAGAATGGGACGAAACCACAGGCCAGGGTTCGCCCTGTGGAAAGCACCTACACAAGGGAGCACCCGGCAGGCTACGAGGGACACGTCTCCACCGGGACAGGACGGCTGCGGAAGGGGTAAGACCGAACTTATGGAGTTTCTGGAGAACTGTCGTTTTTGCAGAGAGCTTGATTTTTCAGACCAGTCTGAGGAGGTCGTCCTGGGCTAGTCCCTTGGACCTATGGGGGGCCCTAGAGTCTGGGGTGGTTGAGGCGGCAATTCCAAGGAACGGCGGGGTGGGCCAACTCCACCCTGGCCACCAGGAGTGGAAGGTCCTTCCTGTGAGATCACAGATCCACACCCCGAAATGTCTCCAGGACCAGGCCCTCCCGTGGGGCCAGACCACGTGAGCCTCGGCAAGCTGGTTCTTTATTTCAAAGAGCCCTGTGGTTCCTCTCTAAACCCCATCGGCCTTCGGAAATCACGGTGATGTCACCGGCGGCAAACGGAACTTCCGATCAAATGAGATCTGGGGCGGGACCACAAGGTAGGATGCAATCCCAGCTCCCTAGCCGTCCACACCGGAGGAAGACGAAGCCCTGCCATTAGACCCAGTGGCCATCGAACGTGGCTTCGTGGACCTCCGCTTCCGAAATAACCACGAACAGGACACAACACCTGGGTGAATCTCTCAGGACTTGCCGCTGAAGAATCATTATGCTCAGGTCATGATCGCACGGTTTGTGAGACCCAGCCCTGTGTCAGGCTGTGCGTTGACAGCGAGGAGTCTGCCTGGGATTCTCTCTCTCTCTCTTTCTCTCTCTCTCTTTCTCTCTCTCCCTTTCTCTCTGCCCCCACCCAACTTGTGCACATGCCTTCTGTCTCAAAGTAAATAAATAAACATTAAAAAAAAAAAAAAGAATATACCATTAGGAAGTCTCTGCTAATAACCCTAGCACTTGCTGGAAATTCAGCCACACAGTGTTCCCCGTCTGCCATGACGCACCTCACGCAGAGAGGAAGTGGGGGTGGCAGAAAGGGAGGGGCCTCTGCTCTGTTCCCCGAGTCTGTTTTCCAAACCACAGTCACAGCGATCTTCTAAAGCCTAAGTCAGACCACATCACTCCTCCGTTCAAAACCCTGTGACTTCTCATTTCACTCAGCAAAACCCCAAGGCCACACGACGGCCTACAAAGCCCCACACGCCCCAAGACTTGCTCCCTCTCGGTGGCCTTTGTGGCCTCTGTCCTCCCGGCCACGCCCTCCCCTGCCCTAACTGCGCCCTCTGCCTAGGCGCTTCTTCCTGGCTGTCCACACGGCCGCCCCTCACCTCCCTTCAGGTCTGTTCCATGTCCCAGTGAGGCTCGCCTGCCCCCACCCAGGCCTCCCCCCCCCCCCCCCCGCCCTGGGTTGGCTCTCTCTGAACATACCAGGCATGTCACCTGTGCCTGAGGCCTGTCCCTTGCATGGGGCAGAACTGCTTCCGTCTTCCCCCACGGACACACTAGGCACTTATCGCTCGTGGAATAAACAGGACGAACGAGGGAGGGGAGGACGGCGCGCAGAGCGGGTGTGAGCGAGGGGAGGGCTGGGCGCGGGGCTCGTGCCCTCACCTCCGTGTGCAGCCTCTTGGTGTATTTCTCCATGACCAGGGGGTCTATGGGTTCCTGAGAGGGCGTGGCGCCGTCAGGGGCAGGCTCTTCCGAGGAAAGCCGGTCCCGACTTGAAGATTTCATCTGTTTCTTGTCATCCTTTGCCTTGTGCTTCTTGCTGTTAAAACGGTCCTGCTTGGGGAGACGGAGGCGCACGCAGCCTTCAGCAGCTCCCGCGCGAGGTCCGGGGCCTTCTCGAGAGCAGCCCTCTCACGGGGAGGGCCAGGGCCTCTCGCTGGAGCGACCGCCCGCCCGCCTGCCTCGGCCCCTCCGATGCCTCCCCAGCCCCACCTGAGGCCCACACTATGCCCCAGCATGCCTCTTTCCCTGGCAGCTTGGCTGGCTTCTTGTCCTCTTTCTCTCTGATTCCCAGCTGCTTCTTTTCCTGGGCTATCCCCTTCCGGTCCTCCTTCCCAAACTTCCCGGCAGCCACTTTCACTTCGGCGACAGGAGGGGCCTTGCCGTCTAAGGGAGGTGAATGGAAGACAGTGTGACCTTGGCCTCGCTGACCCCACAGGGGTTGGGGGGGGAAGGAGGGAAGCCAGGGATCCTGAGCCGGGAGTGCTCCCAGAGGAGCAGAGCCACGTGACCTCGTGGAGCAGGACTGCAGGGCAGGGGTGAGCTCCGCCTCTGCCCCACCTGAGGCACGGGCGAGCCATTGGACCTCTCTAGGGCTCCGCCTAGAAAACCAGGGGACTGAGCTAAGGTGGTCACTCAGGTCACTTCTGGGTCCCAGATCCTGGCAGCAGAGAAAAGAGTAGCGGGGCCCACTCCGGGGATCGACCTGACAGAGGTTCCACCAGCGGGGTGCAAATGGCTGAGGGGCCACTGCCAGCGGGGTGGAGGGGTGGGGCGGGGGGGGGCTACGCGGTGCAGGGCTGCCTTTCTGACCTTGCTCTTCTGGCAGGTCCAAATAGACGGTCTCCTTCTCAGGCAGGCCCAGCAGAGCCCTCAGCCACAGGGAATGGCTCACCAGGCCGTCAATCACCTCCCGCCACAGCTGCAGACTGGAGAGCAAGGCACGCTGGAGACAGCCACCACCCCTCTTCTGCCCTTGAGTGTGCAGAGGCGTGGGTCCTTCCCTTCCGGGACACCGGAGCCATGCTGTCTGGCCTAGCGGCCTCCCCGGTACCCGGGCCAGCGCGTGGATGGGCATCTGGCTCCCCTCTGGCAGCAGCCGTGAGAGAGCGGCCTGGGACTAGGGTTCAGTCAGTCCAGGCTGCGGCTCAAGACCCCACCTCGACTAGGGTCCGGCCCTGCGGGAGCAGGGGAGCTTTCGAGAGGTTTCCAGAGGGCCCCGCTGAAGGCGCTCGTGCCTAACCGGGCAAGTTCCGAACAAGAAGCGAGGCTTGTCACGGACCCGCGCTCCTCTTCTCGCCGCCCTCTGGTTTCTCCTCGGCCCAGTCCTCTGCTCGTTGAGAAGGCACCAGGAGAGGGGGCGGGAAAGAGAGAGCAGCCGCTTCCTCCACTCTGGAGAGCGGAGGGTGCCGGGGCCAGGGCGCGGCGTGTCGGCAGCACCGTTTTTGCAAACCGAGGACTGCGTGCCCAGACCCGCAGGCCATTGAGCCCCACGATGGGAAGATGGGACCAGCTCTGCCCGGCGGGGGGCGGGGGGCACCTACCACATCTGGTGCAGGAAGTCAGACTGCAGGGGCCTCTGCTCCTGGCACAGCTCCAGGGCCGCTTTGTTGAGCGTGATGAGGGCGTCCTCCCTCTGGCTCTCCTCGGGGAGCGTCATCGCTGCCTGGCAGGGTTGTGGGAGCATGAGCAGCCATTCTGCCGGGGACACCACGGGCTCCTGCGTCCTCTAGTGATGGGCCTCGTGCAGTGAGGACGGAGAGCCATGACGGAGGAGGACCCCCCCCCGGAAGTCTGTACCCACGAACCGCTTCTCCAACGTGTGCCTGGGTCAGAGAGGGAACCCCTCCCGTACCAAGGTGGCCTGGGCGCCAGAGACGGAAAGAGAGGACCCGAGAGATGGCTTTCTCTGAGTCTTCAGAGGAGTTTGTTTCTTCGCCCACGGGGGCAAAGGGGACTACCGGGGCCTCCCCTCAGTGCCCTGGCGCCTCTACCAGGGCCACCCTCCTACCAACCCCTTCGGAGTCCGGGGAGTACCTTTACCTTCCTGAAATCCTCCAAACAGAGGTTCCACTCAGGTGGGGGAAAGCCATCCAGCTCCCAGGGGCTCTTGGTGCTCCCCAGGTCCGGGCTCTCCTCCACCAGGATCTCCTCCATGATGCTCTTCCGCTGGGCCCCTGCTCCAGGCTTCTGGGACCCTAGGGCGTCTCGGGAGTCCTTGAAGGCCTCGCTCTCCTGCCGGGACACGTGGGATTCCGACACTGGGCTCTTAGAGTGTGCCGAGGGCTCCGCGATCACGGAGGCCTTCTCCGGGGAGGCAGCCGGGGCCCTGGGGGGGGCTGCGGCGCTCCTCCTCACTGGGCTTGTCCTCCTCGGCCTTGAGGGGCACGGCCAAGTACTGGCGCCACAGCTGGTGCAGGTTTTGCACCACTTGGTGCTGGTAATGCAGCTGCTGCAAAGGCGGGGGAAGACATGCGTTGGGGAGGCCAGGCCGCGGGGCACCCGGAGTCCCAGCGAGCCTGCTCCAGCTTCCCCGGTCCCTCAAGGGCACTGGGGGGCAGGGGGGAGGGCTGTGGGGAGGAAGCCAGCAGGAGCCGCTGAGGCCAGAGTGGCTCGCTCGTCACATCCCCTTCAGCCAGAGCATCTCCAAGGGAGAGCTGTTTTTGGCATTTGCGACTCCACGTAAGGTGGGTTTGAATGAGGGAGTTTGTGAAGCTCTGTTGTGACCGAGCGAGCATCCGCTTAGCTGCCAAGGTTCCCTTGGGCAAGTTACTTAACCGCCCCGGGGCCTCAGTTTCCTCACCGTAAAGCGAGGATGTAAATAGTACCCCCATCACAGGGCTGCGGTGAGGAGAAAGTGAGTTACTCCTGGAAGACGCCAGGACGGGCCTGGGCGTGTGTGAGGGCGCGGGGCCCGGCGCTGGGCCTCTACCTGAGGATTTCTGTGGTGGAACAGGTCCTCCTCGGTGAGATAGGCGTCCACGGGGGACTGCGCACGCTCTGGGGTCAGGATCCCACTCAGCAGCTCCTGCAGCATGCTCTCCGCAATGGTGACCGCTTCGTGGGCAGCCAGCTTGTCCTGGGGAAGGGAAGGCGGGACAAGATGGCGGCTCGGCCTTTGGAAGCCCACGCTGCACCCTCAAGGGGCGCTGGGGCCTTTGTGCCTTCCTCGGGGTGGAGCTCGTTCCATCTGTCTGTCTCTCTCACACACACATACACTCCTGTTTCCGGACTCAAAGTCCCCTCAGTATCTCCAAACATCCCTGTTTCCTACAACAGGCTGAGAGCACGCAGAGGGGAAGCCAGTCCCAGAGAAGTTGCTTCCTCGTGGGGGCCAGAAGGGTCCCACGGTCAGCATTTCTCCCAGACTAGGAGGAAGGGCAAAGGGCAGGGGCCACGTGGTTTGGGCCCTGCTGGGAACAGGGCTTGGCCCCACTGTGGGTGTCAAGGGGACGGTGGAGGGGCGTCTCGTGTGAGAGGTAGGTCCACAGTCAGCAAGTAAGGCAGACGTGATGTTTATCAAAAAAAAGTCTGTGTTCACCGCGGGCTGAGCCCCAGCTAAAGTAGTTGGCTTACATTTGGGGACCACGGCAAAAAAAAAAAAAAAAAAAAAGCACAGGTTTCTATAGAATGCCTGGAGGCACACCACCAGCCAGCCAGCCAGCCAGCTCTGGAACTATGGCGGGGGAGGGGGGGGGGCGGGCCGGCAGACTCCCAGGGCCCACCTTGCTCTCTCTCCCAGCGACAGCCCCCCTGGTTAAGTGGTTCTCTCCGGTTCTGAAGGCTCACCAGCTAAATCCAACCCCACTGGCCAGCATCAGACAGCAGTGAACAAACAGACTTGGGGCAGGTCGGCTGGCCTCCAGGCAGGGTGGGGCACAAAGCTATCCCCCCCCCCATCTTTTACATCACAAAGGCCTGGGGAGTGTTTGTTGCCCAAAACAGTCGCCTCCTGGTGAAAAATTCAATTCACCTCTCCGGCTGGGAGAAATAAGATCCCTTGCAGGCAGTGCCAGGAAGAACCCGGAACCTATCCGGTGTCCACGGGAGAGGGGGAGGGGGCAAGATCCTGGGTTACCTTCAGTAACTTCCTCTCTTCCCTAAAAATGTCCCGGGTCAGGGAGACTGCGTGCAGGTTGACCTGCAGGAGGGCACCTCCTAACAGGATGGGGTGGGTTCCAAACTCCCAGCATTCCCTGAAGAGGCCAGCAGTCAGAGACTTGAAGAAGAAGGTAAAGGTTTTCGTTTCTCCCGGCAGAATCACACCTGAGAGGGACAGGGACAGAGGTTTCCACCGCACAGGAGCTTGCTGAGCCCCAAGCCTGCATGTATGAACTAAGTCCCAGGCAGGGGCCCAACATTAAGGGGCTTCCAGGCACAGAGGAGTGACCAGAACTGAGGGGCTTCCTGGGAAGCGGGACTTTTGACTTCCTGCGCAAAAACTGGCAGAGTCCAGGGCAAACGGACGGGGCGGGTCGCCCTAGCCTCAGGCCTGAGCGTAGAGGTCACCGAATCCCTAGAAAGTTTCTACTCCCCAGTGAGTGAGACTCCCTGTGTCCTCGAGTTCGACTGTTCCCCCAACAGACATGAATAGTTAGGAGAGGACACAATTCACAGAAGAAACGGAAGCGCAGGAGGCAGGGGAGGGGGCTCGAAACTGCAGGGACTTTCGCTGGACCTTGGCTCCTCACGGACCACCACGGACTGGAGCCCGAGGGCAGGGAAGAGAGGTACCTTCTCGGTTGTTGAAGTAGAACCGCGGCACTCTGTTTCTCTTCAGGTCTTGGAAGGAGTCCGGCTGAGACCGCCTCCGCCAGTCATACCAAATGGCCACGGTGCCATTATTGACCACGGTCAGCGCCGAAGAGGTGGTCTCCCTTTCTAAAGTTTCGAAGGTCAAGCGAACAGCAATTCCGACATGCTTCTGGGGGGAAGAGAGGTTCGAGAAATGTCTTTGAGAGGAGGTTCTGGCCTAGGGTGGCCGATTCATCCGTGTTTGCCAGGGGCCCTTCTGGCATTGGCCCTCCAGGGCCTGGCTGCCCTCGGGGTGCTACCGCTGTACTGTCTCCGAGCCTGCCATCCACGGCAAGAAAGAGAAAACAGATTTTGTATCTGATGAACAATTCTGCTCCTTTAGAACGTTCTCGAAGCCATTCCTGTTGGAGAAGTTTCGCTAACTGACATGCTGGGGGGGCGGGGCTAGCTGCAGGCTGGGTGGCTTGTGACAGTCTCTTTTCAGTCCCGTGATTTCATTCTGGCTTAAGTTAGTGTTGCTGTTACCATTTTCAGACAGGCTGAATGCAGGAGCAGATAAAAATGCAAATAGGTGACTGTCCAGGCTCCTTGTGACTGCGCCAGAGGGAGGCCCTTCCAGCAGGTAGTGAGGGGGAAGGCAGCTTTACCTTGTCCTCCGGGTTGCTGCCTCTGATCCAGCAAGCCGGCTTCCCACAGAACAGCAGAGAAGGGCCAAGAACAGGCATGGGGACCACTTCAGGGTAAATGGCCAATAAGTCTCTGTAAGAAAAACCAAGGACTTCTTTTTCCTGCGGCTACCACAGTCTTGCCATGGGCGGCCCACGGAAATGGCCGCCAGGCCTACCGAGGGGCCCGGCTCTGCCCCCTGACGGAGCAAGGTCGGCTCCACCTGGGCTCAGCTTTGTCCTGCTCTATGCCTGCAGGTGGGCGCTGCTCGGACACAGAGACTCTTCACGCACAGCCATTCGGCAGGCGCGGCGTTTCCCCGCCAAGGAATGGCTGGGAAATCCCCATCAGGGGCTGGTTGCCGGAAGGGACCAGATGGTCACAGGAAAGCTGGTGCAGGTGTTGCAAGGGGCCCACTGAGAGGCTGGGATGGAGGCAGCCAGATGTCAGGGCGGGGAGTCTGCCCGTTATCCTGTGGCTGCTGGGGGAGGCCGCTCTTTCCAACCCCTCTCTCTAGGGCCCAGGCCGACTCACGAGGGCACTGTGTCTTCAGAGGAACTTTCCTGGCTCCTATCAAACACTGAATAGTCTTCCACAGTAACAGTCGAGAAAGGCCGCCCTCTGCCCACCACCTCCAGGCCATCGATGTCCTCAGAGAGACCGAGAAAGGGAAGATTAGCTGACCGAAGACAGGCCCGACCTTAAGGGGCTGCCAGGCACAGAGGGATACCGACCTGCTGGCTGAAGTCCAGCTCTGCCATGATGCTCCGTAGCTCCTTGCGTCGGTAGATCAGGAACAGACTCCGGTCCCAGGTGTAGCGGTACCAGGCATCCTTCTGGGCCAGCAATCCTAGAGCAGCAGGGTCCGGGGACCCTCAGCACAGTCGGCTGTGGTGGCCTCTTCCCCACCCGCTGTCAGGGCCCTGAGAGCACCCAGCCCGGCACCACTTCCGGGAAAGGAGAAGATAGAGCCTCCCTGTGTAAGCTGGACTCCAGTCCTCCTGCCCCTACCTCCCGCCTCCCGCCTCCGCAGCCCTGCTCAGCACTCCCACAAAATCGGCCTGCGAACCTGCAAGCCTTCGGATTATAGTAACAATAGCCGCTACATTTTTGACTGTTTCAATAACCGGCCCAAGCCTCTCAAATACATGTCCTGTCTCATTTAACACTCTCGCCTTCCCTACTTTATAGATGGGGGAAATGGAGGGCCAGAGAGGTTAAGTAATTCGCAAACCCAACACAGCTGGGGTCCGGACCCAGGCAGCCCACTGCCTTAAAACAGCGCAGCCACACAGAAATACCATGCAAACCACGCACGCAGACCGCCAGGGTAATTTCAAAGTTCCTAGATGCCACTCCGAAAAAGGTGAAAACAGGTGAATTAACTGTAATGATCTAGTTTCACCCATGAGATCAAACATAGGAGCATTTCGATAGGGAATCGATAGAAACAGGTTTGTAAAATAGATACAATGTTTTTATATTTTATATTAGTGGTAATCTTCGAAACCCAGTGTGTAGTTGGCACTGAGAACACAGAGTTCACACTAGCCGCGTCCCAGGTGCTCCATGACCCCGAGGGCATGGTGGCCGCGTAGACGGAGCAGCCCGGCAGCCCACGCTCCAGCTCGCCTCCCCATCCCTGTCTTACTGCAGGGGGACTGGACCTCCCACCCCGACCGTACTCACTCCACCGCCATGCCGGCTCCCGTCCCAGGCCGGTCCCAAGCCGCCGGCTTCCCCGCCTGCCCCTCACCTGTCTCCGCCTGGACGCAGTGGGGCTTCCTGACGTGAGCGATCGGCTCCAGGAGGCCACGCTGAGCTTTGGTCTTTGTCATTACCAGACCCGTCATTTCATCTCCCAAGTATTCCAGTCGACTCCAGAACCCACTGGTCTCCTCACGGCTCTGGCAAGGAAAGGGCAAAGGAGTCAGCTCACCTGGACACCTTGGAGAGAGGCTGGTGGAGGTGCGTGGGGGGGAGAGGGGGGGAGAGGGGGGGACCAGAGTGCCACAGACTTTCAGATGCTCCCTCCGGGGGGTTCGCTGCTGCCCCGAGTGCAGGAAAGAAGCACCTGCTTTGTTCTCGGGGTGCCAACGGGGTGGGCCGATCCAGGCCACTGCGCCGACAAACCAGGACGCGGTGTGGGCCCTGGGTCATCTGAAAGCTGGAGCCTCAGCTTTCAGGAGACAACGCTGAGACTGTTCTAGTCACTCAGTACCTGTGGCATCTTTCTCCTCAAGCTGACTGCCGCTGACCACCACAGGCTGAGCAACCTAGCTCGCCCGATAAAGGGCCCAGATTAGGGACTTGGTAAAGGCCTCGAGGGCTCAACAATGCCATTCGAATGCGATTTTATTCTGCCCCCAGCTGTGCAACCTGAGGCAGCCACCCCCGTGTCCGGACCCCCTCCTCCCAGAGCACTTGGCGACTCCGTCCTCACCTTCCCATCGTGCTGGGTCGGAAGCGCTCGGTCAATGAGCTCCCGCTCCTCCTGGATCCGCCGGTAGGCCTCCCCGGTGTGCATAAGCAGCTGGCCCACCGGCTTCTTGAGGCGTTCTGGAGGGAGCGGGCCGAGAACGCGGCCCCCCGCCGGGTCAGAACGAACAGGGGCCCTGGCACCGCGCACGGGCTTGCCCCCTCGCCGGGCTGATTTCAGGACCCGCTAACTGCAGGAAGTGCTGGGGGGGAGGGGGGGATGGCACGAATGTGGCCGGCCCGAACGCAGGCTCCGGCCAGGCGGAGGGACAGAAAAGCACAGCAGCGGAGCCTCGGTGGCGGACGCTCTGCTCACCGCTCAGGGCTTCCTGCTGCTTCTTCCGCAAGGCGACATGGCGTTGCCAGTTTTTGAGAAAGTTGTGCTGAGGCGGGGCCCAGGGGTGTGCCTTCTCCTTCTCTTCTTTTGGGGCTTTCGGCTTTGGCTCTTCTTTAGCTGAGATGAGGGTCACCAGACAGGGCGGGCTGTGTATCAGCTCAGCCAGCTAGAAAGTACACCGAGAGGGGCGCCTGGGTGGCTCGGTCAGGCGTCCGACTCTTTGATTTCAGCCCAGGTCATAATCTCATGGGCGGTCGTGAGATCGAGCCCCGCATCGGGCTCGCCCTGGGCGTGGAGCCTGCTTAAGACTCTCTCTCTCTCTCTCTCTCTCTCTCTCTCTCTCTCTCTCGCCATTTGCAGCGACGTGGATGGAGCTAGAGTGTGTTATGCTGGGAGACATGGATGGGTCGGTCGGAGAAAGCCAAATACGTTATTTCACTCACCTGTGCAGTTCGGGAAACGAAACAGATGCACACACGGGAGGGGAGGAGAAAAAAAAAAGAGAAGGGAGACAAACCGTGAGGAACTCTTCAAGACAGAGGACAAACTGAGGGTCGATGGAGGGAGGTGGGTGGGGGATGGGCCGGATGGGGGATGGGTACTGAGGAGGGCACTCGTTAGGTTGAGCGACAGGCGTGGTATGTAGGTGATGAATCGCTGAATTCTACTCCTGAAACCAATCATGTACTGTATGTTAACTAACTAGAATTTAAATAAAATTTGGGGGGAAAAAAAGATTCTTCCTCTCCCTCTGCCCTTTCCCCCCTCCTCGAAACAAACAAACAAGTAAGTAAGTAAAAAGTACACAAAGAGCATGTGGAGGGTGGCGAGGAGGCCCTGAGCCGGGGCTGAGCAGAGACTTCTCCAGGCCTAACCTCTTGCAGTCCCCCCACTCTGCTCAGAGTCCCTCCTCTCCTGGGCCCCAAGGTAGTGGGTGACAGAACCAAGGGGGCCTTGGAAGCCCCTGTCAGTTTCCTCTCTTCCAGACAGGAACCTTGGCTCTAAGACTGGTCGACAACTCTTGAGTGTCTCTGTCCTCACGAGTGACGTTAATTGACACCTTCACCGGCAGGGTGACAGAGCCGTTTTTATATGACCCCAGGCCCCTTAGCACCAGACCAATCAGAGATGTTGTGCCCGGAACCAGGGAAGCAAAGGAACTGAGAGAGAGCGGGGCACCGCCCGATGACGGCAAAGTCAGACGGACAGACGCGTGGCCCTGGAAGCTGGGAGGTGCCGGAAGCCACCTTCCTCCGCCCTGTGGACCGAAGCGGAGAGCAGGCCAGCCTTTGGAGAAGGGAAAATGACGCCGGTGCACAGAGGAGCGGAGGGCGGAGAAGGGGTGTGAGGCCTGAGCCCGGATGTCCCTCGGGGTTCGGTCTAACTGGAGCCGGACACCCTTGCTTTGGGGTCCCTCGAGGTACCTCTGTATCCTTACAGTGAGTTCCTGACTTCGGCTGAACTAGCTGAAGGTGGCTTCGCTATTTTAAGGAGGAGGGTCGCTATCACTTCAGACTCCGGGGCCCAGAGACCGAAGCGTCTCTCTGTGACCCCGGTCCTGCTTGACTGTGCCAGGCGGTTACGACCGAGGCGACTTCAGTGACTTCCCTCATCCGAGCGGCTCTGTACCAACAAACCTGGATGTTCCCTCGAGCAACTGCAATTCTCTTAAAGTCCTGGAGACTCCCCAGGATGTGGTGAGGCAGGATTTGGTCGCAGCCATGGAAGCTGTCACCCGGACCTGGGGGGGGAGGGGGGAGGGGAAAGACCGGCTCCTGGCAAGCGACTCGAGGGTGTCACTTTCTGACGGCGACTTGGCATTCTCTCCAGGCCGTTCCACGAATTCAGACCCCAGGGGAAGGCCAGGGCCAAGGCTGGGCGTACCAGAGTAGTCCAGGGGCTTCGCGGCGGCATCCGGAGTCGCGGGGTGTGCTACCAAGTGACAGACCTTCCTCTTGTGCTCCTTGGGTTTGAGTTTACGGATGAGAAATTTCTGGGTGATGACGGGTCTGTCTTGGGTCCCAAGAAAGCGAGGAATGTGTTGCTAAAACAAAAACAAAAACGAAAACAAAAACAAAAGAGGAGAATTCCACTTGAGATCGGGAGGAGAAAGAAAAAAACAGCACCCATCTCTCCTCCGTCCTCATTCTTGGTGGAATTCCTGCAGGCCGACAAAGCTGTTTCTCCAGCTCTGTCCGTGTGTTCTGTCGAGGGAACGCCTGTGCAACAGACTTACGACTTAGTCACGTCCTGGAGGAAAATAAAATAACGCGCGATGCCTCCAGATGGCTCAGGTGAGAGGGGGTGACTCTTCCAGGCGAAGCGTGGGGTTAGGGTTTAGCGGTTTTATCCACCTCTGTAATGTGCTTCTCGAACCCATTTTCCCTTCTGTGAAATGGGGATTAGAGGACTTGCCTCCGTGGGAAGCAAGACACCTCGACCTCTCGTTTCCCCAGGATTCTATATAAATCTCAGAAACGTTAAGACAACAACACAGCAAACTCCTTCAGAGGCAGAAGTGAGGGCGCCTGGGGGGCTGAGTCAGTTAAGTGTCTGACTCTGGACTTCGGCTCCGGTCATGATCTCATGGTTCGTGAGTTCGAGCCCCGAGGTGGGCTCCACACTGACAGTGAGGAGGCTGCTTGGGATTCTCTCTTTCTGTTCCTCCCCTGCTTATGTGTGCGTGCTCTCTCTCAAAATTAAAAAAAAAATCAAAAAAAAAAAAATAGAGGGGCGCCTGGATGGCTCGGTGGGTTAAGCCTCTGACTTCGGTTCAGGTCATGATCTCACGGTCTGTGAGTTCAAGCCCCGCGTCAGGCTCTGTGCTGACAGCTCAGAGCCTGGAGCCTGCTTCCGATTCTGTGTCTCCCTCTCTCTCTTGCCCCTCCCCTGTTGGCACTCTGTCTCTCTCTCTCTCTCAAAAACAAATAATATGTTTTAAAAATTAGGTGCAAAAGTAGAATTTGTGCTCAATTTCTCCACGGAATTAGACACTCCTTCTGAGTGGGGAGGCGGTGGAGAGACAGTGGGCACAGTTGATGTTCTAGACCGCACAGAACCCGGGTTAGTCCCTGCAGGGAAGACATCCCTGGACTTTATCCTTACCTTCTTCAAGTCTTCCTTCTTAATGGCTAAGGCCAGGATGTCACTCCCTTGTAGGACACTGCTAACAGACTCAGGTTCCTCCTGAACGGGAGGCGTGGCCTGTTCAGGCACCTTGGCCCGCCTCCTTTCTGGAAAGAAGCAGAAAAGTACAAGTGCTGAGATAGATATATATTTGTAATATATAGTATATATTACAATATAGCTATATAACATATTCTGATACATAGTATCTCTCTATGTATATTAGATTTCATGGTGAGAGGCAGAGCGTGACACCTACGCAGACAGCAGAGGCTGCCAAGGTGGCTTGAGTTCTCTCCTGAAGCTTCCCCTCCCCGTCCCCTCTGGCCCGTGACGGTGACTGAGACTTCTGAGGTTGAGATCAGAAGATATCCCATTCCGGGCTGTGCTACTTATAAGCTGTAAAACCTTGGGTACATACATGGCTCCCCCTCTCCTGGTCTCCTTCCTTTTTGTGAAAAGAGAAAGCTGGACTAAATCAGTGGTTCCCAAAAATTAGTCAGAAGTCTGCCTGAGGCTCTTCTGGAGAGTTTGACAAACACAGCTTCCCGGCGACTGCGCGGAGCCGGGGCCAGGGGAAACCGTAGTTTTTAAAGAAACTCCCTAGGTGGTTCTGATGCCTGGAGGTTTGGGACATCCGGACTGGGTGCTTTCTCGGCCTCCCCCCGCTGCTGGCACCAATGTGCTGTTCTAGGCGAAGGCGTCAGGTTTCTTTCTGTCTGTCTACCTTTTTTTCAATGTTTATTTATTTTATATTTAGAGAGAGAGAGAAACAGTGCTCGTGTGCGAGCAGGGTAGGGGCAGATGGGGTGGGGGGAGAGAATCCCAAGCAGGCTCTACACTGTCAGTGCACTGAGTTAGTTCTTAACTGACTAAGCCACCCAGGTACCCCAGCATCAGGTATCTTAAGACACTGTCTAGGGGCGCCTGGGTGGCTCAGTCGGTTGAGCGGCCGACTTCAGCTCGGGTCATGATCTCACGGTCTGTGAGTTCGAGCCCCGCGTTGGGCTCTGAGCTGATGGCTCGGAGCCTGGAGCCTGCTTCGGATTCTGTGCCTCTCTCTCTCTCTCTGCCCTTCCCCTGCTCACACTCTGTTTCTATGCCTCTCAAAAATAAAAATAAAAACGTTAAAAAAAATTAAAAAAAAAAAAAAAGACACTGTCTAAAGCCCAGATGCTCTGCGGGAAGCAGAACATCCTCCCTCCCCACCCGCCCCCTGCTGCTGAGTATATATTTCATATCCTTTCATTTAATAAATAATTTTAGCCAGGCATCTTCTGGCCAGACACTGTGCTAGGCTCTGGGGACACAAGGCAGAGTCCCAGGCCTCAAAGAGCACAAGGCCATGGGGGACAAGGCTGTCAACCAGGGGCACTGAACTGGGGACACTACTGAAGCCTCCAGGGGGGACCCCACCCCAGTGTGCAGGGTGGTTGGGGAGGGCTTCCGGGGGAGGTGATGTGTAAACTGAGAGCTAGGGGCGCCTGGGTGGCTCAGTTGGTTGAGCATCCGACCTCGGCTCAGGTCATGATCTCACGGTTCGTGAGTTCGAGCCCCGCATCAGGCTCTGTGCTGATGGCTCAGAGCCCGGAGCCTGCTTCGGATTCTGTGTCTCCCCCTCTCTCTGCCCTTCTCCTGCTTGTGCTCTGTCTCTCTGCCTCTCAAAAATGAATGTGTTAAAAAAAATTTAGGGGCGCCTGGGTGGCTCAGTCGGTTAAGCGGCCGACTTCGGCTCAGGTCATGATCTCACGGTCTGTGAGTTCGAGCCCTGCGTCGGGCTCTGTGCTGACAGCTCAGAGCCTGGAGCCTGCTTCCGATTCCGTGTCTCCCTCTCTCTGCCCTTCCCCTGCTCATACTCTGTCTCTATGTCTCTCAAAAATAAATAAATGCTAAAAAAAAAAATAAATTAAAAAAAAAAATTTAAACTGAAAGCTAAAGAGGACGGAGGTTAGACATGGGAAAGGCACCGGGGAACAGGCATTGCAAAAGGAAGAGGTCTAGAGGCAACAGAACGGTGTGTGCATCGGGAACTCACAGCACATCTGTTAAATAGCCAGAGTGCATCAAGGCGGGGTGGGGGGCGGGCTGGCAGGAAGCGGTCCCTGGAGAGGGGAGCTGTGCGAAGGACTCCGGTCTTTACCCCGTGGGCCACAGCACAGCAAGGAATGGATTAGGGGGTGTAAGGGCGAGGGCGGGCCTAGTTAGGAGTCTACTGCAGGAATGAAGGGGTTGACAAAAGCGGCTCCTGGGACCGGGGAAAGCGGACATCTCTGAGCCTATGTCCCTCAGGTGCCCGGCCCTGAGCACTCAGGCCACAGAGCAAGCCATTCTCCAGTGAGGACGCCCTCCCTTCCTCCCTTCCACAGAGGCGGGGTCACGGGTTTCAAACGCATCTTGTTCCTCTGGCTAGGGTCCTCCTGCCTGCTGCCCCCTGGCTTAGAAGGGTTTGATGTCAGGCCCGACGCGCGAATTACCACGAGAAAGCCTAAGTCCTGCCTTTAGGGACTTCGAAACTGAGCTGAGATTTGTCCACGGACACCCGGAGTAATTTTTAAGGGGCACTATCACTAAGACATCAAGGCAGGTATTCTGATGATCAAAAATCAAGTGTTTTTAGGAAATGCCCACCTAGTGGCCAAAACTCTCCAGTCAGAATCGTTCCAATAGAACTCTAAACCCGGGGGCGCCTGGGGGGCTCAGTCGGTTAAGCGGCCGACTTGGGCTCAGGTCATGATCTCACGGTCTGTGAGTTCGAGCCCCGAGTCGGGCTCTGTGCTGATGGCTCAGAGCCTGGAACCTGCTTCGGATTCTGTGTCTCACTCTCTCTCTGCCCTTCCCTTGCTCATGCTCTGTCTCTGTGTCTCTCACAAATAAAATAAAAAACGTTAAATAAATAAATAAATAAATAAACCCAGCCCATCACTCAAAGAGTCCAACTCCTCAGCGACGGGGTCAGCAGAAACCCGGGCGTATCTGTCTGTTAAACCATGTGGTGCTGTGTCCACACGTACGTGCACTCGAGCATGCGCGCACACACACACACACACACACACACACACACACACACACAAAGGGCTGAACAGCTCACCCCCTGAGTCCTGGTCCCATCCGCCACCATGTAGGGAGATGCAGCCTTACGCTATGATTTCCTCTTCCTCTCTCCCTTCTTTACAAAGGCACCAAAGTTGCTGGGAGCCCAGGAGAGAACTGGCAACGGCTGAAGGTCTGGTTTTATAAATATTTTGGAATTCGGGGCGTCTGGCTGGCTCAGTCGGGGAAGCATGTGACTCTTGATCTCGGGGTCACGAGTCTGCGCCCCACATTGGGTGTAGAGGTTACTTGAACAAAGACTTTAACTAAATAAATATTTTGGAATTCTTTATATCTTCCAGGACATTTGCTCCCTTTGTCACCTCGGCTGGCTCTACAGCTTCCCAAGGGCTGAAACACCTCCCGACGTGTGCTTTTTACTGGTGGGTGTGTAATTACCACGTGTACATTTATAAACCTGCGACGTTGCTAAAGGTTTCCGAAGTAGCGAAACTCTGGTCTGAGGTCCCTCTGAGGTTACCGCGGGTACAGTTCCCTCCGTGCTCTGTTAATTGCATACAGTCAGGGAGTGGCGCGTTCTAGTTCGAACGAAGTAGTTATCAAAATGATATATACATTTTAAACTTCGACTCACCCTAGAGGATATTTGCCGGGCGACCTCATTGCGCTATAAACTACAGGGAAGATGGGGCAAAAGGTGAAGATACGGTCCTCTCGAGGAACTGAAAATTGTAGCCGACACACACACACACGCCAGCATAACGTAAGGGCCCCAGTTAGTGGCACAGACAATGTGTTTGGTTACTCATCCAAGGAGGAACAGATGGGCGTGGCTCCTACGGTTTAGGGCTGGAAAGAGAGGTTCAGAAGAGCGGCTGCAGGGGGCAGAGGCGGCTTCCCAGGCCAAGCGAGGCCTCGAAGGAGAGGAAGCCTTTGCCCAGGCAGAGCAGCGAACAGACGCGTTCCAGGTGAAGTCACAGAACGAAGGCGAAGGCAGGGCGGAGCGTGGCTTACGTGAGGTGCGGGGACCCAGGAGGCTTGTTGGGGAGGGGGCGGCGATGTCGGGGATGACAGGAACACCGGGGCATGACAGAGAGCTTTGTAAAGCAAGGCGCTTCAGAGTCATAGATCCAGTGGGGGTAAGCCAGGTGGCCGGAGGTGCGGCCGGGGGGGGGGGGCGCTCTGGGATTTGGAAACCCACGCCGAATGGGGCTTCTGGTGAGCCCCACGACTGGTACTTTCTTTCCCTTGATCCTGGCAGCTGCAAGGGGGACTGAGGCCAGGCCCCTTACACGGGGCAGTCAGGTGACACATCTCTGGAAGCCAGGCCAGGCAGCTGGAAGCAAGGTGGTCCTGTCAGGGGGGAGTGGGGGTAAAGGGGGAAGCCGTGGAGGGGAAAGAAACCTGGCCTCGATTCTTCAGTTTCTTTTTTTTTTATGTTTTATTTTTGTGAGAGAGAGAGAGAGAGAGACAGCCCAAGCAGGGGAGGGACAGAGAGAGGGAGACACAGAATCCGAAGCAGGCTCCAGGCTCTGAGCTGTCAGCACAGAGCCCGACGTGGGGCTTGAACTCACAAACTGTGAGATCATGACCTGAGCCGAAGTCGGCCGCTTAACTGACCGAGCCACCCAGGCGCCCCTAAATGTTCTTCTTTTTCAGTGTTGCTGAAGGCCTTTGGGAAACTCTGACTTCAGGGTTGCTCTGGGGGAACCAAGGAGAGGCCGTCCCTACCAGGCCGGAGCTTTGAGAGATGAGGGCGGGGCATCTGGTGCTGCGGGGAGTCCTCCTGGTTTCTTAACGAGCAAGGAGAAGCCTGGGAGTCCAAAAGGGCTCGAGTCTCCAAACAGGTTTAGTCACAGTATCTGCTTGCCCTTTTCCTTATAACTGAGAGCTCTTGGAGAAGCACAGCGTGGGATTACGTGTGTTGACTAGCTGTATTGAACTGAAAGGGTGGGGACAGAAGTATTGTCCTACTACGTTACCGACGCTCCCTGAGGTATTTAAGGGAGGGGGGTAAGGAAGGAATCTTGCACGCTAAACTAAACACCCTGGTCTGTTTCCTCCTCGCCCTGGTGCATGCTCTCAACTCGAGGGCTATTTAACAAACGAAATTTCCCCTTCCTACAAATAAACACGCAGTGATAGATCTTGCCTTGATTTGTTTACAGCAGAAAGTCCAAATCTGATAAGATCCAGAAAGTAGGTGTGCCGGAGGCAGTAGCTAGGAAAGCCCCTGACTGCCCTTGGGGAAGGGGCCCAGCTATCTCTCTCTCTCTCTCTCCCTCTCCGTCGTTAAGAACTGTATCATGAAACATCTCATTCCAGCCTACATCTGACTTTTATGCGATGAAGAGCGATCAAGGCCAGCCATACGGAGTCAGCAGGCCTTCCAGGGCACCTCCCCCCACCCTCCGGCTGACTGCAGACCTATCCTTCCTCTCACACTGTCCCTGCTGCCCGAGGCTGGCTCTGGGTCTCCCGGAGGCCTGCAAGAGCATTCCCAGACCTTCCGACCCAGCAAGGAAAGCCCTTGCTTGGCGTGGCCCCTGCCCACCTGTGCGTGCCCTCTCGGGTTCCCTTCCCACTCTGCACTCACCGCCTCTGCCCTGGCTACCAACATCATCTACCTTCTCAGTTCCAGGCTTCAGCTCATGCCGTTCCTTGCTCCCTAGACCCAGAGAAGCAAACTGCCTTTTGGGGGGGGGTGCTGTGAAGCGTCAGCCACAGGTGTCACCTGCTTCAGAAAACCTTCCCCCCCAATTCTAGCATCGAAGACCTGGGTCAGCTGCTCTGAGCCCCCTTTAACCGCTAGGGATCCCTGCAGCACAGCACTGATACTGATCTGGTTCCTACTCGGGCAGTTCACTAGATCCTGAGTTTCTTGGGGGCTGGGATCCCACAGTTAATACTGACACCACTGTTGTCCAGCAAGGTGCTCGCACACAGCAGGCCCCCAGTAAACAGGAACAGCAAACACTGACGGGAAGAGGGGGTGGGTTGCAAATGGGAACACGTCCGGGAGGTCGGTCCGCTGTCAGACACCCTGGGACTCTCTCACCTGCAACCAGAGGGTAGCTGAGGAGGCCGGGAAGCAGTCAAGTCTGCGACTGTCTCCGGGTGACCCAAAATGGGACAGGTGTCATCCAGCCAGAAAGGATGTATGTGGTGGAGAGACATGGGAGGCAGCCCTGGCCGGGTTAGGCATTTCTTCTGGGTTTTTCCAGCAGGCGTCTCAGTGAACACCCTCCAAAGAATCCCAGGTGGTTGGTTTCACGGCCCCAGCATGTTTCTTGCATTCTTTCCTGAATTTCTTTTCCCAAGGACTCCTGTTCCCTGCCCTTCTGAAACTCTTTCCTGACTCTTCTGCACCTCATCCAGTGGAGGGCTCCTGCCTTCGGCATCCCACCCTGAGATATGGTTAGAGGGGGAAGTCTCCTATGCCCTCCTGCCCAATGCCATCTCCCCAACAATTGATCCCTGAGGCTTCTGGCAGTCCCCTACTTCCTAATCGCCATCCCCAAGACCTCTCCCTTCGGGGGTCAATGCCTTGTACATCATCCCTGAGGTATGGGGTACGCCTTGTTCCATACCCCATCCCCCCATGATCTTTACCTCCATCCTGGGGTCACCCCCGTCCTCCAGGCCCCGTGCCGTGAATCCCAGCCAAGAACCCCAGCCCCTGTCGGGCTCTCCTGAGCTCCCAAGGCAGCCAGCGCCAACCTTTAATGATTTCTGCGGCCTCCAAGAATCTGCTTGCGTGTATTTTGAGGCGGGACTCCTTCTTTAGAGACCTCATGGTGTGGCCCGTGTTGTGAGCGTGGCCCTGCGCCGCGGGGACCTGGGATAACGAGGCTGCGCGGCACCCCCCCGCGACCCCGCGCGCAAGCGCGCCCGCCTGCCGGCGGCCGCCAGTGCGTCCATAGCAACCAGCGCCCCGCGCGGGGACGCGCACCCACCTATCAACTTGGGCGGAGACTGCTTGGTCACCACCTTTTTCATCTGGCCACGCCTACGCGCCCGCCGCGGGCCCCTCCTCCCGCGCGCGGACCCGAGAACAGCGCCCGACCCCCGAGAAGAGCGCCCTGCCCGGAGTGTGACGTCACAGAGGCGCCGGCGAGCGCCGTGACGTCAGCGGCCAGCGGGGGCGGGGGCGGGGGCCGGTGAGCGGGAGGGTTGCGTCAGGCTGTCTTGCCGAGGCGCCAGGGCCTTCCTTTTGCCCTTTTGAGCCCGATGGTGACTTTCACGCCCTGCCGAACCCCCCTGAGTGGCTTCGCGTGGGTTTCAGTGACCTGGAGACCCCTGCCTGCCCCCTCCGCGTGCCCACGCTCGCTACAAGCCCTCCATCGCTTCCCAAACTGTAACAATTCAGGCTTTTACCCCGACTTGGGTACCCCTTCTCGTACTGCTGGTTTCAGCCCTTGGAAATGCCGCCTTTAACCCCTCAATCTAAAGTAGCCTCTCTGTGATTCCGACTTTATAATCGCACCCGGGTTTATTTTTTCCCTAGAGCCCGAACCCGTTCTCACATCATTCTGTTTGTTGGGGGGGTCGCCTGTCGTGAAGTTCGCTGTGAGATTGTCAATTCCATAGGAACATGGAGGGCCCGTCACTTCTCCCCACCCCGGCCCAGATTTAGCAGATAGTACTCACTCGAACTGTGCGGGGAAGAATGAAAGGGCTTTAGAGCCAGACCGCTGGCCTGCTAGCTTTGCGTTCTTGGACCAGTCCCTTGCCGTCTCTGAGCCATAACTTTCTCCCTTATAAGACGGAGGTCATATTGCCGCCCACACAGGGCGACTTGAGGGATTAACTGAGAGTGCGCATTTAAACTACCCACCGGGGTGTCCTCCATAAACTGTAGCATCTTCTCAGTCAGTTCCCAAAATCATGCTGGGGTGTGTGTGGGGGGGGGGAGTGTACTCTATACCCATTTTACAGATGAAAAACCTGAGGTCTATAGAAGAGAAGAAGGTAAAGTCATCTGACTAGCAAGAAGTACAATTCCAACGTGATTCTCCCAAATCCAAGTTCAGGGGTCTAGCTCTGGGCTAGTTCCGAGCTTTGCCTCGGTCTGCCCTGGCCAGGGGAGAAACTAGGGAGGGTGCCTGCAGGGCTGGTCAGTCTCCGGGCTCCCTGTGTGTTCCCCGTTACTGGGCCTCTCCCAGGGGGCACGGCCTCTTCATGCCTTTCTCTCTTCGGACTGAGACGGCCTCCACGGGCAGCCTCTCTTCTGCTCTGGGAGGGAGGCCCACGCACCAGCCTCCTTCCAGCTCACTCCGTGACCATTTACTGAGCACTCATGATACAGCAGGCTGAGCCCTGCGTCTCCACGAAGCAGACACTGAGATGGGGTCAGGAGAGCAAGACGTGTACTGTGGGGAAGAGTGGGGGGGGGAGCACGCTAGGGCCCGTGAAAGATGAAGGGGGAGGGCTGGGCTGGGAGGGCCTCGGACTGTGTGGCGGATCTCACAAAGTCATGGACGTCCGGGGCGAAGAATGTTCATTAGAGACTGTCGGCTAACTGTGCAGGTCAACGGCAGCGAGTCCTTTCCCGAGGGAAGGAAGCCGGAGCTCTGTGCCATACCGAGGAAAACAAGAAACCTTCCTTCTCGCCCTCTGGGTGCTCGGAGTCCACTCGAGAGCGAAAGACAAACACTCATGAAACTCACTCCAGGAAACCAGCTTCCGGAAGGCCTTTTAACTTGGCGGGATTGCGCAGCTTGCGCGCAGCCTGGCTAGGCACAGGACAGAGGGCCGGGGGCCACTCGGGTTCCGCGGAGGTTAAAGGCCAAGGGAAGGAGGAGGTGGGAGAGACGCGTGGCTAGGCTGAGCTCTGCCAGCATCCCGAGCGAACTGGGACAGGTCTCATCCCCTCTCTGTGCTTCTCTGTATCGCTATCTGCTTCATGGAAGGTGTCAGACCAGATCAGAGCCACCTGACCTTTGGAGAATCGGAGCAAAGCTAGGAAGCTTGTCCCCTGATACGTACATCTGTGTTTTTTTTTCCGCTATGGTAAAATACATGTAATATTCGCCACTTTAACAAATGCAATTCAGTGGCGTTTAGGACACTCACAATGTTGAGCAACCATCACCCCTATCTGGTTCTAGAACTTATTTTTTTAATGTTTTTCTTTTAATGTTAGGAGAGAGAGACAGAGCATGAACGGGAGAGGAGCGGAGAGAGGGAGACACAGAATCCGAGCTGTCGGCACAGAGCCCGATGCGGGGCTCGAACTTTCGAACCGTGAGATCATGACCTGAGCCGAAGTAGAATGCTTCACCAACTGAGCCACCCAGGCGCACCTGGTTCTAGAACTTTTTTTTTTTTAATGTTTATTTATTTTCGAGACAGAGAGAGACAGAGCATGAGTGGGGAAGGGGCAGAGAGAGAGGGAGACACAGAATAGGAAGCAGGCTCCAGGCTCTGAGCTGTCAGCACAGAGCCCTACGCGGGGCTCGAACTCACAGAGTGTGAGATCATGACCTGAGCTGAAGTCGGAAGCTCAACCGACTGAGCCACCCAGGCGTCCCTAGAACTTTTTAGTCATCCCCAAAGAAACCTTGTATCCATTAAACAGTCACTCCCCATCCCCTCTCTTCCCAGCCCCAGGCAACCCTTGATCTCCTTTCTGTCTTTATCGATTTGGATATTTTCCGGCTATTTTCTATAAGCGGAATCACACACTATTTGACCTCTTGTGTCTGCCTTCTTTCACTTAGTATGATGTTTTCAAGGCTCATGCATGCCGCAGCACAGGTCAGCGCTTCAGTCCTTTGTATGGCCAAATAATCTCCAGGACGGCCGTACCACATTTCGCGTATCCATCATCTATGCATTTGGTTTTGCACATGATTTTGCATTCAATTCCAAGAACTCCCCGGTGTTCACTCCTCATGTGTCCCTAGGGTGAGCTGGGCTGAGGTCAGTGTGCCTTAGACACAGAGCTGGGTCATCTCAAAGTGAATTTCAACTCTAATGGATGTGCTCAGGGGGCAGTGATTAATCCCAACTTGGGAATGCCAGAGTGGATATCAGGGGAGCCTTCCTGGAGGAGGCAGCATTTGAGGCAGGCTGCTGAAGGTAAGAAGGCAACAGGCAAGTCCTCCCTGTGAGGACACAGATAAAGCTCGGGGGGCGGGGGGGGGGAGGGACAGAATAGCATCATTTAGCTACTGCAGCTGCGGCAGTCTCCTCCCCCTGAGCCTCGGGAGCCGGGAGCCGGAGGAGACGGTGGCTGGGTTGACAGAGGGCATGACCTCAATTATTGCCTCGTGTCTCTGTTTATTTCCATCCAGCCAGGTGCCGGGCATGTCGTCAGTCACTCTTTGCAGAGCCTAACCAGCCTCCCGAAATAGAAAATGTGTTTCCTCCCCAGGCTGCACCGCCCCCTCCTAAGGCCTCGGGCTGGCGCTCCAGCCCCGCACATCTTGCTGGCCGCCCTCCCCTCCCCTCTGGCTCTCTCCTCCCAGTTCACACCACCACTTCTGCCTCCCCCTCCGCAGATGCGCCCCGCTCATTCTCCACGCCTGGCTCCCTCCCCTCTGATCTGGCCTCCGCCCTGCCCTCTGAACCGAGTAATCGAGTAATCTACTAATCGCACCACTCCCCTCCTCCCTGGAACCTGTGGCAACCTTCTGTTCTCCTGGACCCTAAAGCCAGGCCGGCTGGACTCTGTTCCCAGGAGGGACTGGCTTCAGGGTCAGGGATGGTGCGAAGGCTCTAGGCGCCACCCCCAGGCTCAACCGGTCCTGTTAACCGTCAGCCCCCTCTGAAGCGGGAGGGTCAGGGGAGCCGGCGCCCCGCCTGTACCCCAGGTCCCGGAAGAGGGTCTGGCCCACGTGAGCCATCAACCACGGGAAGGAGTCGGGGGAAGCCTGGAGAAGCATCAGTAGGTGCCTGGCAGCGGCCCTTCAGTATCTTCGGGGCAGGGAGAGAGCCCGGCTCCCCGGCAGCAGCCGTGCTCAAAGGCAAACCGCAAACCACAGGGACGCGTTCCTGGGAGGTTTGCTGCAAGACTCGGCTGAGAACCCGAGCTCGCCCCCTGGTTCTGGAATTGCTGGGACCATGTGCCTGGGCTGCCGTCAAGGCCACGCCCGAGGTGAATGGACCTCGGGTTCTGGGCTCCGAGCTGAGGTTCTCCCCGCCAAAGGAGGTTCTCTGCCGGTTCCTTCCCTCTCTCGCTGCCTCCCTCCTTGTCCTGGTCAGAAGGGGGCTTGCCGAGGCAAGAATGGGGGGGGGGAGTCTAGAGGGCTGTCTCTTCTTCCTCTAGATTGTGGGGGTACGTGAAGAGCACCCCCCCTCCTCCAGTTCTGGGGCTCTCGGCCTGAAACTCAGAGGGAAGTTGCCGGTGAAGGGTCCTGGGCCTGAGTCTCTTTCTTTCTTTCTTTTTAATCTTTATTTTTCAAAGAGAGAGAGAGAGAGAGCAGGGGAGGGGCAGAGAGAGAGGGAGACACAGAATCTGAAACAGGCTTCAGGCTCTGAGCTGTCAGCACGGAGCCCGATGCGGGGCTCGAACTCACGGACTGTGAGATCATGACCTGAGCCGAAGTCGGCCGCTTAACCAACTGAGCCACCCAGCCCCCTCCGCGTCCTCCGCCCCCCCTCCCCCCCCACTGCCTGGGCCCTGTGTCTCCCTCCTCTCCTCCCCTTGCAGAATGGGCTCCAGACTGCCTTCCTCCATCGACTTCCCAGGATCAGCGCAAGGAGAAACACCAAAGTAAGTACTCCGTGTTTAAGTACTCTGAAAACTGCAGACGAGAGGGATTACAGTTAAGGCCCAGAGCACTCCGGTCCACTAGATAATTTCTCTCTCAGGCTGCGCGGTAGGCAGAGTGATGGCTCCCCAAGGATTTCCGAATCCTCAGCGCCGGAAGCCGTGAATTTGTTACCTTAACACAGCAAAAAGGACTTCGCCGAAGTGATCACAGATAAGGGTTTTCGAGAAGCGGAGATGTTCCTGCATGACCCGATGGGCCCGGTGTAATCACAGGGTCCTTACAAGAGAGAGGCAGGGGGGTCAGGGTCAGAGAAGGAGCTGGGATGGCCGAGGCGGTGTTGGCCTGAGGCCACGGCCCGTAGTCGCCAGAAAGGGCAAGGAGCAGCTTCTTTCCTAGAGCCCCAGGGGGAACACGGCTCCGTGGACACCTGGGTTTTAGCCATTTCTGTCTTGTGGCTTCCGGGACTATAAGATAATAAATTTGTGTGTGTGTGTTTTTTTAAATATTTGTTTAATTTTTGAGAAACAGAGCATGAGCCGGAGAGGAGCAGAGAGAGAGGGAGACACAGAATCCGAAGTAGGCTGCAGGCTCCGAGCTGTCTGCACAGAGCCCGACGAGGGGCTCGAACCCACGAACTGTGAGATCAGGACCTGAGCCGAAGTCGGCCGCTTCACCGACTGAGCCGCCCAGGCGCCCCGGACTAATAATATTTCATGGTATGAATAAACCACATTTTATTTCTCCATTCCCCAGTTGATGATGGGCATATGGGTAGTTTCCACTTCGTGGCTCTTGTGATTAATGCTGCTGTGAACATTCTCGACACAACATTTGTGTACGAGTTTTTGTGGGAACGCCTGTTTTCAGCACTCCTAGGTACACACCCAGGAGCAGAGTGGTTGGGTCATATGGTGACTCTACACTGAACTTTTTTGAAGAGAGAAAAACCTTGGTTTTCCACGCAGCTGCACCATGTAACATTCCCACCAACACCAACGGGGTATGAGGGTTCCAACTTCTCCACAAACTCACCAACACCTCTTCTTTTCCTTTCCAGAAATAATTCTAACCATGCTTGTGGGTGTGAGGTGGCGTCTCACTGTGGTTTTGATTTGCATTTCCTTCGTGACTGTCAAGATGTCAAGCAGGTTTCTTGGGAGACACGTCTATTCACATCCTTTGCCCTTTTTTTTTTTTTTTTAATGTTTGTTTATTTTTGAGAGAGAGACAGAGTGAGATAAGGGGAGGGGCAGAGAGAAAGGGAGATGCAGAATCCGAAGCAGGCTCCAGAGTCTGAGCTGTCAGCACTGAGCCCGATGCGGGGCTTGAACTCAAGAACCGTGAGATCATGACCTGAGCCGAAGTTGGATGCTCAACGACGGAGCCACCCAGGCGCCCCTAGGTACGCTAACTTCTTTAATGCTTACAATACTCAAATGAGGTGGAGAATCTTATTAGCATTCCTGTTTTACAGATGAGAAACGGAGGCACAGAAAGGTGACGTCGCTTGCCTGAGACTAAGCAGCGAACAGGCGACAGAGCTGGGATCCCGAGTGTTCCCACACCAGGGCCCCAGAAGGGAACCATTCACCCCGTGCTCCAGCGAGGGTGCAAGAATAGGATCCTTAACTTGTCCCTGGACCAGCGCGTCTGGGTGGCTCAGTCGGATGAGCGTCCCACTCTTGATTTCAGCTCTGGTCACAATCCCAGGGTCATGGGACGGAGCCTTGCGTTGGGCTCCAGGCTGAGCGTGGATCCTATTCGGGACTTTCTCTTTCTCCTCTCTCTCTCAAATAAAATAAAAAACAAAAAATTATCTCTGGATCTTCAGATCTTGTTCAAGACTAGGATTGCCTGCTGGGCAGTTGGCAGAGCTCATTTGTATTGTCCAAGAATGGCCCTGAAGGGTCAGGGCTGGGTGGGGGTTGGGAGGAGGGGGCGTTTGTTTCCTCCGTGACGTAAGGCTGACGCCCCGCCCACCTCGTCCCCCCATTGGTGCTGCCGAGCGCCTCAGAAAGGCATTTAGCCTCTCATTGGGGGTCTTAATCACAATAAGGAAAGCCCGGGGTGAGACAGGAACAGCAGGAATGGAGGTAAGAAGGCCCAGGGTCTAGGGTCTAGGAGAGGCAGTGGACACCATGAGAGACCTAACCGGGAGAGAGCGAGCAAGGAACACTGGTATAAAAAGTCACCTAGCGCGGGGACCCTTCCTTCCACGGTGGGTGATGCCGCGTGGGGGCTGTCCCACTGCCCTGTGGCCCGCACCCTCCCAGCCACCCGGGACCTGGCAAATTCTACATCGGGACGGCAGGAAAAATTTTCCAAGGCTACTTACGGCCTAGTTTGGCATCACAGAGAAATAACAGGTGTCTCGTCAGGCACTAGGAATTCCTGTTCAAGCCCTGCCTTCCTCAGGGCGGTCACGCCCAGGGCGCTGTAAATCACAGTGAAAACACTCCAGTAGTCACAACGACTGCATTTGTCAAATGTGCATTTTGTGGCAGGAATTACAGTAGGCTCTTCCCATCCAAGCAACCAACCATCCATCCATCCATCCATCCATCCATCCATCCATCCTGGCCAACCTTGTAATAACCTTGAGAAAGGCACAGTCCCTGCCTTCAGAGGTGAGGAAATGGAGACTTACAGAGTGAGCGGCTATGTTAAGATCACCCAGCTAGCTTATGTTACTTTGGTTTTCTGTCACGTGCACTTGAACCCGAACTTGACTGAGAATCACATCAAACCTCTGTGGAAGTATAAAGCGGACTTTCACACTTTACTTTCTATGCGATGGCGTTGCTGGCACTACTATTCCTTTTTACAGTAAGAACGTATTCATGTATTCTTTGCGTACACGTCTGTTTCAGAACCCCAGAGAACGCAAATTGGGTGCCAGCCCCACCGCTTCCTACCTATGTGACCTCGGGCACTCGGTTACCTCTCTGAGTCTGTTCCCTCATCTATAAAATGGGCCTGACAATAACAGAACTTCTCTCCCTGGGTTGTTGTGGAACTCACATGTGCTAATGCAGATAAAATTCTTGGCACCACGCCTGGCTCACAGCTATGGCTATAGGACGTAACGCTGCCACACAGGCACTGGTGGTGGCAAAACCAAAGAAAAAACTCAGAACATATTGTCGAGTAAGAAAACAGCTTGCAAAATTGGCACGCGAGTGTGATCCCTTGGGCACGAAAGTATTTTTATTTCTACATCTCCATGTATACGGAACGCATCAAGACACGTCTGGAGGGATGGATGTCCAAGTGTTAGTAGTGGTAGCTTCTGGGTAGTAGAATTTTTGCTTTCTTCTATACGGTTGGAAAAGAGCATGGTTAGGTCTTGAGTAGGAAATGGAAAAAAAAGAAAGAAAGAAAGAAAGAAAGAAAAACCCTTGGGAAAAGAATACAACGATTCACCCCAAGAATCGTTAGAGCATTCCCACCCTTGGACCCAGCTATCTCGCTCTTGGGAACGGACCCGAGGAAATAATTCAAATGAAGGAAGAAACTATATCCATAAAAGGATGCACGGCGGCATTATTTATAGCAGAGGAAAGTGGCTTACACTAGGGTAGAAATTATTAAATTATTCACCCCTTGGAACACCGTGCCACAATTAAAATGAGAGAGATGAGAACCGTGTAACCACGTGGAACGATGCTGGTGAAGGAGTGAGAGGCAAAAGGGGCAGATGCGGAATGAGATCTGTGCGCGCGGGCCCCCAGGGCAAAAATCGTGCATGCATTTGAATGAGGACTTAAAGGGAACACAGCAAAAAAAACAAAAACAAAAAAAACAAAAAAAACACTGAGTTTTTTGGGGCCACCGATTGTCAGAGATTTTTTTTTCTTTTTCATTTAGAATTCTAATGTTTCTATAACGTCGTTTGTGTAATTTTTTATCCTTTTTTTTTTTTTTTTTTAAAGTAGCTTTCAGGCCCGGGGTGGGGGAGCCTGACACGGGGCTTAAACTCGCGACTCTTGAGATCAAGACCTGAGCTAAGATCAAGAGTTGGACACTTAACTGACTGAACCACCCAGGCGCCCCTGTGGAATAATTTTTAAAATGGAGATGGGGGATGCCTGGGTGACACAGTCAGTTCAGCGTCCGACTCCCGATTTTGGTTTAAGTCATGATCTCAGGGTCGTGTGATCGAGCCCCGTGTTGGGCTCTGCGGTGAGTGTGGAGACTGCCTAAGATTCTCTCTCTCTCTCTCTCTCTCTCTCTCTCTCTCTGCTTCTGTCCCCCTCCCCCCACTGCTCCCATGTGTGTGCGCGTGTGTGCGCTCTCCCTCTAAAAAAAATAAAAATAAATGGAGATGGGCTAGATGGGTGATGGGCAGTTGTGATGAGCACTGGGTGTTAGATGTAGTGAGGAAATCACTGATGTCTCCCTGAAACCAATAGTGCACTCTATGTTAACTAAATAACATTTTATTTACTTATTTTTACTTTTTAAAATGTTTATTTTTGAGAGAGAGAGAGAGAAAAACACAAGTGGGGAGGGGCAGAGAGAGGGGGAGAGAGAATCCGAAGCGGGCTCCAGGCTGTCAGCATAGCCCAGAGCCCAACCCGGGGCTCAAACTCACAAACGGTGAGATCATGACCTGAACCCAAGTCAGACGCTTAATGGACTGAGCCACCCAGGCGCCCCAGTAAATAACATTTAAAAAAATGGCTTTAAGACTCCCCGTGGAGAAAAAGAAGGGGAAGCAGGGGGAGGATGATAAGAAGGAGGGGCTCTGGAGGAGGGAAATGCAGAGACAATCTAAAACACAGGGCAACATTCCCAGCCTGGCCTCCTACGCGGGTGGCTCCGAGGTTGCACCCACTTTGCTCCCTGACCTGAGAGGGATCAGATGGACAGCACAGTTGCCTAGGTTCGGAAGGCTCATCATAAAGCTGGGGGGGGGGCGCCTGGGGGGCTCAGTCAGTTAAGCGTCCGACTTCGGCTCAGGTCGTGATCTCACAGCTCGTGGGTTCGAGCTCTGTGCTGACAGCTCGGAGCCTGGAGGCTGCTTCGGATTCTGTGTCTCCCTCTCTCTCTGCCCGTCCTTGGCTCTCACGGTCTCTCTCTCAAAAATAAACAAACATTAAAAAAGATTAACAGTAAAATAAAACAAAATAGCTGTTCTGCCTACTTCACACTACCCAGTCGGGGAGGGGGTGGTGGCTCAGTCTCAGGCTTTAAAATTTGGAGTGCTCTTGCACGTGGAAGGTTTGGTCCTTCAAGCTGTAACCACACACTCTCGCATATTACATTTCCCCCCAGCTCCTCACATCACTCCATCCCCGAAGTGGCTCGTTCTCCCCTTTTATTTGTGTTCATGTGCTCCCAGTAAGTGGGGGGGGGGGAGGGTGGGATATATGGAAAGACGACAGCTAAAGTCTCCATATGGGGCGCCTGGGTGGCTCAGTCAGTTAAGTGCCCGACTTCGGCTCAGGTCATAATCTCGTGGTTCGTGGGTTCGAGCCCTGTGTGGGGCTCTGTGCTGACAGCTCAGAGCCTGGAGTCTGCTTTGGATTCTCTGTCTCCCTCTCTCTCTGCCCCTCCCCTGTTTGCAAAAACAAAATAAACGTTAAAGAAAAAAAATTTTTTTAATGTTTATTTATTTTTGAGACAGAGAGAGACAGAGCATGAGTGGGGGAGGGGCAGAGAGAGAGGGAGACAGAGAATCCGAAGCAGGCTCCAGGCTCTGAGCTGTGAGCACAGAGCCCGACGCGGGGCTCAAACTCACAGACCGTGAGTTCATGACCTGAGCCGAAGTCGGATGCTCAACCGACTGAGTCACCCATGTGCCCCGAAAAAAAAATTTTTAAATAAATAAAGTCTTGATACGGAGGAGAAGCACCCCTCTGGCGGGTGAGCCACGGAAGGGCTGGGATACAGAGGGAAGGGCCTTGTTCCTCCGGACCCCAGCCTCTCAGGAAGGCATCATGAGATGCCAGGGCTTCCCAAACTGGCCTGATCCTTAGAGCTGCTTAGGAAGCAATTAAAAACGAGCTTCCCGGGTTCCTCACTCCTGGAGAGGGTGGGACCAGGCTGAGTCACAGGAGGTGATCCGCGCCACCCGCGCCCGGTCCTGGTTCCTATCCAGGCCCTCTGCACAGGCCCCGTGAGGCGCCCCGGCAAGGGAGGGCCCAGACATCTCAGGTGGCGCGAGCCCTGGCAGCTGGGGGAAACCCAAGTGCGTCCAGGTTATCTGATGGCTCAGCTGCGCCAGCCCTGTGGTCACGTCTTGAATATCAAGATCAGGGGGGAGGTTCTGGAAGAAAGGCTCCCCGCTCCCCCCTGCACAGGTCACCCTGTAGGCTGCCCCAGGGCCAGTCAACACGCCTGCCCCCTCCCTGCTCCCAGCCCTTCAGAACCAAATGCGCTGCAGGGTCCCACAGCCTGCCCGCACGTCTCTCCCGATAACCCCGCAATTTATCTCTTGACCCATCTGTCGGCAGGGCAGTGAGTTCCTCGAGGGCCGGACAGGTCTTCTTCCTCCCCGCGTGCCCCGCGCAGGGCCGAGCGCCCCACTGGTGCCTGCTGAATATTTCATGAATAAAGGAGAGGTAGTAACACTAACCGTGTTAGCACGGGGTCAAAGAAGGACTGATATTCACACCCACTAGGCACCCAGGGAATGCACGTGCTCACGCCTGAGGGGCGGAGGGAACCCCATCCTTAGTCACCCAGCTAGAGGCGGAGCTTAGCATGCCCGGATCTGCAGCGGGAACGAAATTACTTCTGACATCACAGTGCCCTTAGATGTGAATAGGGTATGAAAGTGACAGAGCCTCTGCACAGGAAAATGCCCCTTTGTCTCTCTCTCTCCTCTCTCCTCGCGACTCCCCTGCCTGTCTGTCATAGGCGCATGAGTGCACACACACACACACACCCTGCATACGATTCCTAGGTAAAGACGTTCAGCCCTTCAAAAACAGGGAAAGCTGGGGCGCCTGGGTGTCTCAGTTGGTTAAGTGTCTGACTTCAGCTCAGGTCATGATCTCACGGTCCATGAGTTCGAGCCCCGTGTCAGGCTCAGAGCCTGCTTCAGATTCTGTGTCTCCTTTCTCTCTGTCCTTCCTCTGCTCACACCCTTCCTCTCTCTCTCTCTCTCAAAAATAGACATTAAAAAAAAAAAAAACGGGAAGAACGCCAGTTCTTGTTAGAGTCAAAAATGAACATTTTGCATCTCATACTTTGGTCACTGATTCAGGCAAAGGACCATCAATGAATGCTAAAATCACTAGGGCTGTGATGGTCATGGCACATGACCGGGGCATTCCTTTGGCCTCGAGGTATCACGCTACTGATAATCTAGTAACTTCCAAGAGGGGGGGAAATGCACTATGGACAGATAAGACATCCACCACCTTAATCAAGTGATCGACATTAGTCTTATTGCTTGGGGCCTGACCTGGCGCTACGCACCTTGAGCTACACAGGATCTCCATGTATTCTTGCCAAAAATAGTTCACCTAACCCCAATCATTAGCCAACAGATACACTCAGAACGTGGGACATCCTACAAGACAAGCAGCCTTGATTCTGAAAAATCCAGTGTCATAAAAATAAGCAAAAAGGAAGGAGGCTTAAAAAAAAAAAAAAAGTGGGGCACCTGGGTGGCTCAGTTGGTTAAGCGTCCGACTTCAGCTCAGGTCGTGGTCTCACGGTCTGTGAGTTCGAGCCCCGCGTCGGGCTCTGTGCCGATGGCTCAGAGCCTGGAGCCTGCTTCATATTCTGTATCTCCCTCTCTCTCTGCTCTTCCCCAGCTCACACTCTGTCTCTATGTCTCTCAAAAATAAATAAAAACATTAAAAAAAAAAAAAAAGAAGAATGAGGAGACAGAACAGCTAAAAGTAAAGCATAAAACTTCACTGCAGTCTGTGTTCTTGAGCCGCGCCCCCCACCCCCCGCCCCCAAAGAGAGTTCCGGCGTTTTGGAGACATTTGGGAACATTTGAAAATGGACCACACGGTATTGCACGAATATACGCTTTCTTAGGTTGGGTTATTGCTGTGGCTATATTGGACAGTGTTCTTTTTCTTGGGAGATACAAGCTAAAACGTTTGATGTCTACACCCTTCTTCCAAATAGTGCAGCAAAGAAAAAGAAAGAAAGAAAGAGCTAGCTAGCTATTCAAAGGTAAAGTAAATGTGGCCAAAATGTAGCAATCGCGAACTCGACAGGCTGAGCACAAAGTCTGGAAACATGGCTATTTTATTTTTTTTACAGGTTGCAGATGTCCTTGGTGACATGATGAATACTTCCTCTTTCCAGACGGTACAGACGCCCTGCGGCGAAGGCTATGTCGTTTACATTGAACTCTGCTTTTAACTTTGCTGTAGGCTTGAAATCTTTAAAATGGAATGTATGGTGGGGGAAGGAAGGAAGGAAGGAAGCTCAGCCCTGGCCTAAGCCTCCAGCCCCCAGTCAGGATTCTACTCTCCAGGGAAGGAGCCTAGAAAAAGCAGACGACCAAGGTCAAGGCGGGCTCCCTCCCTGGGCTTCTTAGGCTGTTTAAATAAGACCAGGCAATTGTTTCCGCAGGTAAAAGGCTAGGGGAAAATTACCAGGCTCTGGGTCTTTCCCGAATCCTTCCCCACTCCCTCCCCTTTCCCTGCTTAGCTCCCTCCCCACAACCTTCGCCCTCTTGAGAGAAGTGGAGAGGTGGGGAGCGGGGACGCAGGAGGCTCTGTGAGGCTCTGGCATGCAGGGTAAGCCTCGCTCAGATCTTTCCCAATGCCGTCAGAGCCCAGCGGGTGGCTGTACTGGATACGGGCCGTGGGTCCGCCGACACACAGCAGGCCCTCTATGTCCTGCCCTAGGTCGCGGGGGCGAGAAGCCTGAGAGCCGGATTTCTCAGAATCTTCTGCCAGCCAGGATTCGCTTTGGCGCCCGCTGATGAGAGGCACTTGCAGAAACCGCGACTCCTCTGGCGGCGGTGGGCAGACCTGATGCCGGTTTCCAAACCAGAAATGTTCTCCCATGCACCTCATGGGAGCCGTACCCCTGGGGATACCAAGGCCGGGCACTGACTAGAGCTGGGCTGGCACCTGCTAGTGGAGAGCGTCGGTCCGGCCCCCAGAGCCCGCCGGGCGCTGTCCTGATCTACAGAAACATCTGGTCATCCTCCTCGCGCGGGGGAGGGGGCTCTCTGCAGCCAGGCCTCCTGGAGTCGAGGCAGGAGGGTCAGCAACAGAGAGTCTAGCACAGCCAGACCCTCCCAGGAACACCGGAGACCCCTGGGAAATCGAGAAGCCCAGATGTGACTGTCTCCTCTTACCAACTTCCATCTTCACCCTCCACCGGTATAAGAAGCCCTCGGCACCCACGCGCCCCCCCTCGTCGGGTCTTTTGCACTTTTCCTGGGTCTGTGGCTCTGCAGGCAGGGCTCCTTGGGCCTCCTGACATGCTCCCCGCCCCTCCCCGCCCCCCCCCCCTCCCGCAACACACCTGTGATCCAGCAGCAACAGGCCCTGCGTCAGCAATGCCTTCACCTCCTGGCTTGAACCAAACGCGTCCCACAGGCTCAGCTGGGACTCGAACCGCTGCCAGTGCTGGGAAACCAGAAGGGTGAGGGGTGCGGGGACCACAGGGTGGGTGGCCAGCCCCACGGCTGGGGGTGTGGCGAAGGGCAAGGGAGGGTCCCGTCCCCACAGGGGTCTCTGCAACGGACTCCTGCACACCTAGAGCTGGGGCGGGGGTGGGGGTGCCTGCAGCCCTCGCCCAGGGTTCTCACCACTGCCCCACGCTGCCCACTAGGCCTTGGCTGGGCCAAGGCCAGCCTCCGGCCGCCAGCCCCAGAGGAATGTGAACACAGAAGGGACAGTGATTCTGGAGGACTCAGGAGAAGGAAGTGGTGTGCCACAGCCCCCCCACCCCTTACCTGGTGAGTGATCCCCACGTCCGTACGAAGCCCCATGGCCAAAACTTCCTCTAGCCTGAGAGAAAACCCAGGAAGGTGTCTTGGAGAAGAGCCCTGGCCGCCCCCCCCATTCTTCAAACCCTGTGCCGGGATGTGTGTAGGGGGGCTTCTGAGGACATGCAGGACCGGGAGGGAGGGGGCGGGGCAAGGCACAACAAACAAAGTTGTGCCGGCCGGCTCCGGGGGGGCGCAGGCCGCCCGGAGGTGAAGAGCCCGGTGCCCTCAGATGCTCACAGCTCCAGCTTGCCCAGGGGCGCGCGCTTCCGGGTGCCGTGACCGAACAGCATCACCTCTTTCATCCAGTTGTCCGGCTCCAGGGTCTGGATCCGAGCCTCCCGGGTGTGGCCCCCGGCCCCCTGGGGCACGAATCGCCCATGGGCCCCTGAGGACATCGACAGCCATCTTCACGTTAGCGGCAGCTAGTGCTGTGTGCTCGCCAGATGTTAAATCGGCGGTTCTCGAAACGCGGCCCTGGGACAATTAGCATCTAATACACCGGAAATGTATTCTTGGGCCCTCCTCCAACCAACCGTGTCCAATCAAACTCTGGGGCTCGGAGATCTGAGTTTTAACAAGCCCACCAGGTAATTCTGATACACACTAACGACTGAGAATGACAGGGCCAGCCAGGCACTATTTCAAGCATCTCAACATACATATTCATGAGCTCTACAAAGTAAGTATTATTTTTTGCTGCGCTTTATGGATAAGGAAACAGAGGCTTTGAAAGGTTAATAAGTGGCTCGAGATCACACAGACATGACATTCTGCTCCTGAGTCATCCCTTCTATGGTTCACGGGGGACTCACCGGGCCCAACTCCAAGGTACTGACCGCACTGCCAGTAAGTCCAATTGTGGGTACTGAGCGCCCCCTGTGGGGAAGGAGGGAATAGCCCGCTCAGAGGGAAGAAGGTGGACCCGTTTCTGCTCCGGGTAAGGGGCACCTGGCTAGAACGTCCCCTATCTCAGGCCTCGAGAGCACCCGGCAGACACCTCCCCCCACCCCCGCCCCACAATTCGCCGCCCCCGGCTCAGCCTGCCCACGCCCCAACTTCAGCCAGCCAGCAGCCCAAGACTCACATTGCGGGCGAAGTTGGAGACCTCGTACTGGCGGAAGCCTGCCTGCCGAAGCACCGCGCGTCCCTCCTGGTACATCTCCGCCGCCACCTCGGGGTCAGGGGCGGGAAGGGTGCCCCGCTGCACCCGGGTGAAGAGTGCGGTGCCCCGCTCCAGGGTCAGCTGGTAGAGGGAGATGTGGTCGTCACAGTGGCCCAGCAGTTCCTGCAGCTGCCGGAGCCACGGCCCCGACTTCTGCGCCGGCAGCCCCAGGATCAGGTCCACGGACACACGCCCGGGAAAGAGACGCCGGGCCTCTGCCAGCGTCCGAAGAGCATCGCGGGCCGAGTGTGTCCGCCCCAGCAGCTGCAGCTCCGCGTCGTCTAGGGACTGAGGAGAGAGGGCCAGGTATGACCCGGAGGCCAGCCCAGAGGCAGACAGGAACACCTGACCGACCTCACTGTGTGGACAGAAACACAGGACACAGCAGGGAGCCGCAAGACAATGGCGAAGCCAGGACCATGGGCTCTGCCTTGCTACGGTCTGCTACGGGCAAAGCGTTTTAAAGCACTATCTAATGTATCCTTATAATCCTCCAACGCTAGCTCCATTTTACTGATAAGAAAACTAAGGTTCAGACACGTTAAATAACTTGCTCAAGGCCGTACGATGGCAAAGTCAGGCCTGGAATTTAGGATTCTCTGACTCCAAAGCCCAGAGTGTTTTTATTTATTTATCTATTTATTTTCTTTTAAAAGTTAAACAATTTTTTTTAATGTTTATTTATTCTTGAGAGAGTGAGAGGCAGAGCACGAGCAGGGGAAGGGCAGAGAGAGAGGGAGATACAGAATCCGAAGCAGGCTCCAGGCTCCGAGCTGTCAGCACAGAGCCCGATGCGGGGCTCGAACTCATGAACTGTGAGATCATGACCTGAGCCGAAGTCAGACGCTCAACTGACTGAGCCACCCAGGCGCCCCTTAAAAGTTTTTTTAAATTTATTTTATTTTGAAAGAGAGAGATTGAGAGGGTGAGCGGAGGAGGAGCAGAGAGACAGGGAGAGGGAGAATCCCAAGCAGGCTCCATGCTGTCAGTGCAGAGCCCCGTGCAAGATTCAACCTCACGAACCCAACGCGGAAATCAAGAGTCGGACGCTGAACCGAATGAGCCGCCCAGGTGCCCCCGAGAGTATTTTTAAATTTTACTTTTTAAAAACATTTCAAACTTACAGACAATTTGAAAGCAAAGTACACTAAACACCTTCACTTAGATTCACCGAAAAACATCTTGCCACATTTGCTTTGTCTCTAAATATACATGTGTGAGATTACAGTGTTCAACCATTTGACGGTAAGTTATAGACCAGCACTGACCAAAAGAATTTTCTGGGATGACGGAAGTGTTCTCCATCTGCACTGCCCAATGCAGTAGACGCTAACCACACGCGGCTATTTAATTTTAAGTTAGTTAAATTTAAATAATCACATTCCAAGTGTTTACGGACATGTGGTCGGCCAGCAGCTACGGTGTTGGCCCCTGCAGATAGAGAACATTTTAGTAGAATACGGTAGCCACTGACCACATGCTAGAGAACGCTTGCAATGCGTTCGCTTAAATGTAATTAACTTAAACACTGTCCCCCCGGTACCCCTAAGTACTCGAGTGTGCATTTCCTAAATCAAGGACATTCTCTTACAAAACCGCAATCCGATTACAGAGTTCCGGAAACGTAACGTTGACACGATACCGTTATCAAATACACAGTCACAGCCAGACTTGTCCCAGTATTATCCATCGGGGTAACTTCCTCTTCCCACCCGAATCTGGGATCCGACTGGGTCACACATTGCGTTCGGCTCTCATTGTCTCTTTTGTCCCTTTTAGTCCAGCTACACAGCCTTGGTCTTTCATGCCATGACGTTTTTGAGAAATACAGGCTGGTTGTTTTTAAAACGTCTGTTACGGGGCGCCTGGGTGGCTCAGTGGGTTAAACGCCCAGCTTCAGCTCCGGTCATGATCTCGCGGTTCACGAGCTCCAGCCCCGCGTCACGCTCTGTGCTGACAAAGCCTGGAGTGTGCTTTGGATTCTGGGTCTTCCTCTCTCTCTCTGCCCCTCCGCCACTCACACTCTGTCTCTCTGTCCCTCTTAAAACTAAATAGAAAAATTAACAAAAGACGAAAGTAAAAAAAATTTTTTTTAATAAAAAAATAAAAATAAAACGTCTCTTAAGACGTTCTAGAAACCTGTGGCACAACACTGTGCTTAGAGTTACCAATGTTGTACTGTACGCTAAAAAATACGTTAGGAGGGTAAACTGATCTCAGGTTATCTGTTCTTGCCATAAAAAAATTTTTTTTGAAGTTTATTTATTTATTTAAGTAATCTCCACACCCGGCGTGGGGCCTGAACTCACAACCCTGAGACCAAGACTGACAGCCAGGCACCACCCCCCAAAAGTCTGTTAATTTAGATTTTCCTGATGGTTCCTCACAAGTAGATTTAAGATACACATTTGGGGCCAGAGTAGCTCAGGAATGATGGGCCCCTTTCAGTATATCCCATCGAGACAAAGCCCTTGACCCCAAACTGTATGGTTAAGAGCTAGATGTATTAGAAGGGTGGACAATACTGGATACGGAAATACCAGGATTCGAGCTGAAAAGAATATGTTTCTTCCCCTCCCTGAAAACCTTCAGCATGTCTCTTATCGCCACTAGGCAAAACCCCAAACTCGCTTGTGCGATACTCAAGGCCTTGGGGCCCTATCTTGCAGCCTTGCCTCCAGCCTCTCGGACGACAAGTGACTCCCAGCTCTCCGGAACAGGCGAGGCTCTTCCATATCTTGTGTTTTTTTCCTCTCATACCACCTCTCTTGTGGAACTCCTCCTCCTCAAAGATCACCTCCTCCAGGAAGGTCTCCAGGATTTCATCAGCCTGAGATGCCCTTTGTTGAGACCCCCCCCTTTACCGGCAGCCTTTACCATGCTGCAATGATCTGATGACCTGTCTGCCTCCCCCTTCTAGGTCTCCAATCATGTAACAAAAAACTTTTCTGAGTGTCTCCTATGTGCCATGCAGTATGGTGGGTGCTTGGAATACTGATTTAAAAAAAAAAAAAGAGGCAGGCCAGCATGATCCCTGCCTCATGGGGCTCACGGTCTAGCAGAGCATGAGACATGCCTACTGGGCCCTGGCACCCAGAGGAGCTCAATCAATGTCTGCCCGGTTAGTGACTGTGACCAGAGGAGAGACGGCACTGAGGGTCTGGGTGCCCTGGGATGCGGTGGGTGAGATGGGTTACCTGGAGACCAATGGACACCCTGTTGATCCCTGCTGCCCCAAAAGCCGCCAGCTTGGAGCCTGGGGCCGAAGTGGGGTTGGCCTCCAACGTGACTTCGGAGTCTGCGGGCAGGTGCGTTGCCTGGTCCACCGCCTTCAGGACAGCAGCCACAGTGTCGGGACTGGCCAGACTGGGGGTGCCCCCACCAAAGAACACAGACTCCACCCTGGGGAAAGAAGACGGAGAAGATGAGACTTGGGGGAGCCCTCCGGGACACCTGCACCCGCCCCAGCTGCTCGCCCAATTGCCGAGACCCCGCCTACGGCCCCAGCACCCACCGCCGCACGCCGCTGAGCCGCAGCAGCGTCTGCGCCTCAGTCACCAGACAGCTCCGCACAGCAGCCTCCTCCACGCCGCGGGGGACATACTTGTTGAAGTTGCAGTAGCTGCAGCGCTTCTCGCAGTACGGCCACTGGGGGGCAGGGGCGGATGAGCGGGGCGAGGCGTGACCCCAGCGGCTCTTGCCCCCCCCCGCAGGGTTTCGTCGCGCGCATCCCCATCCCAAGGTCGTCGACGGCGGCTAAGCGATCTAAGCCACACAACTCCCCAGGGAAGGCGGGATGGGGAATATTAATGCCCACTTCATTAGGAGAAAACGGAGGCTCAGCGGGAAATCACTCGGTCAAGGTCACCGAACTGCTGAGCACCAGAGACTTCAGGTCTCCGGACCAGGACATTTCCTTGCCAGGGCACCGCGGCCCGTCCCAGACCTCGTCTGGGGTCGGGGAGGGACGGCCGGTGGCTTCACGGCGCGACCAGCCGCCACGTGGACTCAGCGCCGCCGCCGCCGCGCCCCGAGGCCCCGCCCCCGCCCCACTCACGTGCACGTAAAGCGCCGCGCGCGAGCCCGGAGGCACCGGACTCGGGGATCCTTTGGCGCCCTCCGCGTGGCGGCGCCTCTGGGCCATTTTGGTGGCTGCCGCCCAGCCGCGGGCCCGGGCCCTGGGGATCGCCAGGGCGCCCGCTGCGGCGGGGAGCGGCCGGGTGCGCTGGGAGATCTGGCAGACAAGCGACAGGGACGCCCGGGAGCGCGCAGCGCCGGGCCAGCGGGGCCGCCCGGGTCGCCCCGGCCGGAGGAGGAGGGACTGCGTGACTGCGCGCCGCGTCTCGGGCCGGGCTAGGAGGGCCCCGGGCCTCGCGTCTGCGGCGCCACCTGCTGGGCACCGACGCGCTCACCGCGACCTGCCTGTCGGTCCTTTCCAGGAGCCGGTTGTGGGCCAAGCCGCCGCCTGCCTTTTCCTTTTGGCACCCTGTCCGAGGGCGAGTTCCCCGACCCAACCCGGAACTCTTTGTGCGTGCAGTCCTTCATATTGTATGTGCCTGACTCAAAGCTGCGCACTGGGGACATCTGGATACATAAGATCCGGTCGCAGTACAGGTGCGTAGGACAGGAGAGAGACAAACCAACGAGAGACAGCAGGCAATAGGTGTTGATTCAAAACCTGCTGGCTACCAGGGCAATGTCCTCCGTGCTGTGTGGCTGGTCTGTTCCAAGGGCCGTGGAGTCAGTAGGGAAGGAGAGGGGGCACCTTGAGCTGGATGTTGAAGGATCAGAGATTCCCAGGGACAATTAGGTTGGCCAAGAGAGTAAGCTGTCATCTCCTGGGTCAGGCCAACCTGGGCACTTGCTGGGAGGAAAGCCAAAGATGCTGTATTTGGGAGAGACGGGGTGCAGGTGCAGGGCTGGGAAAGCAGGCATCTGAAGAACTCTTCGATAAGGTGGAAAGATCATGGGCTTTGGAGCCAGGTATCCAATTCCAGCTGGGTGGCCTTGGTAAGACTCTGAACTTCTCTGGGTTTGTTTCGCCATTTGTGAAATGGGGCAAGTGCCTGCTTGGTAGGGTTGTTGGGAAGATTCCAAGAGAAGATAGTATGAAAGCACTTAGCAGAGAGCTGGGTGCTCGGAGCTTGCTAAACTTCTGTTCGTTTTCTAAAAAGTAAAGAGGGGGCAGACACGCTGGGAGGAAGGTATTCGAAACAGTAGGAAAGTTTCCGCCTCTGTGAACTGGAAAGTGATGTGTCTTTTGGAACCCAGCTGTGTTTATTTCCTTGGTCAAGCTATGGCTGCTTGGTCTGGCCCCGGCCCCTCAAGGAAGCCCCAGCTTCGTCTTTTTTTTTTTTTTTTAAATCAAAATTGGGTTGTTTTGGGGTGGGGGAGGGGAGAGGAAAAACAGGATGTGGGGTGATCGCTAAAGCCTATGGAGTTTCTTTTTAAGGCGATGAAAATGTTGGGGCGCCTGGGTGGCTCAGTCGGTTAAGCGGCCGACTTCAGCTCAGGTCACGATCTCACGGTCTGTGAGTTCAAGCCCCGCGTTGGGCTCTGTGCTGATGGCTCGAAGCCTGGAGCCTGCTTCAGATTCTGTGTCTGTCTCTCTCTCTGCCCTTCCCCTGCTCGCTCTCTGTCTCTCAAAAAATAAACATTAAAAAAAAATTAAAAAAATGTTTAAAATTGACTTTGGGAAACTAATGTAACATTTGTGTGTCAACTATACTTCAATTAAAAAAATTGACTTCCGGGATGGTTGCTCGTATCTGTGAATATATTATAAACCACTGAATAGAATACTTTAAATGGGTGAATTGGATGGTATGTGAAATGATATATTAGTAAAGCTGTTATTGTTTTGTTTTTTTAAAGTATATTTATTTATTTTGAGGGAGAGGAGTGCATTTGAGTGGAGAAGGAAGAGAGAGAAAGAGAGAGAGAGAATCCCAAGCAGGCTCTGCACCACCAGTGCAAAGCCTGATGTGGGGCTCACACTCCTGAACCGAAAGATCATGACCTGAGCAGAAGTCAGAGGTGTAACTGACCGAGCCACCCAGGCTCCCCAAGCTGTTACTGTTTAAAGAAAAACAATTTTTTTCACATTTATATTTTGAAGGACAGAGACAGAGCATGAGTGGGAGAGGGGCAGAGAGACAGGCAGTCACAGATTCTGAAGCAGGCTCCAGGCTCCAAGGTGTCAGCATACAGCCCCAGCGCAGGGCTCGAACTCACGAACCGTGAGATCATGCCCTGAGCTGCAAGTTGGATGCTTAACCGACTGAGCCACCCAGGCGCCCCAAGCTGTTACTGTTTTTAAAAGAATACTTCTTGCTGGCCTAATCTGACAACAATGTGCAAAAGCAATGACTGGGCTCGTATCTCAAAGGGATCGAGTGAGGATTAAATGAAATAGAGAAGCCACACCCAGAGGCAAGGAAGGAGAGGGTCTCAAAGTGGCTCCCCCCTCCTCCATCCCATAGCCGCTGCCAAGAGAGCACACCAGCAAGAGACCAACCAAAGAAGACAGAGAAGCTCTTTATGCCAAATCACAAAGACACACAGCGGAATGTGGGGGAAGGGCAGGGAGGGCCTGGGAGGACCCTCCCCCCCCCCAACTCCCTATTCACAGGTTTAGATGTTGTTCCATCTGCTGTCGAAGTTTGAATTTCTGGATCTAGACGAAAAAGAACGGAGTGAGAGCCAGGCTGGGGGCCTCTGCCAACCATGGTTACCAACGGGCTTGGTTTGCCGGGGACTCAGGAGTTTCTTAGGGTCAAGCCGGGAAAGTTTGTGGCGAGCCGGGCTCTTCCGCCCAATCACGGAGGGCGGCGTAGGTGGAGCCCCCTCGCCTTCTGTCCCTGGGACCCCAGGCCACCCTGCCCCTCTCCGGTCTCCTTTCCTCACCTTTCCTGAGACGGTGAGGGGGTAGTTTGTGACAAACACGACGTATCGGGGAATCTTGAAATGAGAGATCTGCAGAGCAGAGGGAGATAGAGCGTGAGGCCGGGCGAGGTGGTAGGGGCAGGGGTGGAGGACAGGGGGGCCTGGCTAGCTGGCTGGCTCGCAGGGAGAGGGGGGGCCGAAGAGCAAAGCCACTCCGGCTTGGGGCAGGGTGGGGCTCCCACCTTCCCTCTGCAGAAAGCCTTGATCTCCTCGGCCGTAGTCTTCTCCCCCTTCTTCAGGCGAATGCAGGCACAGATTTCCTCCCCCATCCGGTCGTCCTTCACGCCCACCACCTTCCAGCACCAGGGACGGAGGTCAGACATTGCCATGCACGCCCCCCGCCCTCCCCGCGCCCGGTTTCCTGCTCCAGGGGAGGGGAGGCTCGCCGGGCTCGCCTGGGCTCGCCTGGGCTGGGGGCCTCACCTGCACCTCCTGCACCTGCGGGTGTGTGTGAAAGAAGTCTTCCAGCTCCGCGGGGTAGATGTTCTCCCCGCCCCGAATAATCATGTCCTTGGAGCGGCCCACGATCTTGCAGAAGCCCTGGTCGTCCATCACGGCGATGTCTCTGTGAGGAAAGCCCGGGGATGACCTCTCTCACCTTTTTTTTTTTTTTTTTTAACATTTATTTATTTTTGAGACAGAATGTGAGCGGGGAAGGGGCAGAGAGAGAGGGAGACACAGAATCCAAAGCAGGCACCAGGCTCTGAGCCGTCAGCACAGAGCCTGATGCGAGGCTCGAACCCACAGACCGTGAGATCATGCCCTGAGCCGAAGTCAGATGCTCAACTGACTGAGCCACCCAGGCGCCCCTCAAGGTCAGTTTAAATACGTCCACCTTAAAGAGAGTTTCTCTGACTGCCCCCCCCAATCTAAGAGAAGCTTCCGCCCCCACCCCTACTGCTTTCTTTTCTCTGACCCTGTTTTACTGTCTTCCTCCCCAAGACGGATGGCAAGTAAGAAAGAGCAGGACTCTCTTCATCTTGCCTTCCCTCGGACCGCCAGTGTCCAGAACGGTGCTGGCACGTGGGAGGTGCATGATAAGAGTTTGTTCCATCGAGGGGCACCTGGCTGGCTCAGTCGGCTAAACGTCCCATTTCGGCTCAGGTCACGATCTCGCGGTTCAGGGGTTCGAGCCCCACAGCGGGCTCTCTGCCGTCAGCGCGGAGCCCACTTTGGATCCTCTGTTCCCTTCACTCTCTGCCCCTCCCCAGCTTGTGCTCTCGCTCCCTCTCCCTCTCAAAAATCACTAAACTGGGACGCCTGGGTGGCTCAGTCGGTTGAGCATCCGACTTTGGCTCAGGTCATGATCTAGAAGTCTGTGAGTTCGAGTCGAGTCCCGCGTCAGGCTCGGAGCCTGCTTCAGATTCTGTGTCTCCCTCTCTCTCTGCCCCTCCCCCACTCATGCTCTGTCTCTCTCTGTCTCAAAAAAACTAAATAAACATTAAAAAAAAATTAAAAAAAAATCACTAAACTGTCGAAGAAGAAAAAAAAGAAGCTTTGGAAAAAAAAATAAAAGGAATTTGTTCAGTTGACAGATGGGTGGGTCTGGGCTCAGATTTCGCAGACGCGGGTCTGGAGCACCGTCCTAGGCGCTCTCATCCTTTCCGGGCGCCGGGTGCAGAGAGCCTGCTCCATCTCATTTGACACATTTTGGAAACTAAGTCTCCAAGACGTGAAGGAGCCTCTTGACAAACATGTTCTCCCTGTTTTAGCTTCATGTTTCCAGCTAAGTCTCAGGACTCACCCCAATCCCCGCCCCCCCCCCCCCGCCTCTCTTCAGACCCTGCCCCCTGCCCCGTCGCTGCCTCACCCTGTCCGATACCACTTGTCCTGTCCAATTGCTTCCTCGGTCTTCTGGGGCTCGCCCCAGTAGCCCAGCATGACGCAGTACCCTCGGATGCACAGCTCTCCGGACGTGTTCAGCTCCGCCAGCGCCCCCGTCTTCATGTTCACAATCTGGGCCTGGGACCGGGCAACTTCAGGCTGTGGCCTCCTGCTCCGTCACCTCAGGATGGGGGTGGGGGGGCCCTCGGAATGGTGTGGGGGTGGGGGAGCTTTGCCTTTCCAGCCCCTGCCTCTGCCCAGCCCAATCCAGGGAAGGGAGACAGAGGCTGGAGGAGATCCATCACCAGCCAGACACCTGAGCTGGGCACGAAAGAACAGCCCCAGCAAGGAGATGCCCAGGGAATGGAGAGGGCAGCCGCCACCGCGGAGGAGGAGGACGAGGAGGAGGAGGAGGAGGAAGAGGCGCGGCCCGAGGAGGGCCAGGCCAGCTGCGGAATTACAAACTGTGCAGAAGAAAAGGGAGTCTCTTATTTCCCATTAAGCGGCAAATAAAGAAGCCAAAGAGGGCGGTGTGGCAGGGCCATGTGAACAGGAGGAGGCAGAGAGGCAGTCTGAACGCCTAGCAGAGAAAGGAGCCACAGCCGACGTGCAAGAGAAGCTTAGTCTGTGTGCCTCGGTGTGGGCCTCTGTGAAATGGGGAGAACGCCACTTGCCCCCGTCTACCCTGCAGGCAGTGAGCGGCAGTGAGCCCGCCAGACACGTGGGAAGGGACTATAATGTCACTGCACACCCACTCCATGGAGAGGGGCAGGAGAGGACTGCACCGGGAGGGGGCTTAGCCCTGGGGCCGGGGCTGCGCGGGCGCGCCGGCGGCCACTCCAGAGGAGCCGAGGCACAAGGGGGCAGGGGACACCAGGCGCGGGCTGGCATCAAGCGTCGGCGTTGGGGCAGGAAAGGAGCCACGGCTGGGAATTTCAGCGAGAGAGCCTCTGGGTCAATCCTTCAAGGTGCAAGGGCCCCTCGAAGGGACAGGCTGCCCGGGAGACCAAGTGTTTATGCCAAGCAAAAAGACGGGCTCTGTAAAGGCCGGGGCGGGGGGTACGGGAGAGGAAAGGACTGTGTAGGAAAAATCTCTGTGCTCTGGCTCCTCTTTGAGGTCCTGGCTGCCCCGAAACAGACAGCGGGGCTTGGCAAAAACACACCTCAGACAGGAAGCGAGGCTGCGGAGTTCAGCTGGCGGCTGCTCCGGCTCTTCCCTCTCAGGCCTCAGCCCGAGAGAGAAAGCCCGAGGCCAGGCCTGGGGAGGACCTTGCTGCCGGGGGTGGGGTGGGGGGCTGGGGGTGCTCTGGGCACCTCGAGGGAGCTGCATGGCTCACTGATAGAAAGCAATAAATGTCCCCAGGGAAGGCGCCCCGGTTGAGTGAGTGATAGGAGGCGGGGTCCCAAGGCAGGTCTCGGTCGGGGGCTGACCTCTGTGTGAGGCATCACTCTGCCCACGCTTTCCGCCTTCTGTTCCACGGTGTCCTCGGCGAAGTTCATGAAGGTCACGGGACTGTTCTCCGTGGTTCCGTAAGCCACCTAGAGGGTTGGGGGAAGCTGTCTGGAGGGAACCCTGGAGCTGCAGAGAGCAGGGTGAGCTCCCCTGGGGGAATGTGAAGGCACCCAGGAGAAAGTGGGGGGCAGTGGGGTCCTGGGAAAAGAGGCAGAGGGGACCGGCTCCACGAGCAGGGGCCCCGGGTCTGAAATAAAATGAAGGTCAAGGAAGCTATTCTTCTCTAGCCAGGCCTCTCGGGCTCCCTGCTTCCTGGAGCGGCCGCGTGTCTGAACCCGTGGTTCCCTGCGTTACCGAGGCTCCGGCCTTCTCTCCCTCCTCCCCAGGCTGTCTTAGCACCCCCTTCCTGATTTCAGGCCGCGACATCCCCTCTCCCTCCCTTCTCAACCGCAGGTCCTGTAAACTTGATGAGAAAGCCAGCCTGCCTTGGCCCAGCTGGAAACAGCACAGACACAACCCCCCCACCCAGCCTCGGAGGGGCCTAAATACCCTCAGGGAATGTTTGGAGCCAACTATGAGCCCCCTCTAGAGGCAGTGGGTGAAAGGAGAGGGGCTAGCTACCCTGTAGTCTAGGCTGCCGATCAGCAAAGACAACAGACCTTTGTCAATTCCCAACCCCCCCCCCATTTCCTCTGTGTTAGCTGGCACACTGCTGGGGCCCCTCTCCTCCCCCTCTCAAACACAGACAACAACCTCTACCAGGCAGCCCAGAGTTCCGACCCTGCCTGCCTACCCTCCCCTTTCCACAGGAATCCGGACCCCGTGACTGGCAAGTGGACACACGGAGACCTGGTCGGCTGGGGCACGGCGGCCCACAGGACCCAAGCTGTCCAGGGCTGATCCCTGGGAGCCAGGACCTGACCCCCACCCCCACCTCCCACCCCCGCCCTCATAGTCCTGGGGCCACTGCCCAGGTGTGGCCTCTGCCAAGTACACCTTGGCGCCACTCTGGCCACCACCCCGAGAGACCCCTCAGGGGCAGGTCCTGACCACTGGGGGTGGGGATGACGAGATGGAGATATTTTAGGGAAATGAAGGTGGGTGGGGGGAGATGGTGTGACTGTGCTGGTTCAGTTGTCCCAACTCCTAGCCTGTGGTCTTCAGGTGTGTTTGCGAGTTCTGCGGGTCACCACCCCCCCACTCCCCTCCCTGTTCCCCCATTTCTGGTTAACCTTCAGCAGTGGAAAAACGGGATGGGAGGGCAAGGGGACAGAAACCCAAGCCCGCGGCTGGGAGAGAGGGGCCAGAGACAAGCCCAAGGCGGGGGGAAGGAGCGCCCATCTCCTTTGGGTTGGCCCGCGGTCCAGCCGGAAGGGGGAGCCCGACGCCAGCGCGGCTCGCACGCTCGGCCGGCGCCGCACAAGAGCGCTATTAAAGCGCCGCCGGCCGGCCGACCGCGGCGAGACTCGCGTCCGGGCTGTCCGGCCCCGCTTCCTCCCTCCCCGGGGCCAGGGCTCCGCGCCGAGGGTGTATGGAGGGGGGCGCGGGGGGTGGCTTGGAGGCGCAAACTTGAGCAAACAAATACGTTCGGGAACGCCTCCACTCTCCAGTGTGAACTCTGGGCGCACTCGTATTCCCACCCCTCCCAAAGGATGGGGAAAGGAGGTCGGGGGTGGGGGGCATCGGGAGAGAGGCGGGATTTGAAAGCAAGGAGAAAGGGGCCAGGGGCCGGGGACCAGGCTCGGGGTCGGCGTCATGGCCGGGGTCATGGCCGGGTCTCCCGCATGGTCGCCAGCTGGGGGCAGGGCCCCGCCCCTCCCCGTCGAGGGCGGGGGCGCATCCCTGGGCGGGAGGGAGTTAAGCCCGGTGGCCTGGATGCTCCACGTAGAAGCTGGCTCCGGCTGCAGGCTGCGGTCAGGGCCACCGTATAAATAGGGCGGGAGACCGGAGTGCCCAGGACTTGCCGCTCCCTGCTCCCCGCTGCCGCCGTCGCCGCCCCCCGACCCCCCGGCCCCAGGCGTCCCGGCCATGGATCGCCCGATGCTCTTGCTCAGCCTCGGCCTCCTGGCCGGCCTGCTGCCGGCACTGGCCGCCTGCCCCCAGAACTGCCATTGCCACGGCGACCTTCAGCACGTCATCTGCGACAAGGTGGGGCTGCAGAAGATCCCCAAGGTGTCGGAGAAGACCAAGCTGCTCAACCTCCAGCGCAACAACTTCCCGGTGCTGGCCGCCAACTCCTTCCGCGCCATGCCCAACCTCGTGTCGCTGCACCTGCAGCACTGCCAGATCCGCGAGGTGGCCGCCGGCGCCTTCCGGGGCCTCAAGCAGCTCATCTACCTGTACCTGTCCACAACGACATCCGCGTGCTGCGCGCCGGCGCCTTCGACGACCTGACGGAGCTCACCTACCTCTACCTGGACCACAACAAGGTGACCGAGCTGCCCCGGGGGCTGCTCTCCCCTCTCGTCAACCTCTTCATCCTGCAGCTCAACAACAACAAGATCCGCGAGCTGCGGGCCGGCGCCTTCCAGGGCGCCAAGGACCTGCGCTGGCTCTACCTGTCGGAAAACGCGCTCACTTCGCTGCAGCCTGGCGCTCTGGACGACGTGGAGAACCTCGCCAAGTTCTACCTGGACAGGAACCAGCTGTCCAGCTATCCGGCGGCCGCCCTGAGCAAGCTGCGGGTGGTGGAGGAGCTGAAGCTGTCCCACAACCCCCTGAAGAGCATTCCCGACAATGCCTTCCAGTCCTTCGGCAGGTACCTGGAGACCCTCTGGCTGGACAACGCCAGCCTGGAGAAGGTGAGCCGCTGGCTGCGGGGCTCTTGCCTGGGCGCCTTTTCAGCCTCGAGGCCCAGGGACCCAGGGCCACAGCTGGGCGCCATCCCTTTTCCCCTCAAATCGCTTCTGTCACCCTGGCTATCTCCCAGGTGAAGAGCCCTGTCCCCTCTGTCCCTCACCTTGTCACATCGTCCCCCTGAATCCTGCCCTGCTGCCCCCATCCCTAGTCTCAGCCACTGCCCTCTGAGGATTCTGACTTACAGACGGAGCCGGGGCTGCCCTGGCCCCACCGATGGCCCCTGGGAGGCATGTCCAGTGCTCCCAAACCCCCTGCTGTGGGCAGGAGCCACCTCTTCCTGTTGGGCCTTCCACCCCTACTCTGCTGTTTTTTTCCTGTCTCCAGTAAGCCTGCCACCCCATAAAGGAAGGTTTGTTTATTGAGAAGCTTTCCAGAAGAGCTGGGCGAATCAGGCCCACAAAGAGACCCTGTTCTTGGTAGGGGGTGTGCATGTGTGCAAAGGTGGGGTGGGGGGCAGGAGGGGTGAGGGGAAAACAAGTTGCTGAGGAAGAAGACCTCCTCCGTGCCCCCCAGAGGCCCTGGCGAATGTCCCTTCCCCCTCCCCCCCCCACCTCCCAGTGCACACACATACACACTCCACTGCGTTCTCGGGTCCTTTTCAACTAAGGGGGCCCGGGGACCAGGGGCTACCCCAGGTTGCAGGGATGGCACCCGTGGGCTCTGAGAAGGGACAAAGGCGAGAGCCACATGCCACACTGTCAACCTTTGGCGCAGGACTCCAGGGGTCTCCATACGGGGAAGACTGGCTGAGCCGCCCTGTCCCCCAGACCACAGGCTGCCCTTTGCCCACCCCAGGCACCAGACCCATCTCCTGGCTGCATCCTTGCTCTGTCTGTCCCTCCCCTGTGATACCCAGCTGGGGCTGGGCTTGGCAGGGGTGGAATCTCTCCTTGAGACTGGAAAATCACTCTAGTACAGGGGCTTCGGCCAGGAGGTTTGGGCGGGGACCAAAGCAAGGTGTAGAAGACCGTCATCAGAACAGTCTGGTTACCGGGGAACCACACGCCCCTCCCTGAGCCACAGAGATGAGGGCAGGATCATACCTGGATGGCGGTCAACTGAATCTGGGTGGATGGAGCCCGCCCTTCTCCAGCCCCGGCCCCTGCAGACGTGAAGTTGGAGTTCCCCGTGGCCCACCGGTGCCAGAGCAGCCTTTTAGTGGGTAGCAGAGCAGGGCAGCAGGGGCCGATTGGGGCGGGGTGCGGTGGGGGGGGGGCGGCCAGGCAGGGCTGTGATGCCTGGGCCAAGATGTGGGCACCAATAGAACATTTCCTCTGGAGCCGTCCAGCCTGGCCAGAGGCTCCACCAAGAAGGCTCTACAAATAGCATCTGGCAAGCGGCGAGGGAGTGGTCGAGGGAGTGGTGAGGACAGAGCTGGGGGAAGTCCCAGGACCCTGGGGCTGCGGGGAGCCTGGGCCCGCTGCCCATCCCACCAAACACTGACCAGCTTCACCGGGTGCCAACTCAGGCTGCTGGAGCCAGACTCTGGCTGCCTCCCCAGGCCCCGTGTTTGTGCAGGGAGCGCGGTGCCAGGGGAAGAGGAGCCGGGTGTGGTCCCGCAGCTACTGTTTACTCTCTGGTGTGACCCTGGGCGAGAGACTGGATTCCCACCCCCGAACCCGCCCCCATCTGCCGCCGATCTCAATAGGTGGTGGGACGGATTAGATCATCTGAGACAATTTGGTCTCACGCCGCCGCCGCCGGGGAAAGTCCTCCAGGGGCCGCCGCTTCTGTCCAGGGAGGGAAGGAGCCTGCCCCTGTGGGACCTTGGAGCTGGGAGAGGCCGGTCCGCGGGGGCTGGGGTGCTCACTCACGGCCACCTCCCTCCCCAGTTCTCCGATGGCGCTTTCCTGGGCGTGACCACGCTGAAGCACGCCCACCTGGAGAACAACCGCCTGAACCAGCTGCCCTCCAACTTCCCCTATGACAGCCTAGAGACCCTCACCCTCACCGACAACCCCTGGAAGTGCACCTGCCAGCTCCGGGGGCTTCGGAGGTGAGAACACCCCCCCCCCCATGCCCTGCCCTCATGTGACGGAGCGGAGGCACACTGGCCCTGCACTAAGACATCTGGGGCATATGTCCTAGATCTGCCACCTCCTAGGTGTGGACCCTAGGAGTTGGTAAAATGAAGATGACGGTTCCAGGCTATCCTAGAGATAAGTTGATCTCGGCCCCCTGGCTCATTGTCCCCTCCCCCGCCCCTGCGCCCTGCAGTCCCTCCCCCAATCCCAGTGACGCTCTGTCTCTCTAGGTGGCTGGAAGCCAAGACTTCCCGTCCCGATGCCACTTGTGCCTCACCCGCCAAGTTCAAAGGCCAGCATATCCGTGACACCGATGCCTTCCGCGGCTGCAAGTTTCCCACCAAGAGGTCCAAGAAAGCCGGCCGCCACTGAACAGGTGGGGGACGGGTGGGCAGCTCCCCCATTCCCCTCTCTGGAGATTCTAGTGAGCGAGGCGGGGTCCCAGGATACTCTGTCCATTTGTGCAGGGAGAGGAGGGGAGGACTGGGGCTCCCCCCTAAAAGGGAAAATGACGCTGCCTGGGACTCCCGCCATTCTCTGCCAGCCTCGTCTAGGCTGTCGGGCTCCTGACACTGAACCTTGCCTCACTGCAGGTCCTGCCCCAGCCGGTCCGGGTGACCGGCCTCTGCCTTCAGCTGGAGAAACTACTGACCTTCCCACCTCTGACCCCCCACCTTCTCCCCACAGCCTCTGCTGATGCACAGAGCTGTCCAAACCTAGACACGTCCTGGCGGGGGGACTCGGGCACTCCGGCGCGAACCCAGCTCCCCCTGACGGCGAGAGCTCCGTCACGCCTGGCCCCACCGCCACGGCTCCTCTCAGAGAAGCTATTGCCAAGACCCCAAGTCCTTCAGAACCAGAACGGAGTGGCCATCGGGATGGCCCCCCCCTTCCCGAATCCTTTTTCCCTTTGCTCCTTGCCATTTGGAAACAAATACCAGATCTGTGCCCCACCCCTTTCTTCCAGAAAGGGTCTTGAGCCCCTACCCCAACTCCGCCAGCCCCCTGCCTGCCAGGACACTCTAGCGGGACACTGGTGCTTTGCCGCATACCTTCCCCTGCTGGCCTTCTCTTCCAGATTTCCATAAATATAAATTTATGTATGTGTAATATTTACTCCCCTGTCACCTGTTTCTATGACTCGCCAGCTGCTGATGAGGTCAGACCGCATTTTCTCATGTCTGCTTTCCGAGGGCCAACCGAGAGGGCCTTCCTTGGAGACAGGGCCTGAGCTCCTCCCTACAGACGCCAGTCTGTTCCCGCCCCGGGACTGACCTGCCCCCCTGCCCACAGCCCCGGCCCAGCTGCCACTCACCACCAGCTCCTTCATGTTCAGCTTGTCAATGATGGCTCGGATCAGCTCTGGGGGTGCGGGGGACCCGGCGATCACGCCTGAATCAGAGAGAGGACTGACACAGCTCCCTGCTTCTCCAGGCCCGTGGACCCCCTTCACCTACAGCTCCTTCTAGAGAAGAACGTTCCCCTCTCGCCCTTGACCCTGGACTTATTCCTATACCTGGCAGCTGGTGTCCGGGGACACTGGGGATTTGCCTCCCTCCCACCCGCTTTTCTGCAGAGTCTTGTTGCCTCCTAAATAAGAGACTGGGCACATATCTATCTCACCAGGTCAGTGCTGGCCTGGTAACCCTTGGCCCTACCCCACCTCCACACATGGACGAGATGTCGTAACTGGAGAAGTCTGGCTGGTTCAGAATGTCCACGAACATTGTGGGGGTGCCATACAGGATGGAGCCTCTGTATAAGGTGGGGGGAGTCTCAAAATCAGGCTTGGAAGTGGAAGGGGGCTCCCTCTTCTCACCCACCCCACCCTGAACCCCCAGGAAGGGCCAAGGCTGTATTTGTGGGAAACGGGAAGGAGAAGCACTTTGGAGGCAGGAACTGGTCCTCCCCGGGGAGTCCCCCACTACCCCTGTCTCCATTCCTCTGGGCTGAAGGGGAAGAGACGTCTCAGAAAGGGATCAGGGCCCAGGAGTGAGGAATCGGACAGTGTCCAGTGTCCTCGGCCGCTGGGGGGCTGCCCACAGATGCCCACCTCTCTTTGCTGATGGCCTCCAGCGCCTTCTTGCCATCAAACACCGGACAGGGTAGGATGAGGGTGGCGCCATGCATTATGCTCACCATCGTGCCCCCCACAGAACCTAGGCAGTGGTACAGGGGGCTGGGCAGGACGATCCGCAAGTCCTCTGACGCCTGGGGACGGAGGCAGGAAGCCGGTTCTGCCCTGGAGCCAGAAGCCCCACCCCCACCCCCCAGCCAGTTCCACTAGCCAGCAGGGGGAGCCCAGCAAGTGCCTCCCCCCTTCCCCCCACCTTCCCCGCAGGGCCTGGCCCAGCCCCCTCACCTTCCGGTGCAGCCTCAGCCGGTCCCCTATCATGTTGGAGTTGTTGACAATGTTGTAGTGGGACAGGGTGGCCCCCTTGGGGCTGCCTGTCGTCCCCTGATAAGACAAGCAGGTGACGCTTGGCCTCCTGCTTGCTCCCCATGTCCTTCCCACCCCGGGCCACCATATGGGAGAACACTGGGACCAGTGCCCCTGCTCCGCTCACGCAACGAACGTGTGTTTGCAAAGGTTTATTTACACCACGCCTGCACAGCGCCGGCTGTGAGGATCCGGAAATGTGGAAGCTAAGGTCTCTGTTCTTATGCCACTTGTAAAACGGCTCAGAGAACTCTGATTCCCTGCCGGGGAATGCCCTGTCGGGGCCTCAGTTTCCTCATCTACTAAATGAGGAGGCAGATCCGTCGGCTCTGGCCCGCGGTGGCCCAGTGCGCCCGCCTCCTTGCTGAGGACCAGAGGGCCAGGGGAGGGGGGCCTGTGACGAGGACGCCAGGGGAAGACGTCTCCGGAGAGGACAGCTAGGGCCGGCCCCAGGAGAAGAGCAGCTGCGCCCTGGACCTCCTCTGTCACCTCCTCATTCTTGGGGAAGGGTCACGGGGGGCGGCAGGCCCGAGGGGTCTTGGGGCCCAGTGACGGCTGCCCTACCGAGGTGAACTGGATGTTGATGGGGTCGTGGCAGGACAGGAACTGCTGGCTGTACCGGAGCTGGGCCAGATGCTGCTCCGTGCCCCCGGCTGCCACCACCTCATCGAGGAGCAGGGTCCCTGGCAGAGGGTCATCCACCGAGATGACCGTGGTCAGGTCTGGGAGCCTGCGGGTAGGGAGGGTGGTGAGAATCGGGGGCCCAGGGAGACACCGGCCTCATCCCTGGGGCTGGGAGGGGCTGGGGGGGCCCGGGGGGCCACATCCCGTGCCCCCCACAGTGTGGGAACCCCGCACCTCTGACTCTTCAAGGCCCCCGGCTGGGCCTTCTCCAACTCTGGGCAGATCTGCTTCAGGATGCTATAGTATTGCTGGGTCTTGAACTGCTTGGGGAATGTGACGGCCTTGCAGCCGACCTGTGGAGGGGGAGCCCCCCGCCCCCCGGTCAGCAGGGAGCTCCAGGCGGGGGCTCTGGGCCAGTTTCACCGCCCGGTAACACTTTCTCATACGCACGCCACCACCCCGACACACACGGGTGCCACGCACACGCCAGTTCACACGCATAGCACCTCCAACACACCTGCGCCGACCCTAGGACACACACACCAGCTCGTGCACGCACTAGCACCCGGACCCACACAGGGGCCACCTCGACCCGCACACCAGCCTCACGTCCGACCGACCGCCCTCTCCTCGCCCAGCACAGACCTGAGGCAGGACGGCCTCCGGGTGTCACATACCCCGTGCCTATGCCCTCCCCGGCCTCCCGTCATCCCCCTGGCAGGCTGGCCGAGCCCCTCCCCCAGGAGCAGGTCCTACCTTCTTGAGGGCATACTCCAACTCCATAGCCTGGTAAGCCGGGTTCACGGACACCTAGCGGAGACAGCGAGGGTATGTCAGGGAGCGTCTCGGCCAGACCCTGTCCCTCTTGCCGCCTCTCCACTCTCAGGAGGCACAGAAACACCACGTCATCGGAGGCAGCGCCCGACACCTCCAGGCCTCCTTGGTGGGCTTCAGAAGAAAGCACCACGCAGTCTGAGACCAGTCAGTCTCCGGTTTGGTTCTGGGGGCCCCCGCTCACCAGAATGATGCCCGCCTGAGCGGTGGCCAGCTGCATGAGCACCCACGCATAGGAGTTGGGTCCCCACATGCCCAGCCGGTCGCCCTTGCGGAGGCCGATACTCAGGAGCCCGGAGGCAGCTTTGTCCACCTGGTGTGAATAGAACACAAGGGGTGAGGCGTGGCGAGCAGGAAGGGGCCCTGACTCTCCCGCCTCAGCCCTTGGCCCAGGGGTTCTTACCGGAACCACCTGGGAGCAAGGGACAGGCAGATTCTCAGGCCTCAGTGGGCCTGGATGGGGCCTGAGGACAGGCATAGCGAACGAGCAGCCCGGGAGTGAGTGATGCAGGTGACATCAGGCCCCTTCTGCCTCAGCCCTGTCCCCTTCTCCTGCCATCCCTTGGGGGTTCTCAGGAAGCCCCCTCACCCTGCCCCGCAGCCAGGTGCTACCTTAGAGCTCCACCCAGCCAGCGCAGCCCGGGGGGCTAGCACCTGCTGACGTCGGGGGTTCAAGGTCAGGACCCACCTCCTCCTTGAGCTGGGCAAAGGTCAACCTGATGTTCTCCTGGGGGACGACCAAGGCCTCCCGGTCGGGGACCCTCTGTGCTATGGCTTCCAGGCACTGCCCCACCGTCTTGTTGATAAGACGTTGTCTTGTGAGGCCTTGGATGTAGCTGAGGCCTCCGATGGGCAGCGGGACGGTGCGATCGGCCTCTCCGGAGCTGTGGGGAGAGAGGCGATGAGCTCCGTCGTGCCAGGCCAGGCCGCTTGGGCACAGGGGGCTGGCACCCCCGGGCCGGGAGGTGGGGTGCTCACAGCATGGGACAGTGCCTGACCTCGCCCCATCCCCAGGAACCGCGACCCAACGGAAAGGCTCAGTTTTCCTGTAACTCTAAAGCTGGACTCAAAAAAAATCCACTGGATGCCCGGGCGGCTCAGTTGGTTAAATGCCCAACTCTTGAATTTGGCTCAGGTCACAATCGCACAGTTCATGGGTTCAAAACGCTTGTGTTCTCTCTCTCTCTCAAAATAAATAAACACAAAAAAAATCTATTAACTATTTTTAAAACAAAACCAGAAAAGGCCCCCAGAGGTAAAAGTACCACACGGTCAGCTTAGGCCGGCACGTGGTCACCTGCCCCTCTGGGTGACAGCAGCCGGGCTCCAGTCGAGGCTTCGGTGGAAGTGTAACAGGTCTCGGACCCTGTTCCCATGATCAGAGAGGGTGTGGCGTGGGGCCTGAGGGCCAAGGCCGAGGATTCAGTGCTAAAAAGACCGCGTGTCCCTCCTGTTGATTGACTGCTTGGGGGGTCTCGTAGGGAGAGTCTGTGGGAAGAACACAGTATGCAGGGCAGAGGGGAGCCATACCGGGATTCCCCGTAAATGGGAGAGGAGGCCGCTACCGTCTCGCAGGGGGATGGGTCGCGAGGCAGGCGGACGGGGAAGCTGCGGGGACCCGCTGCAGCTCTGTGGGGAGCGAGCGAGCACTAGGCTGGGATCGGGGGTCCGAGGGCTCGTCCCGGGTATGCCGCTGGCTGGGCGGGCAACCGGCACAGACACCTTTGGTGTCCCCCCGTCATCTCCACGGGGCATCTCTGCTTTTAGCTACTGGGACAGTTCCTTGGGATCCCCATCTGCTCAGGGACTTTGGTTCTCTCCTATTCTGCAGCCGGACAGATCTGGGAGACAGCTGTACCTTCTCGGAGGTCCTGGTGGGTAAAGCCTATGTCGCCTTGGCTGTGACTTCAATAAAACCCTCTATGCCAGCTTCTCCCCCTGCCTCTTTCTCCTCCCTCCTCCCTCCTAGAATTACAAACCACCTGCAGGCCTTGTTCTCAGGGGCGTCAAGTAAAGACACAAGGCTTCTCCTCTCTGGGCCTCAGCTTCCCCACCTGGGAGGAGTGTGAGGACTAGATGAGTGGTTATTCTCAAGTGAAAGGGGATATTATCTAAGTGACCCGGTTAATCTTATCAAAGGATTGTGGCGAGCCACTCGGGCCAGGTGGTTCCTGCAGGTGCACTGGGGGCAGAAAACAGCCCAGACGGCAGGGCTGTAAGGGCCTATGAGGCCCCACACCCTACTATCCATAAGTTGACAAACCTAAAAAAACTGTTAAGTGGGCTCCCGGGCCACTGTGACACCCCTCAAAAGGGATCGCACACCCCAAATCCCTAGCTCCCAGGCAGGCATCGGAGGGCTTGCATTTTTGCCCGCTGGGTTTGCCAAAGATGTGGAGAACCTGATTAAGAAGAAAGTGAACACAGGGCGAAGTAGGGAGAGAGACACAGAGACAGAGACAGGAAGACACAGCCACAAACTTCATCTTGAGGTTCTGAATCCCCAGGCCCAGCCCCAGGGGAGGTCTGCCTTCCTCTGGACTTTTCACTGTCAAGAGCCAATATGTTTCCTCTTTAAATGGAGGCCATTTTTTGGGGGGCGGGGACTGCCAAATTCCGTCCGTCCGTAACAACAGGGAGGAAGCTGGAGGACACTACGCTGAGTGAAATAAGCCACGCATGGAAAGACAAATATTGCATGATCTCCCTTATATATGGACTCTATTAAATGAGCAAAGAATTAAATTAAAAATTAAATTAACTCAAAATTAAATTAACTCAAAATAAATTCAAGCCAGTTCGAGGAGCGTTTTCGTTGCTTATAACAGATGCATCCCAGTTTTCATGTTCGGTGGATAACGAGGCCGTCGAATGCCCGGCAGGCAGCCTCCCACAGCCCAGCAAGGGGCTCAGGAGGTGGCCAAGGGAATGTCCCAGGCACTGCAAAGGTTCTGTGGTCAATAAAGCATGACAACAGGCTTCCTCTTACCCTCACCGTTGACCACTGTCCTTGGTTCGGAACCTGGGTTTCTACTCATTCAGCCATAGATTTCAGGCCAGAGAGTGGCCTCCCGGAAATTCTAGTTGGCAAATCAACAGGTTGGTTTATGTGCAAAACCTCCCCCCCAAAAAAAACAGGGGCGCCTGGGTGGCTCAATTGGTTAAGCGTCTGACTTTGGCTCAGGTCATGATCTCGCGGTCTGTGAGTTCGAGCCTCGTGTTGGGCTCTGTGCTGATGGCTCAGAGCCTGGAGCTTGCTTCGGATTCTGTGTCTCCGTCTCTCTCTGCCTTTCCCCTGCTCACACTCTGTCTCTATGTCTCAAAAATAAGTAAACGTTAAAAAAAAAGTTAAAGAGAGGAATTGAGTCGAACTTCCCTTAAAGGAAAGGGGCATCCTCTCTTTTCCTTTCCCACTGGCTGGAGTGCCATCTGTGACAGGACAGGAATGGCAGAGCCGAAGAGGCTGGAGCCTTGACAGAGAGGTGTACTGTGCCGCCGAGCCTCCACAGGGTGGCTGTCACGCAGAACACAGAAAAAGAAGAGATTCCGGTCTCCTCAAAGCCAAGATGAGAGTGGGTGTCTCTGACATACGTTTAAGCAAACCCTAAAACGTACAAGTGGGAAGCATGGACTCTCACCCTGTAGGTAAAGAGTGTGGAATGCACGGAGCCCAAGTGGCCCACTTGGCTGGTAGCCGCGTCTGCAGTGGAGAAGCCGGTGAAACCGCCCCTGTGCACACGAATCGGGGAGGAAGGAGAGGGCGGGCGATTCTTTTCTTTAGGCTTTGCGGGTGTCCCCCCGGACTGTCTCATCTCCGTTTTGTTTCTTCCATAACTGTTGACTCATTGAGCTCAGGAAACCGGGACTGGAGCAGGGCAGAACTGGGGTGGAAACCGGCGGCTCCTCCAAAGGACTTAAGAGTTCTAGAGAGTTGTGTGAATGTAGTTTGCTCATAAAGGTAAGAACCACCCATCGTTTCGAAACTCCAAGCGCAAACAGAATTGGTTCTACTCTCCTACTTCCTTGGACACATCCCAAAGGCCTTGGGCAAAAAGGGGCAGCGACTTCTTTTTCCATTTTTTTTTCCTCTAAGTAGGCTCCACACCCAGCATGGAGCCCCGAGCCCAACATGGGGCTCAAACTCACGAGAGATCATGACCTGAGCCCAAGTCGGACGCTTACCCAACTGAACCACCCAGGCGCCTCTGTTATTATTATTTTTAACATTGGGTGGGAAGCTTAATGAGTCAGGGGAGAGAGCCAACAGTTTCTATGGCTCCCAACTCAAAGAACTAAAGTCCAATAGTCTACCTCCCCACCTGCAGTTACCCATGGCTAAGCAGAGGATACTCCTTCTGACACATCGTCGGAAGGTCAGTAGCAGTGTCCCAGGCTTATGTCATTCACCTCACTTCATCCCATCCGGTAGGCATTTTATCATCTCTCGTCATCACGAGAATTGTGAGCACAGCACAGGGAGGTATTTTAAGAGAAAGAGACCATCTGCATAATTTTTATTACAGCATATGGTTATAATTGTTCTCTTTTATTATTGTTGTCGTTAATTGCTTACATGCCTAACTTATAAATTAAACCTTACCATAGGTATGTCTGCATAGGAAAAAACTTTGTATATACAGGTTTTGGTGCTAGCTGTGGTTTTAGGCATCCGCTAGGGGTCTTGGAACACATCCGCCGTGGATAAGGAGGGACTACTGGAAATACTTAGTGAGGCCTTCTGCTACTTGGATCGGGCCTCAGAAAACACCTAAAGCAGCCAGGTGGGAGCCGTGAGAAACCGAGACAAAGCCCCACCTGAAGGTGCCCCTGGAGAGCTGGCCCTTGAGAATTCAAGTGAGAAGTTGGGAAATGAGGATTTTTCTTTTAAAGAATTCTCTTGACCTTTTATCGTTGGCAACGAATGCGTTCGCTGGTTTCGCCCCAAGCGCCTCGCAGTGCCTGGGACGTTCGACGGAATAACCAAATGAGTGAGTTATAAATAAGGCTCCTAACGACCCAATGAAAAAAAAATGCGCGAAGGACTTGCATGGATGTTTTTCCGAAGCAGATATTTGGTCAACGAGCACGTGAAACGCGTGAGCTACCACGTTCCATACACCAGGAAGGTGAGAATAAACAAACAAACAAACAAGACCAAGAAAAACCAAGGTAGCAAGTGCCGGCGAGCCTATGGAGACACCGGAAGCCTTGTGCAGGGCTGGTGGGAATGTAAAATGGTGCAGCCAAGGTGCAAACCCCAAAAGTTAAATGCAGAGTTAGCGTACGACCCAGCCATCTCCCTTCCTAGGTGTCTACCTGGAAGAATTAAGAACAAACAAAGGGGGGCGCCTGGGTGGCTCAGTCGGTTGAGCGGCCGACTTTGGCTCAGGTCATGATCTTGCGGTCTGTGAGTTCGAGCCCCGCGTCGGGCTCTGTGCTGATGGCTCGGAGCCTGGAGCCTGCTTCGGATTCTGTGTCTCCCTCTCTCTGCCCTCCTCCTGCTCACGCTCTGTCTCTATGTCTCAAAAATGAATAAGTGTTAAAAAAATTAAAAAAAAAAGAACAAACAAAGATTTGTACATACATGTTCATAGCACCACTATTTAATAGCCAAGGATGAAAACAACCCATTGGTTCCAGCAGTGGATGAATGGATAAACAAAATGTGGATGATTCATCCAATGGAATATTATTTGGCCACAAAAAGGAAACGTATTGACATCCGCTATGACATGGACGAACGTTGAAAATATTACAGGCCGGATACAGAAAGCCACGTGTTGTACAAGTCCGTACAGACGAGATGTTGAGGACAGGCAAGTCTGTAGAGACAGAGAGTAGATTCGGTGGTTGCTTAGGGCCGAGGGGATGGAAGGGTACGGAGGTGACAGCCAAGGGGCATGGGGTTTCTCTCTGACGGGAGGGAAATGTTCTAAAATTGACGGTGGTTTGGTTGCCTATATCGACGACTACGCCGAAAACTACGGAATTGTGCACTTTAAAAAAGAACGTGAATAATTCCACTCCGAGTATGTGTTCAACTGAATTCATGCGTGTGTTCACCAGGCAACAGGTACGAGGAGGTTTGTGTCATCCCCAATATGAAAACTACCTAAATACCCACCAGCGGTAGAACAGATAAATAAAGGGTGATTTATTATTTGCACTGTTACGTAGTGGTGACGGTGAATGAACTGGCTCTATGCCCAATAAGATGACTGACACTCATTTTAAAAACTTAACGAAGCCAGAGAGAGAAAGGTGTATACTGTCTGATTCCGTTTATTTTTTAATATTTTTTAAAGCTTATTTACTTGTTTAGAGAGAGAGAGAGAGAGAGAGAGAGAGAGAGAGAGAATGAGCGGGGGAGGGGCAGAGAGAGAGAGGGGAAGAGAAAGAATCCCATGCAGGCTCTGCACTGTCTGCACGGAGCCCGACTGGAGACTTGAACGCTCGAACTGTGAGATCATGACCTGAGCTGAAATCAAGAATCGGACACCTGAGCAACCGAGCCACCCCGGTGTTCTGGGTCGCATGTACGTGCACAAAACAGGCAAAGCTGATCTAAGCTTCTAGAAATCAGGAGAGTGGCCACGTGGGTGCTGGTTCTATGAGTGTGTATAGTTCACTGAAAATTTGCTAACGGGAGTGCTTCAAAGGTGCGCTTTCCTGAACCTGCGGTATGCTTCCATCCGGAGCTCAGAAGAAAGCTCTCCTAGGGCTTGAGCTAGTGTGGCTATCCTCGCGACTGGTACCCTAAATGTGGCGACAGGCTGTGGCGTCTATTTACCATTTTGCCATGAAAATAAGAGCATAAGGTGCAAGAGCCATCCGTCCGTGACTAGATGGCGCTGGGCAAGCCGAGCAGACACGTCCGTCTGAGATCTCTGTTCTAGAAGTCCCTCAAGCAAAGAAAGAATCTCCATTTCGAATGTGGCAGGACCTTCCTCCCCGAGAGCCCCCGGAGACGGTAAAGCTGTGTCCTCTGTGCAGTTCTTGGCACTCTGGGGCTGCGGGGCCAGCCAACTCGTGTCGTCCGCGGACGCCCGCTCTGCAGGGTCAGGAGCACGGAGCGGCTCGGGACACGCTGCTGGTCGTTGAGAAAGTGGCTTCCTGGAGGCGCAGGCTGTGGTCCCGGAGGTGGACTGGTGCTCCAGCAGGAAGCCAGAACCGCCGGACGACCGTCTGCCTTGCATTTTCCAGGACCTTCCGTAGAGACTTTTCATGACCGGTAGGGGCGCGAGGATGCTGATCCACGGAAAAGGTGGCGCTGTCCGTGGGGAAGGGCGGAGGTGGGCGGGTCTCCCGCAGGGGCGTGACCCGGAGGCAGGACGAGAACGTTGAGCACTCGCGCCCCACCATGGCCGTCGCGCTGCGGGTTTTCTTGGGGAAATCGTCCCAGCTGGTTTGGTCCCCGTCGTCTCGCGAGTGGAGAAGGTGGAGGGAGAAGGGAAGCGGCTTGTCCCAACGCGGCGGTAAAAGTCGACGAAAATGGCCTCATCGTTGGACTGCAAACAGCTTTCCCCCAAAACGGAGCAAGCGGCCTCGATACACGAAACTCGCGGGCCGCAGATTCGCGGAAGAAGGACAAGTGTCGGGGTAAGCGGACGGGAGGATGTTCACGTCACAGGTCAGGGCAAAACACCCGCGAGGCGTTTGCTTCCCAAGAGATCGGCAAAGGTGGAAAATATTTTTTTGAATTTTTTAAATGTTTTTATTTATTTTTGAGAGCAGGAGAGACAAAGCATGAGTGGGGGAGGGGCAGAGAGAGAAAGGGAGACACAGAATCCGAAGCAGGCTCCAGGCTTTGAGCCGTCAGCACAGAGCCCGATGCGGGGCTCGAACTCACAGACTGTGAGATCATGACCTGAGCCGAAGTCGGCAGCTTAACCCACTGAGCCACCCAGGCGCCCCAAAGTGGAAAATATTGATATTATAATGCCTGCAACCTATTTTCGAGCGGTGGCAAACACTGTGAGGTGTGTGTGTGTGTGTGTGTGTGGGTGCACGTGCATATGTGTGTGTGTGTGTGTGTGTGTGTGGTGTGGCATGCGTTTGGGTGTGGAGGGTGGTGCATGTGTGTGTGTCTGTGTGTGTGGTGTGCGTGTGGCACGTGCGTGTATTCGCAAAGAGCGAAAGGGCGGGTGTGGAAGGAGAGACATACTCTGACGCTTCAGCATCTGGTATTCCAAATTCGGTCTTTTCGGTCATTCATCTAGATTATTACACCACCGGGCCCTAAGAGCTGCTATACCAAAAATCATATATATATAAATATATATATTGGAAGTAATTCAATCTGTCTGATTCTGTAATAAATGAAAAGTCATTACAGGGGAAAATATAACAAATCAGTAATCCTCTGCCCAAACCAAAGATGGCTGTCTTTCTAGAGAAGTCCAAGTCTAATTTCAAAATTCCACACAAGGTATTCTTGTCAAAGAGTGCCCGGAGATAATACTGGAAGGCATTTCCAGCTCAGTGAGAGTTCCTCGCGGCTGAATGAGGGTTCAGGGTATCCCTGGATACCCAGTCCGTGGTATCCTCGGCTCTGTGCAACCAGTATGTGAGCTTATCCCAGGATGAGGAGGAGGAACACTCAGCAGAAAGCCCATGGATTATAGCATTGTCCTCAATATTGCCTAACGAAAGCTCCCCAGTTAGAGAAGATTAATAACATGACTATTAATTTCAACGTAAAAACAAGAACGACTGAGAATACAGATTGTTGGCCAGGAGGTGAAGAAATGGGCCAAAGTATAAGACTCGACAAGGACAGTCAGGACAGTGGCCATAATGCTGCTTAGCCCCAGGACACCCCGCCCCAACCCCCTAGAGCTGGAACGCCCCGGAAATTAAAGAGGGAGACTGATTGCAAATTAAGAAACATTTATATGTTGGCGCGCTTGGGCGGCTCAGTTGGTTGATTTTGGTTCAGGTCATGATCTCATGGTTGGTGACATGGACCCCCATGACGGGCTCTGTGCTGACAGCGTGGAGCCTGCTTGGGATTCTTGTCTCCCTCTCTCTGCGCCCCCCCCATCCCCCGCCCCATCCCTTCCTCGCTCAAAAAAAAAAAAAAAAAAAAAAAAGAAGCATTTATAAATCAGCATTTCTGGCAAACAGCGTTAAGAAATCTCCTAAGAAAAAGGACCTGAATCTTCAGGGGGCCAGCGATTCCTATGTTGCAAATTCCTTTCTCGTATCGATACTCAGTTTGCATTCAGTTCAGTTTTTGTAATTTCGTATGTTTTTATAAAGGCGGCACCCAAAGTTGTATCAACTTCAGAACTCCCCAATCTGTATGCCTTCCGATCTAGTGACATCTGTTAACATTTGAAGACGCATACCCTCCGGCCATTCTGCTTTTAGGAATCTAGCCTAAAAAAAACAAGCAACAGCAACGAAAAACCAGCGAATGCCGAAAGGTCTGATTAATTGGGAGCGAAACCCAAAGAAACGCAACGAGAGGCCAAGCTGGGATTCAAACCCGGGACTTCCAAGTCCTCCATACAATACAAAGTAAATCTTTGTAGAACCTTGTGGCTAAAGGTGGGCTTCCACCCGTGGATTAAATGAATGTTCGGTCTTCCACCCGTGGATTAAATGAATGTTCGGTCGTCGACCACCACCAACGAGGATTATTCTTTTTTATTGATAACGAAGAGAGGGGTTGATTTTCTTATGGTTCCGAATCTGCTGGGGGGCAACCCTGGTCCCCTTTCTGTGTGTATCGCTCTTTAAACCGCAGCCCGCCCGCAGCCTCCTCTGGGAGCCTGCAAACCTGAGGCCGATGGGGCCCCATGAGCGCCACCTGCGCGTTTTAGAAATATCTCCACCTGGTCCCTACCTCCCGGACCTCCAGCACACACCGGTCCCTTTCCGCGATTTGCTTGTGGAACGTGATTTCCCTTCCCTGCCTCTGACCTCACTGTCCCCTTCTCGTGTCCCAGCTCACCTCTCCTGGCACCAACCACAGTGGCCTCGCCCCATAACGGCATGGCCAGTTCCCCGATTACACCCAGATGGAAAGCCTTGCGCCCCCGCGTCGCCCCTGCCCCAGTCGGGCCTGGGCTTTCCGGCAGGACCCGGACAGAAGACAGGGGCTGGCTGGCTGGTTTGGGGAGGGCCCGTGGCATTCTGGACGTTGCAGAGCTGGCAACGAAAGTCAGGGCGAGAGGGCACTATGGACACGAAGCCTCACACAATCCCGACAGGGGACAGAACTGGGCCGGGGGTGGGGGGGGGAGTCCAGGGAGGCAGAGACCATCGTGACACCTGTGAAAACAGGTCTGTAGTGTCCGCTTGGGTTAGAAACTCTTTTGCCTCTCGTTATGTATTACCTGCTGGGAGGAGGCGCTTGGGACAGGGGCCAGAGGCTTGCAGGCGGCTCCTGCCCTTGCTGGGGGCTGGAATGACCCAGTTCAAAGCTCTTAATCCCTCCAGAAGCCACCAGGCAGGGCGGGTGACTGGATGTGAGGGCTCCAGGGAACGGCAGGAATACACCCCATGCCGAGGCAGGCCACTGCCCCCCTCCCTGGGCGAGGTGCCACGCCAGCCACCAGCAAGAGGGCTTGAGAAGCGAAATTGAAAGCAATCGCCTATTTTGGTTCCAAGTCATGGACTGGCCTCTGCCCTTCCCCCGCCACACGCATTTGATACCAGGCTGGTCGGTCCCTGGGCCCTAAGAACGATGTAAATCATCAACAAAGCTAAAAGACGAGCAACCGCCTGATGAGATTTCCAAATCTCATCTTACACGTAAGAGACCAAGGACTCGTATTTAGCTTGTATTTAAGACAAACCCGCGCATCGATAAGGACAAGAAATCCAGCGTAACACACGGGCACAGATCGTGAATAGAGATTCACAGAAGACATTCCTAAAGAGCCCCATCTCCCTGCTAATCAGGGAAAGGTCCATTGAGACCGCAGCGAGGCGCGCCTGGGCCGTTTCCGGAGGGGCGCACTTTTCAACGTTCGCCAGGCAACGCCAAGCATTTGCGAGGATGTGCGCGCACGGATCTCGCTGTTTCTTCTGGCGGTCACCGCGGCAAGGCCTCTCCAGGGCAACTTCCAGAAAAGCTGGCAATGTTCACCCTTGAATACAGCGATTGCGCTGCTCGAGACATAGTTATCAAATGGAAAAAGAAGCATCCAGGTCTATAGGGTCCGTGTAACTAGATCTTAGAAACCTACTGTTGAGAGAAAAAAAGCAAGGCCACTCTGGTACAGCTTGTGCTGAAATTACAAAAGCCTAAGTACTGTTTATGAAAACAAAAAATAGGAAAACCGAAAGCACTGATTACTTGCTTGGCACGATTCGCGGTGCCTTCCAAGGAATTCAAGGTACTGTTTATGGATTCAGAGATGGCATGCATTAAATTTATGGCTCTCAGTGACAGATGGGTTGGAGGATGGCTCTAAAAGGGACTTGAACTTGATCCATAATGTTTTATTCCGTTTATTTATACAGTTCTGTACCAAGAGTGGCTATCCGTTCATTTGGAGCGGTAGCTACATAGGTGTTTGTTATTTTCGCATGTGATCGTGGTTAATTTGTTTTTCTCTATGAAATGTTTAAGAAGGAGGACATGAGAGGTGGATAAACTCCCAAGAAGGGGCACCTAAAACATCCGAAAGACGGAGCGACTTCCTGGCATGGGCAGAGGGGGACCCATTAGTCCTGTCACGTGAAGGGCCACCGCAAGACCAACGTTTATGTGAGGAGAAAGAGCCCCCGTCTGTCCACGAAGTTCACGCGCCATACTCACGGGCAAGCCTCGGTCCTCAGGCAACACACTCACTCTTGTACGAGACACGGTTGTGGCTAAAAGTGCCAGCGCGCCTCCTAGTCTGTGGCAGAGAAGACACAGATTCGCCTCTTCCATCCCCCTTGCACGTCACCCCAAGCGTCACGCCCCTGGACCACACGCTGATCCACACCGGAGGGCTGTTTCTTCTCCTCCCCGAAGTCGTACAAAGACACCAGGCTGCTGGTTGACCCGGGAGTGGACTTGATATGGGAGTAGAGACGGCAGATGCCTGGGCAGGAGGGAACAACTTTGAGCCTGTCCTAGCTGTTTGACCCTGAAATAACGTTCTAGGTTTTATGTATCTGCATAGATGGGTGACACACTGATTCCAGCGACAACATACAGTTTTGTTCAAGAAAAGGATGGTGCTCTTGTGACAAATAATTCCAAATAAGAGCACTAATGAATGGTCATTTTCTTTTTTTTTTTCTTTTTTTTTTTTGGTAATGTTTATTTATTTTTGAGAGAGAGAGACAGAGAGACAGAGGATGGGCAGGGGAGGGGCAGAGAGAGAGGGAGACACAGAATCCGAAGCAGGCTCCAGGCTCTGAGCTGTCAGCACAGAGCCCGACGCAGGGCCCCAACCTACAAACCGTGAGATCATGACCTGAGCCGAAGCTGGACGCCTAACCAACTGAGCCACCCAGGCGCCCCTGAAAGCTTATTTTCTTGATTGATGGCACAGAATGACCGATGTTAAAAAAAAAGATTCTCAGCAAAGAAATAAAATAAATAAATAAAGGAATTTTGATTTAAGTCTCTTAGGAAAAACACAAACCTCAAAATAGATCAGTCTTACATGTAAAACATAAATCTAAAAGAAAAAAAACATTTAGGAAAAAACACGGGAAAAAATCTTCAGGATCCAGAGCTGGGCAGAAAGCATGTAGACCTGAGCCCACAAGCATGACCCATAAAACTGACAACCGGGCCCCATCAAAACTAAATTTTTTGTGCCCCGCATAAAACCTGGTTAAGAAGGTGAAAAGTTGAGAGGCGCCTGGGTGGCTCAGTCGGTTAAGCATCCAACTCCTGATTTCGGCCCGGGTCATGATCTCACAGTTCGTGAGCTGGAGCCCCACTGCCCTGCCAGAGCAGAGCCTGCTTGGGATTCTCTCTCTCCCTCTCTCTCTGCCCGTCTCATGCACTCTCTCGCTCTCTCCCCCCAAATAAATAAATAAACAGCAAAAAAAGAAAGAAGATTAAAAGATGAGCTACAGAGTGGGAGAAAATATTCGTGAACCGCACATCTGACAAAGGACAAGGATCTCGAAGACACAAAGAACACTGAAAACTCAACAGTTAAAAAAGTAATAATCCAACTATAAAATGGGCGAGAGACCCAAAGAGACATTTCACCAAAGAGGACATGCGGATGGCAAATAAAGCACATGGAAAGATACTCAACATCGCCAGCCATTAGGAAAATTCACATTAAAACTGTAATATCGTGACATGCCTATCAGAATGGCAGACATAGAAAGCAGCGACAATAGCAAATGCTGGGGAGGGCGCCGATCCCTCACACGTAGCTGGTGGTCTCATTAAATGGTGTGGTCATTCGGGAAAAAAGGGCGTTTCCTTAAAACTAAATATGCAACTACCATATGAGCCAGCAATTACACTTGAGGGGCAATTATCCCAGACAAAGAATTCTACTCCCAGAGAAACGAAAGTTTCTGTTCACACAAAAATCTGTCCCCAAATGCTTACAGCAGCCTTATTTGCAAAAGCTGGAAACAATCCAAACGTCTCTCGATGGCGAATGGGTAAGCCAACTGTAGCATCCGTAGGAAGGAATACTCTTCTTTTTATGTTTATTATTTTCGAGCACGAGAGAGAGACCATGCGTGCGTGCAAGTGGGAGAGGTGCAAAGCGAGAGGGGGACAGAGGCTCTGAAGTGGACTCGGGGCTGAGAGCAGAGAGCCCGATGTGGGGCTCAAACTCATGAACCTGCGAGATCATGACCTGAGCTGGAGTCAGATGCTCAACCGACTGAGCCCCCCAGGCGCCCCTTAAGGACGACTCTTTGGCAATAAAAAGAAAGGAGCTGTTGATACACAAAGAAATCTGGATGAATCTCCAGAGAATTATGCAGAGTGAAAAACAATCAATCCCCAAAGGAGCATACTGTGTGACTCTTATCTACCTAATACCTTGACATTACACAATCATGTAAAGGGAGAACCCAAACCAGATTGCTAGAGGTTCAGCAGGGGCTGGAAGTAGGAGAGAATTGGGCGTGGCTATGAAAAGATCCTTGTGGGGATGGAAATGTTATTTTGACCATATCAATGTCGGTATCCCGGTTGCGACAAGGAACTAGTTTTGCAAAAGGTTACCATTAGGGGAAACTGGATAAAGGGCTTATGAGATCTGTTGGCACTATTTCTTACAACTGCACGTGAATGTATAATTATCACGAAATAAAAAGGTTAGAGTACATAACATTGGGGACCAGGAGGTGTAACCAGGCTCCCTAGTTCAGTGGGCCCGGAAGCCACACTGTCCCCACCACTCTCTGCTGGGACAGCCCCTCGACACACCTGGGGCCCCCTTTCTCAGTTTGCCTTTCTGTTGTCACACCCACGAGATAAAATACAGGGCAGATAGGATCGTGTCCGTTCCTAGGGTTGTCAAGGAACGCTAAACTCTTTCATGCATAATACACACACTTTCATGATTTTTTGTCAAGGTTAACAGGTCCTCCTCCCCAGAGCACCCCTTGGTTTTTGAGCAAAAGAAAGCGGACACATACATACTCTAAGGTTCATGACGAGGCAGAGTTAACCCATGGAGATTAGAAATCAGATTTGAGGTGTACCCGGGTGGCTCAATTGGTTAAGCGTCTGGTGGCTCAGGTCACGATCTCATAGTTTGTGAGTTCGAGCCCCGCGTCGGGCTCTGTGCTGACGGCTCATCAGAAATGCTGTGAAACCCTGTGTCTCCCTCTCTCTCTGCCCTTCCCCTGCTCACGCTCTGTCTCTATTCTCTCAAAAATAAATAAGCGTTAAAAAAAAAAAAAAGAAATCAGATTTGAGGGGCACCCGGGCGGCTCAGTTGGTTAAGCGTCTGGTGGCTCAGGTCACGATCTCATAGTTCGTGAGTTCGAGCCCCACGTCGGGCTCTGTGCTGACAGCTCAGAGCCTGGAGCCTGCTTCCGATTCTGTGTCCCCCCCCCTCTCTCTCTGCCCTCCCCTGCTGGTGCTCTGTCTCTCTGACTCTCGAAAATAAATAAACATTAAAAAAATTTTTTTTAAATACACATTAGATTTGAAAGACTTTATTTAAAAAAAAAGTAAAACATTTTATGAGAAATTTTTAAAAGGGTGGTTACTTGCTGAAATGACATTTTGACTATACTAAGTTACAGAAAATATACCGTTAGAATTAATGTCGCCTACTTCTCCTTAGCTTGTTAATATGGCCACTAGAAAATTTAAAATTACACCTGTGGTTCACATTATATATCTGTTGAAGAGCACTGTTTTATAGTGATGGGTAAGTCCTATATCTTGGGGGGTTGAGCACATATATTTGTTAAAATGCATCAAACTGTACACTTAAGGTTTCTGCATTGTAATTATACCATAAAGCTTCATGATCTTTCCGCCACCCAATACCACCTTCCGGAAGGGGGTCTACAGCTTACAAAGGACACAGACTACAAAGAACTCCAGGGTGGTGTGAGCGACAATAAAGATGTGAGCAAGAGACCCTATGTTGGTGGAAGCTTCCATTTTTAGCATCTTGAGCAAAACCACCGGTGCATGCGTGTTTCCGTGGACATAGGAAAAGTAGGCAGGAAATTATTGACTCTAGCACACTCCAGAAGTTGTTTCCGAAAGCCTGAGATTCTTGGGGTCGTGAGGCATTCGTGCTGCAAGTCTTGCCTTGGGTCACTTGTACGGAGCCCCTGGGGAAATCGCACAGGAGCCAGGGGTGGGGGGCTGATTCGGAACCCTTGCTCCTTGATGGCGTCACTGAGGTACATATGAGGCTCGCTTATGACCTTAGCTCTCTCGAGACACAACCCTCAATGTTTTCTCTCACTGGGACGACTAGACAGAATCACAGAGTGTCTGGAGATCGGGAGGAATTCATAAGCGTTCCGGCACAAGTAAGCCCTCGCGGGAGTATGCAGGCGTCATACTTCACCCCAAGCCCTCTTGAATTAGAGGATTAGGCTCAAAGCCGAGCCTCCTTAGGAACCACAGAAGGTCTCCAGAAACATAGAGTGCTTCTTGCCCAAGTGACCTATTTTACAAACGAGGTGCAGAGAGATTGAGTGACTCACCTAACACGATACCGAGTTGGAAGTGGTAGGGCTGGGACCTGCTTTCCTGTCCTCTGACTCCCGACTGACCCAGAAACACACGCAGGCCAACAAGGTTCACGGAACAGGATTTGAGATTTGTCAGCTGGAAACACAACTTGTTTATTTCTGAAGGGAGAGGCACCTGACCGAATTATCGGTACCTGTCATTCATTAGGACACGCCCCTAGCGAGGCTTACTCAAGAAATGAAATTACATCCTGTACTTTGGTTTGGTCAACATATGATCACCGCCTTTCCCCTTCCCCCTCCCGCTCGCAAAAAAAAAAAAAAAAAGTGTGAGCACAGGCCTGTTATATACCCCGGGCAGAGAGAGAGAGAGAGAGAGAGAGGGAGAGAATCCCAAGCAGGCTCCCCACAGAGTCAGCACGGAGCTCAACTCGGGGCTCAAGCCCATGAACCACAAGATCATGACCTTGAGCCAAAATCAAGAGTCGGACGCTCAGCCCCCTGAGCCGCCTAGGTGCCCCAAGAATTTTCTTATTTACACCTGATCTTACTTACACCTCAAACAGCATTATTTACACATGAGAAAGATCAAGTTCAACTTAGTCCCAAAGCTACCAGTTAAAATGGTTTATTTGAACCCAGATCTGCCGGGCTTCAAAGTTTCTGCCTGTAGAAATGGGGGGGGAGGTGTTAGGAGGGGTTCATACGCAGGATGCAAGAGAGTTCAAGCACAGGCAAGAGTTCACGCGGGTATATAGACCTGATACTTCAGACTCCAGCCTCACCAGCAAGGCTTCCTCAGTCCCGTTCCCACCAATCAGATCCGTTTCCTGCTTTGATTGCCATCTTCCAAGGAACAGCACCCTTTCTGCCTTGAATGGTGGCGGGGCGGGGAGGGGGGGGGGGAGTCCCATGGTTTTCCCCTGTAGATCCCTTTTAGGCAAAGAACTGTGTGAAAACAAGTTCATTCATCGCTATACCCTCTCTGCAGCTTCCGCAGTAGAGGCAGGAAAGGGTGACCAAAGCTGATGTGGACTATCCCCTGGTTACAATGTCCAAGTTCAGAGTTTATTTTCTCTTGTTACATTTAGACTGGTCATGGGTAATGTGTAGGGAAATCATTACCAGATCACTTGTTAATCATCTTTGCGGAACTATGGGAAGAGTCTAATTCTTTTTCAACCATTATGGTTTCCCACCAAGACGCTTCCTGGCTTAATACCATCCCCTCGTATAGGGACAGCATGTTAGAGCTGCTGTTACCGGCCCCACCTGATCACTTACCCCTCTGCCCCACTCTCAGCGTCAAGTCACTGGGGCCCCCAACGTCATTCCCCATTCTGAAAGGCGTAAGCCAATGTTCTTCCTGTCTTTCTCAGCTTCGAGTGCTCCCAACACCCCAGATGCGACTGCCTTCACCTGCGGCCCCAGGCCAGCTTTAGAGGTCTGTCTGGAGGAAACCTCTCATCTCAGGTTCATAGAGGAATCTTCCCTCCAAGGCGCCCTGAAGCCCCAGGCTAGCCCGTCCATTTTCCTTGGCGGAAGGGGATGTATGGACCAAGGGAAGGAGCCGGTGGCTCAGGAGACTGGAGAACAATAGACAGCTTCCTCTTTCCTTCTGGGGAGAAAGGCTCTGAACAACCCCGATTTTGATGGCCAGGGGAGTGTCTGGCAGAGGCAAAGGCTGGACTCCAGTCTGGGCAGACACTACCATCTTGGCAACTGGCCAGAAAGAAGGAAGAACCAGATGCAAGAACGAGGTCACCGAAAAGGGGATTCTCTCCTACTTTTAAAGCAATTGGAACTCCTCCCCCGACACCGTTTGAAGGTCTCAGGGACCAGACCGGCCCTGAGGGAAAGGCTGAGAAGGGCAGGACTTTGTCAGTCCAGCAAGTAGGTAGCATTAATGACCAACTCGCCAGGCTCAGAGGTGAGGTCACGCACTCAAGGTCACGCGGTGAGTAGGTGGAGGAGCCGGGACTGTAACCCAAGGCAGGCTGGCTTCAAAGTTCTTGCTCTTTCCTGACAGCCGAAGCCGGGGAGCTGATAACTAATAGGCCTGGGGGTGGGGGTGGGGGTGGGGGTTGGGCAGCAGAAAAGCAGGATTTATGTGTAACTAGGGAGCGCAGGGGACGGAACTCCGGGACCTCGCTGCCTATCATCACTCTGCAACATTGCGTGGTTATCACCTGACTTGGCTTTTCCACCACGAAACGGCAAATTCCTAGGAGTCTGGGTCTTTTGGGCTCAGCAATGTCTCCTTTGCGGGGATCCGAAGGGGCAAGTGGGAGTGAACTTAGGCCAAATCGTCAGAGTCCGTAGAAAACACGGGAGCGGTAGGGATGGGAAGGAATTAGGCCAAATGCTCAGGAAACCTTGTCTCTCTCTGGACCAGTGCATCTCCCCCTGGTGCACAGTCAGAATCGCTCTGAGGCCTGGTGCCCCTACCCTGAGAGTGCAGGCCCCTGGACCAGGTGAGGGTCTTGCTTCGTTTCCACATAAAAACATCAAAGGTCAGGAATGTTGTCGTGTGACCAGAAGTGGCCCGATTTAGCATCATGAGACACTTTGGGGGGTAAATTTCCTTACCTAAGAAAGGTAACTTTCCTTACCTCCTTGTCTAAGAGGACACCGAGGAGTCCAGAGGTGGGGCTTGGAGGCTAGGGGTAGCGAGCACCGAACTTGCCTAGGGCGGCACGGTGAGAAAACCCAGCCGTCTTCATCACAATCCCATCTACTGAGCAGCTTCCGGCCACAGGGTTTTCCCAGAAAGCTAGGCACAGCCATCTGAACACATCGCATGCTTTCTAGCTACCGGAACCAGCAAGTTCAAAATGTTTGGCTCTTGCAGTTTTAGCCAAAAGAGGAATTGGCATCTCCTTCCAATCTCCCCTCCGCCCCTATCCACTTTTTGTCAACCAAACAGTTCTCTCAGAGAAGTTCCATTGTTCTCTTCCCTCTTCCCCGAACTTAGTTCCTGGCCCCTCTGGATGGCAGGACAGGCTCAGCGGTGTCCGGGCCTCTCCCTTCTGGGCGCTGAAGATAACCATCCCTGATAACATCAGTTGGAGCCCGGCTCTGCTTAAGCAACCAACACCCGTTCAAATGTCTTTTTTTTTTTTTTTTTCACTTTACTTTAGGGAGAGAGAGCAAGAGACAGAGAGTGAGTGGGGGAGGGGCAGAGAGAGAGGGAGACACAGAATCCAAAGCAGGCTCCAGGCTCTGAGCTGTCAGCACAGAGCCCGACGTGAGGCTGGAACCCAGGAACCGCGAGATCATGACCTGAGCTGAAGTCAGACGCTCAACTCACTGGGCCACCCAGGCACCCCTCAAATTTCAATCTTACAGGAAGTTTGGCACTACTTGCTACACTGCTACAGAGGCAGCAAAGCTACTAGGAATGAGAACCTGCCAGTCCCCATCCCACCTTGGCACTGACCACAGGAGCAGACAGGCCCAGGAGGTAGTAAGGTGCAAAAACAGTGTTTGTCAGCACCTAACAGGAGAGAGGAGACTGCTGCATAGCGCCCGCCAAAGACAAGCCAAAGACCCCCTCCAAGTTGATCCCTGAAGGGGGTCCAGCTCAGAGACGGTGTCCTGAAGACAGAGCCTCGCCCCTGCCCCTCCTTCTCAGGCTAGACCGCCAAAGGCCCACACTCCTGGCCCTCCGCGCTCATGAATGGAAAGAACCTAGATTCTGGACCAGAACTCAAGTCAGTGCACGGTCACTGGCAGCCACCAGCCGCAGCCCCAGTCTGCGCGGGCCGGGCCAGCATTTCCTGTTGCCTAGGCGCTGAGTGCGGGGTACCTGCTCCCCCAGCGTGTGCCATCCAGAGGTGCTGCGGCCCACGGGCCTGCCAGCCGGCGCGGGATCGGCCCCCCAGAAAAGCTCTGCAGGGCCCCCGCCCCCTCCAATCTCCCTCCCTCCCGGGGACCCGTGCCGCCCCCTTCTTCCCCCCCTCCCCCCGGGGGGCCGAGTACCTGAGGGGGCGGACGCCCTGCAATCTCGCTTCCTGCCAACCCCGGTTGAGGACGGCCCGGGTCCCCAGCACCCCGGGGCTCCGGGCGCACAGCCTCCCGAGGCGCAGCATCCAGAGGGAGATGGCCATGGCTCTCTACGCCCGCGTCCCGGCCCCAGGAAACTTTTAAAGTGAGCCGAGGCGGGGCGAGCGCGGAGCGGGCGGGGAGGCGGGGAGGGTCGCCTCTGCCTATGGGGCGCGGAGTACTGGGTCCCGGCGGGGCGGGGCGAGGCGTGGAGGAAGCGGCTCCGCGCGGGGCCACCTTCCCCTCGGACCCGCGGCCCTCCCCTCCCACCTCCAAGACGTGCCCCGGTTTCTCTGCGGATCCCAAGGCCCCGGCCACAGCCCCGGGGCCAGGCTCCCCTCCCGACCACCAGGGGGCCTAAGTTTGGGGGGCTCAAGAGCTTGTTGATTTTGCAGAGGGGGAGCCCGCGCGGGGCGTTGAGTGTGGGCCGGGCGGTCAGGCCCAGACGCGTCCGTCCCCACCCCCCACCCCCGCCACCTCCCCGAGCCCGGCTTAGAGCGCGGGTCATAGGCTGCCAACTCCCAGCCGGTTGCGAGCCAGAGGCGAGGAGAAGCGCCCCGAGGCGTGCCAGCTGGAGCAGAGGGCCCCGCGGGGGGGTGGGGAGGTGGCCCGGACAAAGGGTGCCGTGGGGAGCCCCCTCCCGGTCGCTTCCAGGTGGAAGTCAGAAGTCAGCTTCAGAAGGGACACCAGTTGGTACCCCCTTCTCCCACGGGCAGCCTCCCACCCTGGGCCTCTGCCTCGACACACCCCCCTCCCCCGCTCGCAGTGCACCGTGTAAGGTGGCGTCAGGGACTGAAACCCGGGCTTCTCATCCACCGTCTGCCAGCCGTAGCTCGGGCCCAGGACCCCATTCCGTGCCCTGTCCCAGGCGTGACTGGAAAGCAGCTGTGTCCAGAGGTTCGGCCCGCGGCACCTGTTCCATCTCTTGTCCTGCCTGGGAAAGGTGGCACCGGGCACCAGAGAGTGGCACCCATGCCAGATCCGCCCCGTCTTGACCCTTTCTCCAGAGGAGGCCGACGGCAGTGGGGGAAAGGCCCTGGCAGGGTGACCTCCCCTCCCCTCTCCTGCCCCAGAGACAGCGATGAAAATCCGGCCCAGCGGAAAGGTTAGTTGGGGGCGGGGCCTGGCCTGAGAAGACCTTTGCCCTTTATCCCGGGACTTGGGCTCCACCGAGGTCCTGAGAAGGAGACTAAGCTGCCTCCCGTCATCATCCTGACAGTGATCTCAGTTCCTCCTGAAACCCTGGCTCTCGGAATGGTCTCCACACTTCAGGGGGTGCGTGGATGGAGCAGGAAGGAAGACAGGGGAGCAGAGAACTCATGACGAGCTGGGCTGGCAAGGGCACACCTTTGCTATTGATACTAACTCTCTGACTCTGACAGCCTGGCCCAGGGACAGAGCGCCCTGGGGCATATCCCAAGTCCAGGGGATCAGCCCTACCAGTAACTTTCTGTGTGGCCCTGGGCCTGCGAGGTGGTGGTGGGGGCGGTGTATGGATCTCACAAATCTTTCCAGTTTCCTTGCTAGTTTGAGAGTCGGTCCCGGGGCAAGAGAAGAATGGGTTCCTCCTTGAACTTCCCTCCAGCCTCCTCTCCCTCCCCCGGCTTCCCTGACTTCCTGGACGCGAGTGCCACGGAGAAACAGCCACCAACCTCAGGCTATCTTCCCAAGCCCTACTCTTAAAAGACATTATCACCCTTCACAATCACCCCGCAAGGAGCAGGCATGCCTTGGAATGAATGTGTCTCTGGTTTTACGGATGAAGAGACGGAGGTGCGCCTGGCTGGCTCAGTTGATAGAGTCAATCTTGGGGTCGTAAGTTTGAGCGCCGCATTGGGTGTAGAGATTGCTTAAAAATAAAATCTTTACAAAAAGAAAAGAAAGAAAAAGAAACCGAGCTCCGGGGAGGTTCAGCTTACTTGCCCAAGTTCAAGGTGAGCACAGCTGGCGCTGGCCAAGGCTCAGCCTGTACTCATTTGGTGGTTTTGGACAAGTCACGGGGCCTCTCCAGCCACAAGTCATCATCCTTAAGACGGACATAATAGGGGCGCCTGGGTGGCTCGGTGGTTAAACGTCTGACTCTTGATTTCCGCTCAGGTCACGATCCCAGAGTGGCGAGGGGGAGCCCTGCGTTGAGCCCCAAGATGGGCTCCCAGCTGAGTCCCCCCACAACCGGCGCCGTGCTGACAGTGCAGAGCCTGCTTGAGATTCTCTCTCTCTCCTTCTCTCTCTGGCTGTCCCCTGCTTGCGCTCTTGCGCGGGCGCGCTCTCTCAAAATAAATAAATGTGAAAAAAATAATGATATGATAAAATGGGGAGGGGGGGCACCCGAGCGGCTCTGTCGGTTCAGCGTCCAACTTCAGCTCAGGTCACGATCTCATGGTTCATGAGTTCGAGCCCCGTGTCGGACTCTGTGCTGACAGCACAGAGCCTGCCTGGGATTCTCTCTTTCCCTATCTCTACCCCTCCCGCCCTCGTTCTCTCTCTCTCTCTCTCTCTCTCTCTCTCTCTCTCTCAAAACTTAAAAAAAAAAAAAAAACCAGCCTCGTGCAGAGGGTTGGGGTAAGGACTGGATGTGGTGGCACAGAATTAGCATTTGACCCTTTTTCAGTGATTGTTAGCTTCTCTCTCCATCCTCTCCTTCCTCCTGTCGTCTACACTCTGAGACTTTCCTCTGTATTCAGTGTTGCAAACCTTTTTTAGGAGGAGGGATTATTTTTCATCTCCACAAAGCCTTGAGAGACGTGGTAGGCACCGGTTCTATGAAACGGGAGAACGGTTGGGAGGAAAGAAAATGCTAGCACCTGAGAATAAGGAGTCCCTGAGTCTGTTGACCAGAATCCTTGGGTCTCTTTGAGGGAGCAGCGAGCAGGGCACATCGCCATCCAGTCCCTGCAACCAGTTCGGTTCCCCACAGCTTTCCAAGGGGCTTTCTGTCTGCCGAGGACAGCACCTGACTTAGACGGTTTATGGTGCCTGTGGTTTTGCTCAGGCCCTTGGCTACCTGGGAAAGCCCTTAGTCCCTCCCCTGTGCCAATATCCTTCCCTCTGTGCTTCAAAAGTGGGCTCGAAAAGGAAACATTATTGGCGAGCGGGGTGGCTCAGTCGGTCAAGCATCCAACTCTTGATTTCTGCTCAGGTCATGATCTTGCAGTTCGTGAGTTCAAGCTCTGCATGGGGCTCTGTGTTGACAGCATGGAGCCTGCTTGGGATCCTCTCTCTGCCCCTTCCCCTGCTCTCTCTCTCTCTCTCTCACTCAAAATAACAAATAATAAACTTAAAAAAAATTCTCTCTCTCCCCCCATTCACACACACTTGAAAAAATTCTTAGTATCAACCTATAAATAAAGTTCAGAGGAGGTCATCGCAGGGAGGGAACGGAAAGTAAATGCTACAAACCTGTGTTGGTCACATGTGACAGAAGTTGAGAGGGAAGGGGTAGGAGATGGGGGGGAGGTGCAAGCAAAATCCTTAACCGGTGTGGTCAAGAGATCCTGTCTTTCGAAACCGAACATGAAATAAAGGAGTATGTCATTTAAAGTTGCACAGGTGGGGGCGCCTGGGTGGCTCAGTCGGTTGAGCGGCCAACTTCGGCTCAGGTCACGATCTCACGGTCTGTGAGTTCGAGCCCCGCGTCGGGCTCTGTGCTGACAGCTTGGAGCCTGGAGTCTGCTTCAGATTCTGTGTGTCCTTCTCTCTCTGACCCTCCCCTGCTTGCACTCTGTCTCTCTGTCTCTCTCTCAAAAATAAACATTAGAAAAAAATAAAGTTGCACAGGCAACCAGTCTATGTGTGAAAATAACAATAAAACTGTATTCGGAGGAGACATGGCAGTACAAATCCTCACCTATCAAACAGAAAATCAAGACGTGGCCGAATGAGTATACTACGTAGAGGCAAGTCACAGGAGAAAAAGCACAAATGGTTAAAATAGTTTAGATTTGGGGCGCCTGGGTGGCTCAGTCGGTTAAGCGGCCGACTTCGGCTCAGGTCATGATCTCACGGTCTGTGACTTCAAGCCCCGCATCGGACTCTGTGCTGATGGCTCAGAGCCTGGAGCCTGCTTCAGATTCTGTGTCTCCCTCTCTCTCTGCCCCTCCCCTGCTCATGCTCTGTCTCTATGTCTCTTAAAAATAAATAAAAACATTAAAAAAATAAAAAAAAATAGTTTAGATTTGAACAGACACTTCTCCAAAGAAGACATACAATGGCCAATAAACACATGAAAAAGATACTCAAGAGAAAAATACAGACATACAGGTGCTCAACATCAGTAGTCATCGGGGAAATGCAAATCAAAACCACAGCAAGCTACCACCTCACACCCATGAGGATGGCTATTACAAAAAAGTAAAATAAAACAGAGAACAGTAAGCGTTGGTGAGGAGGTGGAAGAACCGGAAGCCGTGTGCGTTGCGGCAGGAATGCAAAATGGGGAAGCCATTGTGGAAAACAGCATGGCGGTTCCTCAAAAAGTTGAAAACAATCACCCCATGACCTAGAGACTCCACTTCTGGGCCCGTACCCAAAAGAATCGCAAGTAGGAACTTGAACAGATAGGTACACGTATGTTCATAGCAGCATTCTTATTCACAATCACCCAAAGGCCGAAACAACCCAAATGTCCGTCGACGGATGATCGAGCATTGTGGTGTGTCCATACAGTGGAATATCATTCAGGCTTATAAAGGAGGGAAACTCTCACCTGTGCTACCTTGAGGACATTGTGCTGAGTAAAATAAGCCAAACGCAAAAGAACGGACACTTATCTGAGGTCCCTGAGGTAGTCCAATTCCTCAGGAAGTAGACCGGTAGTTGCCAGGAGCAGGGGGTTGGGGGGAGTGGGGAATTAGTGTTTAATGGGCACAGAGTTTCAGTTTGGGAAGATGAAAAAGTTCTGGAGATGGACGGTGGGGATGGTTGCACGACAGTGTGACTGTACTTAATGCCACTGGGCTGTCCACTTCAAAATGGTAAACTGGGGAATTTTATTTATGTCTACTTTGCTACTGTTAAAAAGAAGGTTCTCTTTGGAGCATGGGTCTAGGTGGAGGGGCAGGACAGGAACTGATGCTTTTTTCTTAAAAAGCCTTTTTCTTGTTTTACTTTCCTAAGACATTTTTTTTTTAGATTTTATTTTATTTTTTTTTAATTTTTTTTAATGTTTATTTATTTTTGACAGACAGCGCGTGAGCAGGGGAAGGGCAGAGAAAGAGAGACATACACACAGAATTTGAAGCAGGCTCCAGGCTCTGAGCTGTCAGCACAGAGCCCGACGCGGGGCTCGAACCCACAGACCGTGAGATCGTGACCTGAGCCAAAGTCGGTCGCTCAACCGACTAAGCCACCCAGGTGCCCTTGGATTTTTTTTTTTTTTAACGTTTACTTATTTCTGAGACATAGAGACAGAGCGTGAGCAGGAGAAGGGCAGAGAGAGAGGGAGACACAGAATCAGAACACAGGCGCCAGGTTCTGAGCCATCAGCACAGAGCCCGACGCGGGGCTCGAACTCACAGACAGTGAGATCATGACCTGAGCCGAAGTCGGCCGCTTAACCGACTGAGCCACCCAGGCGCCCCTCTTGGATTTTATTTTTAAGTAATCTCTACACCCAACGTGGGGTTCGAGCTCACAACCCCGACATCAACAGTCGCATGCTCTACCAGCTGAGCCAACCAGGTGCCCCTTACATGTTTTCTCATAATAATATTTATAATATTTTTTACTAGCAGGCCCAGGAAGGCTTCCCGATGGGTGTCATTAATCACGGACTTGAACTAGCGTGTTCGGTGAGGCTTTTCACAGCACAGCAATGAGTGCAGAGGGGTTACTCAGGCTTGTAGTCAGGGTCAGATCTGGGACGAAAGCCAGATCTACTGCCTTTTTTCTCAATGACCTTGGACAGATTTCTTTCCTCTGGGGTAATTTTTCATCGCTCTGTTGTAATCGCCTGTTTCCAAGGAGTATATGAGAAACGTTCCCTTTAAAGAATCTTCTTCGCTGAGGGTCGGAGGCGGGAGCTGTCTGGTTTGGAATGCAGCACTCATGGAGGAGAGGTGAGAAGTCCTAACGCTGGCAACTCTGGGGGAGAAAAAGGGAGAGAAGGATGAGCAAGGGTGCTCATGTTGAAAGAAGAGATGACAGGGGGCGCCTGGGTGGCTCAGTTGGTTAAGCGGCCGACTTCGGCTCAGGTCATGATCTCACAGTCTGTGAGTTCGAGCCCCGCGTCGGGCTCTGTGCTGTCAGCTCAGAGCCGGGAGCCTGCTTCCGATTCTGTGTCTCCCTCTCTCTCTGACCCTCCCCCACTCCTGCTTTGTCTCTCCTGCTCTCAAAAATAAATAAAAGCATTAAAAAAAAAAAAAGAAAGAAAGAAGAGATGACAGTACGTTGGGACAACACAACGCTCACACTCTGCCCGTCGGATCCGGTAGCCAGCACCAAAACACAAAAGAACGAGGCTGATGACAAGGGTTCTAGAAATGGCCGTGTCTGATATTCAAACTGAAAGTGAAATTTAGGAACTTGTTCTGAACGGCTCTGGAGAGTAAACCTATTTTGATCACAACTGATACCTGAGAGCGGACACAGGCAGATACGACTTTAAAACGTTCCCCGTTTTCTTGCTGACAGCTCAAAGCTGAAAAACCAAACAAGCCTCGATCCTAGCAGCTGCCAAAGGTTGTGAAAGCCTTGTTTTTGTAAAGAGTTTAGGGCGAAAAAAATGTTTTTTGGATGATGTAATTTTAACTTTTCCTGGGTCAAAGTCGGAGGAAGTTCAAGTGGGGGGTCTTGGGTAAAGACCCAGCGTTATCAGATCGACTCAAATTTATCTTCCTTTACCCACTCATTGGTTCTGCAGACATTCGTCGAGTCCTGTTTTGGTCCCAGGCACAGCGTTGGGTCCTCAAGCTGGAGATACGAATGAGGCAGGGCACTAACCTTCAGGGAGCTCACTGTCTAGCAGAGAACACTCACCCTGAGGCAGACGATGGCACGAGACGCGGCCAGTGCTGCGGGCGAGGGGGCACAGGGGACAGGCACCTACCCTGGGCATGTCGCAGAAGGTCTCCTAGAGTTCTGAGCTGAGTCTTTGAAAAGCGAGCGATCTACTAGGTTCCTATTAGTGCTGGAATTAACTACACAAATTTAGTGGCTTAAAAACTTCAGAACCAGGGCGTCTGGGTGGCTCAGTCAGTTGGGTGTCCGACTTCGGCTCAGGTCATGATCTCGCAGTTTGTGAGTTCAAGCCCCGCATTGGGCTCTGTGCTGACAGCTCAGAGCCTGGAGCCTGCTTCGAATTCTGTGTCTCCCCCTCTGTCTGCTCCTCCCCTGCCCATGTTCTGTCTCTTTCTGTCTCTCAATAATAAATTAAAATGTAAAAAAAAAACAAAAACAAAATAAAAACACAACAGAACCATATCCTCTCACATTTCTGAAGGCCAGAAGTCTAAGGCAAGTACTAAAATCAAGGTATTGGCGGGGCTGGTTCCGTGATAGGAAAGGATAGGATTCAGGAGGCAGAGAGGGAAAGGGGAAAGGTTAGGACCCGGGGTCCCTGTGTTGAGGGGGCGTAGGGCAAGTTGAGGGCAAAGTACAGGCTAACAGTGCCCCCCCACCCCTCATGGAATATGTGTGATATTCCTTGGATGCCCCTGGCTGCCCAAGAAGAAAGCAAAGGGGTTTCAGTGCCTGCCGTGGTGACGTGGGAAACGGAGGCAAATGAAAAGTTAAATTCCCGTACTGCCTACAGCCCACTGACGAGTCCCTGAAACCAGTCCTCCTCCCTCGAGGAGCTCAGCTGCTTGGATGATGACACTTTGTTAGGGGCAGAAGGGAATCTTGGCTTAACCTTATCCTGACCCCCTAGGATCCTGTAAGTCTGCTTTAACATATAAAAATGCCTTTGGAAAATGCCTTTATCTCAACTCCCCCAAGATATATGCTGTTTAATGGGTGTACTCCAAGCTTATGGCCCCCTGATAGACATCTGAACGGTGTCATGACTGAGGTTTTACTAAACGGTAATAAATGGCATTTTCCTAACAACAGCTAGCCCCTCAGGGTCCTGGAAACCTTGCTTCCAAGATTCCTTAGAGACTTGAGCTGTCCGTGACCCCCTCCCAACCGGAGTATATATAATCAGCTACCTGTCACAACCCCAGTGCAGCTCTTCCTGCCCCCGTGCTTTAGTAAAATCACCTTTTCGCACCAAAGATCTCTTCAAGAATCCTTTCTTGGCGCTTGGCTCCAAACCTCACCGTCAGCCCCACGAACCCCACCATCACCCCCAAACCCCATCACCTGGGTGGGGAAAAACACATATTTCAGAACAATGCTGGGAGTGTCTGACCACAGCAAACCCCCTCGGGCGTAAAAGAATGTAACAGACTCTTGGGGCGCCTGGGTGGCTGAAAAGGTTAAGCGTCCGGTCATGGACCTGAGCGTCAGCTCAGGTCATGACCTCACCGCGCCGGACTCTGTGCTGACAGCTCAGAGCCTGGAGCCTGCTTCCGATTCTGTGTCTCCCTCTCCCGCTCACATTCTGTCTCTGTCAAAAATAAATAAACATTAAAAAAAAAAAAAAAAAAGTATGTGACAGACACCGTCTACTCCCCTTGGACTGCCCTCAGGAATTTGACCATGAAACACATGACTCTCAAGGAAAGATATGGCCACAGACCACCCCTCAGACAATGAAATTGAGCCCATCGGGAATGGACAACCCAGCACTGAGAGCTATCAAGCCAATAAGGGCAGAACCTGAGAAGGAAGGAGGGGGCAGGAAGGGGAGGGTGGGGACCCGAACCTTATAAAACAAAGGCTCTTGCCTATAGTCGGGGGCATTCGCTTTCGAATGTGCCCTCTCTGTAAAGAGAGTTTTCATACTATCCTTCCCTTCTCACCTTATACTCTAAGATTACAGAGTAGAGCGCCGCTCATTTTGTGTCTGCCTTTCCATTCTTCGAAGCGGTGAGTTTTAAAACGGACTCTGGGTATCGAGGGAAAAAGAATCCCGCAACAGTTCTTTCTAGAGGCTCCAGAGGTTCCTCGTCTTTTCCAGCTTCTGGTGGCTTGTGGCCATGTCGCTCTCCTCCCTGCCTCCCCCTCCTCCTCCGGGATGCCCAATCACTCTCTGCCTCTCTTATAAGGACACTTGGGATTACAGGCAGGGCCCACCCGGCTGACTCCAGAGAGTCTCTCCGGCTGAAGATCCTTAACTTGGTCTCATTTGAGAAGTCCCTCTTGCCATGAAAAGAGGTTCGGAGTCACAGGCTCCGGTTCACAGGTTTAGGATGTGGACGTCTCTGGGGACCATCATGCAGCCACTGCAGACAGGACCGGGAGGAGAAACTGGGGACGGCCGATGGGATGGCCAAGGGGGAATAAATATAGGGGGACTCCGGAGAAAGCGCATGTGAAGGCAGAGAGCATGTGCACTTTGGAAGTTGCTAGTAGTTTGGTTAGGGGAGCAAAGAGTGCTCTTTGGGGAAGAGTGAGAGATAAGGTAGAGTCTTATGAGAGAGACAGTCAGGGCATATATTATAATGATCATGGATTTTTTTTGTTGTTTTTGATTTTTTTTAACGTTTATTTATTTTCGAGAGACATAGAGCGAGCAGGGGAAGGGCAGAGAGAGAAGGAGACACAGAATCCAAAGCAGGCTCCAGGCTCTGAGCCGTCAGCACGGAACCTGACACGGGGCTCGAACTCACAGACTGTGAGATCATGCCCTGAACTGAAGTGGGTCGCTCAACCAACTGAGCCCCCCAGGAGCCCCTATAATGATTATGGATTTTATTCCCAGTGAGCCCACAGCTAGTGTGTGGCATGTGATAGTTCCGGTGGTTTGAGTCCAATGACTCAGAGAAGTAATCTTCATAGAATGGCTACTGGAGGTAGAAATATTAAAAGGATCTCCAGGGATACCTGGCTGATTGAGTCGATAAAGCAGGAGACTCTTGATCTCGAGGTTGGTTGTGAGTTCAAGTCCCACCGTGGGCTTACTTAAAAAATAAAGTAAAATAAAAAAATAAAGGTTCTCCGTTGGATGGGATTCAAGCCCTATGATTAAGAAGTGAGGACTTTCAGGCCTTCGCCGTGTGTCAGGATGCTGCCAGAGCTGGTACAATGACCCAAGCTAACTTTTCTTGCCACTTTGCTATTTTCGGTGGATATTTCGGTGAAGGTAGTGTCTTCCTTCAAGGTTTCAAGATGGCGGTTCCAGGCATCGCACACAGAAGGAACCAGCAAATAAGCACGATGGCCTTTGATGAGCAAGGAAAGCCTTTTCCTCCAATGAGGTTCCATTGCCATCAACGCTATTCCTACAAATGGCACCAGTGCAAAGCAAGACACGGTACTGTGGGCACGGGGTAGCCATTGAGCATCGGTAGAAATGGCTCACTTTTGGTCAGCCATTGCTTTTGGTAATCAGGGGAGTGTTCCTGGAGGAGGTGGCATCTAGACTGGGCCTTGAAGGATGAAAAGGATGGTAACCCTGCAAAAGCAGGAAAGGGCATTCCGGGCATGGCACAGAGGAGGAGGTGGGAACTACGAGATACTTTGGCAGATTTACAGGAATCGTTTTTAAAACATTTTTTTAATGTTTATTTTTGAGAGAGAGAGCGAGCGCGAGAGCACGCAGGCATAAGCGGGGGAGGGGCAGAGAGAGAGGGAAACACAAAATCCGAAGCAGGCTCCAGGTTCCAAGCTGTCAGCACAGAGCCCGATGCGGGACTCGAACTCACAGACCGCGAGATCATGACCTGGGCCGAAGTCAACCGCTTAACCAACTGAGCCACCCCGGTGCCCCAGGAATCATTTCTTGGGTGCCTTCTAGAAAATGGGAACTTCTTGTATCTTTTTTCCCATTGAATCTTTATTAAAAATATAGCATCCTCAGTCGATGGAAATTTTATGATTGAGAGCATCCAATCAGAGGTGGAGAGATGGAGAGATTAGGTAATGTGTCCCAAACTGGCAGAATGAAGAGGTGATCTTAATATTCTCTCCAACATACGGTAATTGTATTCATTCGTTACTTATGTTAAAATTTTCTACATTAGGGGCGCCCGGGTGGCTCAGTTGGTTAAACCGCCGACTTCAGCTCAGGTCATGATCTCAGGGTCTGTGAGTTCGAGCCCCGCATCGGGCTCTGTGCTGATGGCTCATCAGAGCCTGGAGCCTGCTTTGGTTTCTGTGTCTCCCTCTCTCTCTGCCCTTCCCCTGCTCACTCTATGTCTCTCAAAAATAAATAAACGTTAAAATAGTTAAAAAATTTTTTTTTCTACATTAATGTATTATAAAAGTAATACATGCACCTTGTGACAAATATTCAACCTACATTAAAAGGATAGATATTCTTCCATACCTTTCCTAGGCTCATCCAAACATGTAGACATATGTGTGTGTGTGTGTGTGTGTGTGTGTGTGTGTGTGTGTGTTTCTCCATCCCCTCCCTTTATATATATATATTTTTCCAAAAATGAGATCATGTCAGACATTTTGATGAAATCTGAATGAAGTCCACGGATTATATAGTAGTACTGATCTGTGTTATTTTGTTGACCTTTATAATTGTCCTGTAGTTATAAAGAGATTTCCTCACACTTGGGAGATAACACACTGACGGATTTACAAATAAACAGGCATCAGGTCTGCAGCGTACTTTTTTTTTTGGCAATGTTTTACAATTTTATTTTTTATTTTTTGAGAGAAGGTATGAGTTGGGGGGAGAGGGGGTAGAGGGAGAGAGGGAATCTCAAGCAGGTTCCATGCCGAGTGCAGAGCCCAATACGGGGCTCGATCTCATGAACCATGAGACCATGACCTGAGCCGAAATCAAGAGTCGGATGCTTAACCGACCGAGCCACGCAGGCGCCCCTAAAAAAATTTTTTTTAATGAGATGGCACACTGCATCTATCTTACTCGGTGACTGGCATCTTTTTACTGGACCATAATCAATATTTTTTTTGCAGGTCAATACATATAGTTCTACTCGTTCTCTTTCATGCTGCAGACTGTTGCGTAGTAACGTTCCATCGCATAAATACACTCTGCTCTATTCAACCCCTCCCCTTTTGATGGCTTTGACTTTAAATGCGATCTCAGTTATATATTAAGGACCTATATGCATTTAGATTTGTCTCTAGATTCTCTGTCGTTCCACTGATACCTGCCTATGCCCATGCCATACTGTTTTGAGCTTTACTGTAAGGTCTAACATCTTGTTGGCAGGACCCTTGTGGCTTTTTTTTTTTCTATTCCACAAAGTATTCTTGGCAATTCTTGCGCATTTATCATTCCATATGCATTTGATATACATGGTATATCTCTCTATTTCAAGCAAGTCTATGTAAACAAATAAGCTGGAAAGAGAGTTCATTTGCATTCAAAAGTACTTAGGGGGCTCCCATCCTCAAGGGCTCTTTGAGTCTCCTTTTTTTCAACCCACCGCCCGGCTGTGGGGACAAGCTAGGAAGAGACCCCGCTGCCCTTGGAAAAGCTGACTGCTTGCATAGTGCGATTTGGCTCTTCCTCGCATGTGTCTCTCTGTGGGTCCTTGACACGCTTCCTCATTTTATTATCCCCATTCCCCTGAAGGAGAAACAGGAGCTTGGAGAGGTGGCGTGGACTCGCCCGGATGGCACTAGAGCCAGCTGTCATGGCGCTGGCCTGCCGCCCAAGTTTCTTCCAGGAAGCTACCGGATCCTGTCCTGGGCCTGGCCGTTGCCTTCTCAAGGGCCGTGGCTCTTGTATCCTCTTTGGCGGCTCCCCTGAACAACCTCAGCATCCAGGCACAAGGTGGCACTCGGTTTGGGGGCTGCAGCCCGGGGCCAGTCTATTGTCCCCAAGGAAAAAGCTGCCCATGGGTGGCGGACTCCACGTTCTCATGAGGTTGCTTTAGGGATTCAAACAACAACGACGGGGGCACCTGGGTGGCTCAGTCGGTTAAGTGACCGACTTCAGCTCAGGTCATGATCTCATGGTCTGTGAGTTCGAGCCCCGCATCGGGCTCTGTGCTGATGGCTCGGAGCCTGGAGCCTGCTTCCGATTCTGTGTCTCCCTCTCTCTCTCTGCCTCTACCCTGCTCACGCTCTGTCTCTCAAAAAGAAATAAACGTTAAAAAAAATTAAAAAAACAAAAAACAAAAAACAACAACGACGACTGTTTCCCAAAGTGCGAAGCTGCTGTCAACTGCTCACTCTTCCGCCCCTCTTCCCCGGCCTGTGACTCTGCCTGTTTGAATCTGACCCATTCCCCAAAGCCACCTCCTCTGTGGTGCCTTTTCTGCTGTCTTCCCTTCCTCCAGGCTCCTTTCCCCCACTGTGCTGGGTATGACCTCCCTTCCTCAGAAAACATTCACTTACTTGCCGTGACTGTCCTTACATAGCTAAGAAGCTGACTTCTCTGAGCTTCCATTACCGTCTTTGGAAAACCAAAATAATACCTGCTTTATAAAGGCTGTGGCGGGTTAGAAGAAATAACGTGCGTAAGTCACAGCCCTGGGCACACAGAACGTTCTCAAATACATTAGTCTGATGTTATCACGCTGTAACACGTATCCACACGGCTCTGCACCTTTACACGGATTTTATCTGTATGTGTTAGGGTCCTTACCCTTTCTAGCTTCTAGAATAATTATTTGTGTTGACTGTAGGCTCCTTGGGGATAGGGATGATAAGGTGTAGTGGAAAAAAAAAAACAACCAAGATTTGGAATCAAAAGATTTGGGTCTGCCCCTTAAGTGACTGAGGACAAGTTATTTCTCCCCGAGTTGCTTCCCGAATAAGAGAGAGATGACAACGAAATACGCCCTATCGTCTCTTCATGAACTTTATCAGAACGAGATAATGGCTGCTCAACGGCTTTAGAGATTGCCAAGCGCTAATGTATTATATCCAATGGCCCTGTCTGGTTCCCAGAAGCCCGGCACAGCGCCTCCTTGGGGGTAGGAGAGGTGCGCGGAAGGATTTGCACACGGGCTCCATTTGGTCTGCACAGTTGCCCTCTGAGGTAAGCTTTAATAGCCCCATTTCAAAGATGAGCAAACGGAGGTGCGATGCGGGAGAAGTGCTTCACTCGTTCCTTCCTTCATTCAGCCACCTGTGAATGAGCGATTATCATGCATGGGACACTCTGACACAAAGACCAACTTCACAGTCCAGAGTGGACGACAGACCCTTAAAGATAACACAAGGCATATCATGAATTAGGGCAAATCTTGAGCAGGTACTCACTAAGCACCAGTCACGTTGGCAAGCTCCTGGTGTGTTTCGCTCATTTGACCCTCCCCGACTCTACTAGTAAGTATCATTATTATGCACATTTCTCGTCTATCCATAAATAAGGCCTGGCGATTGCTTAAGGTTTCATAAACAGTAACTGGCAGAGCCCCACCTTAGCTACCAAACTCTACCGCCTCTGACATTAAAGCAGCACATAGGACATTGCTAGCGTCCCAGGGAGGGACCCCTGACTCAGTCTGGGGTTCATGGTGGTCAGGGAGGTTTCCCGGAGGTCTAGAAATTAGCTAGGTAAACGGCCGTTGGGAAGCAAGGCCATACCAGGAGAGAGGGAAGTGTGGAGGGCGCCTAATGGAAGTCTACACAGCATCCCAGGCAGGAAGGGACTGGGGTTTGTGAGGAGACAGCAGAAGCAGGCAAGGACCAGTGTAGAAAAGAGAGCGGTCCATATCCTAGAGGGGGCCAAGGTTTGAAGGGTTTCAAGCAGAGGAAAGACTTGCCTAGACTTTTAGGAAGACCGTCTGGGCAGCTGGTAGAGGTGGATGGGAGGGAGAGAGCCTCAGAGAAATTCAGGCACGAGCTGATGGCGGCCTAGACAAGGGCTGGGGCAGGGAAGAAGAGATAAGAGAGATTCCGAGGTGATTCAGGGTGATAATGATTTGGGGATTAAGTTCAAGAGGACAGGGAGCAATTTTGAACATGAGGTTTCAATCCAGGAGAATAGGGGTGATTTGATGAGGTTGGCTTGGAATGCAACCCAGGTCTTCTGGCGCCCAGTCCCATGCCCTTTCACCTCCTGGCTTTGCCAGCGACAGTGGCCTACCCAGGGCCCTGGAGGGAAAAAGCGGCGGCTTCGCTCGCCAACAGAACTCACAGCTTTGAACCCCACCCTTCCGGACGTGGCGGAGACTGCAGTGCGCTCTCCTAAGCGCCAGGGGGCGGTCTCGCACACACTCGGGCCGCTCTGGGCCCGCCCGTCTCAGTGGCCGCGGAAGGTGACGTGGACACGGAAGTGGTCGTCGTCGCGGCAGCACCGGTGGGAGCGGGGCGCGGGGCTCAGAGTGCAGCGGGCGGTCGGGCGGACGGCGGCGTCTCGCACCTGCGGCGGCGGCGGACGCAGGCGTTGTCGGTTGGGTGCGAGTCCGCCGAACCGACGAGCGGCTTCTCAGCCCCTCTCCTGCCCGTCGGAGCCCCGGAGCCGGGACCGCTCAGCCGGCGTCACCATGACCAAGGCCGGTAGCAAGGGCGGGAACCTCCGCGACAAGCTGGACGGCAACGAGCTGGACCTGAGCCTCAGCGACCTGAATGAGGTCCCCGTCAAGGAGCTGGTGAGTACAGTCCCGCGGGGCCCAGGTGCCTCCCCCGAGACGGGCGCTGGCCCCTGCCCGGGCCGCCTCTCTTCCCACGCCTCAGTTTCCAGGTCCTAGTTTTAAAACTAGGTGGGAGGAGTGGGGCTCAGTCCTCGGGAGAGCCCACCTCTGCCCCCGGTTTTCGTCCTTGGATGTACACGTGTCACTTTGGCGCAGTTCCAGAAGACGAGAAGGAGCTGCTTGTCCGGCCCTGAGCTTCTTGCGGGTCGGGAGCGAATCTCCCCTCATCTGGGGGGGCTTGCACAGCGCTCAGCTCCGTGCTTGACTCCAAGTAGGCGCCCACCGAGTGGTTGCTGGCCGCATTCGCAGAATGAATGAACAAATGAATTGAATGGCTCGTCTGAGAAGTAGGCCTCTGGGTAGACCTGGGTGTGGCTCAGAACCGTGCCTTTCTGAGAAGCCGGCAATCCCAGCCGCCGTCCCAGCCTTGAATTTCGTGAAGTGTCACTGCGGGGTTGGCAAGGGCTCTTCCCAAATTCAGCTTCCAAGTGGCCGGAATCCGGGCGCTGCCCACCCCACCACCCCACCACCCCACTCCTCCCGCGCTCCCACTCCGGAAACTGAGACCCGAGGTCCCAGAAGGTTGCACAGCTGGATTGTTGCCAAAGTAGAGTTGGCTCTCAGTCCCTGCTTTTCCCACCAGGTTTCCTACCCCGCGCCCCCACCCTAGCGTCACTTGGGGCGACCTACGTTTTCTTCACTGCCTTTAACGAGTTACATTTGTCTTTGGCACTTGGCTCTGTGGTGTGGAAGTATTTCCAGTTCCATTGCTTAATATCTTGAGTGCCCTTGGCAAGCTAGATTAATTGTGCCTAGATCTCCTCATTTATAAAGGAGGGATAATAGTTCCCATCTTCTGGGGTTGTGAGGAGTAAGATTGTGATGGAAAATACTCTGGAGGCAGCAAGTGCGGATGCAAGCAGCTATTATTATTATTATTACTACTGCTACGTTATATTTCAGTGCTGTTTTTAAAGGCCTTTCCTGATCGTGGGGATTGTCTCTGGCAATTGCTTCATTAGCAGATGTCACCAAATCATTCCACGTGTCGGTCTGACATTTTGTTCTCGCTCCTTTTCCCCAGGCTGCCCTCCCAAAGGCCACCATACTGGATCTGTCCTGCAATAAACTGACTAGTCTTCCGGTAAGATCGGCAAGCAAGCACGATCCCTTCCAGAGCCCCGGGGGCTTCTCCGTCTTGTTAAGGGGAGTCGGGTCACGAGGCGCCGTTTCAGGACCGGCCCTGCAGAAGAGGCTGTGACTGAATCCCAGCATGCTGCGGGGGTGGGGGGAGGGGGGGTGGTCCGTCTCCGCGAAAGGGAAGCAAGGCAGAGGCTTCATTCTTTAGACCCGAGGGAAAGTCAGGCCACGAAGAACTAAAGTCCGCGGAGTGCTGGCTGAATCACTGGGCTCATCTTTTTTCCTGCCTTATTTTATTCCTTTGAGAAATAGTTTACCTCCCTAGGGCGCAGAGGAGGTTAGAAGCCATTCCGTAAGTTGCTCTGCGTTGCAGGGAGAAAACTGTTTATGAACACCCTCCTTTGGATGGGGAACAGGAAAACAGCGTGGCTTTGGGGGACACCCATCTTCGTATTCTCTCCCAGCCCTTGAAGTTCTCGAGATGCTTTTTTGTTCAGCACCACCAGTCTGTGGCCAGATCCTTTTGATTCTTCTGGCACAACTTCCCCCAATTCTCCTTCTCCTTCACATGCTGTGCGATTTCTTCCGCTCGCCATCCTTTACCCGTGTAGGCCCTGCAGTGGTTCGGCCCCGCCGCCTCTCCTGGGTGGGGGCCCTTCTCCTCCAGAGCCGCCGCACTCCTTCGTCGTTGCCTTTTCCACCGATCGCTCTGGCCGCGTCACTCCCTGCCGTGCTCCGCTGGGCCCTGGCTCAGGGATCGAGGCTCAGAAGTTGGCAGTTTCGTCACTGGGTCATTAGTGTGTGCCCCTCTCAGTATTCTCCCGGGCCCGGCTCAGTATCTACAGCATCTTCCGGCAGCTCACCAAGAAAAAGCCGCTGCGATGCCCCTGCTCCTAGGAAGTGTTCCGTGTGTAATGACAGGATGGTGGCAGTTCCGTGCGGCCCGCCGCCACGCGCTTTGTCGGTAGTCATCACTCAGCCGGCCCTAGTGCTCTTCTCGGCCCGAGTTTGTTCCGTTGTTGTGCCTTCCTCGGCGGTGCAGACCCACTGGCGGTTACAGGTCCCCAGAGAGCATGAGCAGAGCCTCGTAGCCGAGGCTGGCGCGGGACTGAGGGGGTACCGTGCAGGTGCCGTGGAAAGCAAGAATTACACCGAGGACTTAAAGGGCGCTTCATCTTTTTAAGAAGGCGGGTGGTCTCGCTGCGTTTCGACAGCTCCTGTGAAAGAACACAGGGGGCCTCGGGGGCGCAGGAGGGACCCCTCATCGCTTCGGTCGCAGTGTGGAGGATGGGTTCGAGGGAGGACGGAGCATGAGGGAGCACGCTTATTGTGTGCCTACTTTGTGCTGAGCCCTTTTCCGCGTACTCGTCACTGCGTAGCACCGGAAGTGCGGAGTGTGAGCCGCATTTCACGCGGGGTGCAACGGCCGGTGGAAGGCAGGGTCAGGGTTTACACAGAGGCGCCTCTGGCTCGCGGGCGCCCGCGGCGTGACGCCGGGGGTGTGCGCCCGAGGCCTAGGTGCTGTCTCTTTGGGTCCTAGTCGGATTTCTGTGGCCTCACGCACCTGGTGAAGCTGGACCTGAGCAAGAACAGACTGCAGCAGCTGCCCGCGGACTTTGGCCGTCTGGTCAACCTCCAGCACCTGGATCTCCTCAACAACAAGCTGGTGGCCCTGCCCGTCAGCTTCGCTCAGCTCAAGGTAGCGGCTCGCGGAGCGGGGTTCCGCAGCCGGGGGCGGGGTGGCACGGGGCCCCGAGGCCCACGGAGCGCGGCCTGAGGAAGGCCAGCAGATACCCTACCTTGCCGGCGCTGCCTCCCGCGCCTTTCCCTGCGGCAGGAACACACGTGGGGGGGGGGGGGTGTCTTCCTGCTCGTTTCGATCACCTCGAAGGACTCTGTTGGGAACCTGGGCTCAGCCTGCCCCTGCGTTCTATCCCGTTAGAGCCTGAAGTGGCTGGACCTGAAGGATAACCCCCTGGATCCCGTCCTGGCCAAAGTGGCAGGGGACTGCTTGGACGAGAAGCAGTGTAAGCAGTGTGCCAACAAGGTAAGCACGAAGCTCCCCGGGGTCTCCGCTGCCATTCCCCGGGGACTAGCCTCTGCCTCCTCTTGTTTGCCCCTCCCGGGGCACCTGGAGCTGTGTGTTGACTCGAGCACTAAGGTCCCAGTGAGATACCTCTATTATGAGCCTGTCAGCCAGAGGGACCTTAGTTTCTATGTTTACTTTACAAGTAGTGCAACAACACTGTCTTCCCTACGGCACAGCTTCCGTTCTTAAGAAACCAGGACCTTCCAGGGCGCCTGGGAGGCTCAGTCGGCTAAGCGTCCGACTCTTGATTTTAGCTCAGGTCATGATTTCCTGGTTTGTGAGATCGAGCCCCATGTCGGGCTCTGTGCTGACAGTGCAGAGCCTGCTTGGGATTCTCTCACTCCCCCTCTCTCCGCTCCTCCCCTGCTCGCTCAGCTCATGCACTTGCCCTCTCATGTGTGCACACCCTCTCTATCTCTCACTCAAAATAAATAAACATTTAAGAAAGCAGGACCTTGCTTGATCCCACATTACACTATTGACAGCTGTTTAAAGGGGACAAGAAGGCTAGGGGCCGTGGCCTAAGTCACGGTTATTGTAGGAATTTTGATACTAACAGTGTTGATGTTTGCATGCTGTACCTGTAAGCGGACGTGTCCCGGGCAGATCTGAGTTGATTTCGGCCAGGTCACCCGATGTAGGGGCGAGGAACCGGAAGCAGCACGGAGGGCAGACGCTGCCGGCAGCCCCAAGGGTGCCTCGCGCTGCTTCTCGAGAACGACACCACGCGGCTCTCACACTCCAGCCGTCGCCCCTCTTCCCTCCAGCTTTAGAACAGCTTGCTGCTGCCTCAGCTGAGCACCAGATGACTTACTTGGCCATGTTTAGGCGGCTTGATGAACGGAACAGACTTGAAACGCTTTAGCTTTAAATCCTAGAATTAATGTCAGTGGAATGTGGGCATTGCGGGGGGGGGGGGGGGGGGGGGGGAGGGGAGGCGTCTTCAGGTGAGGCTCCAGAATAATGGCCTTATCATTAGCTCAGGGCTTCTTAGGGAGTCTCATCATCTCCATCACCCGTTGTCACAGGAGATGAAGTACAAGGTCAGTGCAGCCAGGTAGCCACGGCAACAGCTTGCCCTTAGCTGAGAACGGTACAGGTGATGGGTGCAATCCTGGAGCTTTGGGAGTGAGGTCTGTTCTGAGGATTAACAGCGGCTGTAAGTGAGGACTCCTCCTGTGTCCTGCATGCTTCAGATCTCACCTCGTGGTCCTCACAACCGCGGGCAGCAGACAGGACTTCCATTTCTCTGACAACGAGAAACGCCCGGGATGCATATACGTTTCATTTATCCCTTTATTCATTCAACTAAGAACATGGGAAACCACGGGACGTTGCCGATACTTTTACTGAGTACAAAGATCTTTAGTATCAGCACGTATCTTGCAGACGAGGCTCCAGGTAGCACACTGCGCTGTGGGCGTGGTAACTACAGCTCCCTGGCGCCGCTGCCCAGGGCGGTCTCCGGCACGCCGTTAGGCATCGTAGGAGCGTGGCTTGGCCCAGCCAGAATGGGGTCACTTGTCTCCAGCAGGTAGCGTAGATCTCACCCGCTCTGACCCTGTGGCCGCGTGGGTCAGCTGTTGTAGCTGATAAGCTTGCTGCATAGTACAGCCCCTTTGAAAAATAATTTGTTAGCCGGAAAGTATTCATTCGTCAAGTGCTTATCAGAATACGTGGACTGGGACCGGTGGACGAGATCTACCGCCGGGGGCTCGAAGGCTAGACCAGGGCAGTCGCTCCTGTGTCTGAACTTGCTGTTTTCAGCTAACTCCTGAGGTAGCGGAGCCCGGGGAACAAGGGGCGTCTCTTAAACCTCTCAGCTCTTTATTTAGCCACCTGCACACCCCTCAAAACCGCCCGAATGGTTGGTCCTTATTGAGTATTCGGAGTTCAGAGTGAGACAGGGACTTTGAACTTGGGCTGCCCTCTCACCGGCAGGCTTGACCTTCCTACAGATCCTGCACTCCTTGTTGAGTGGCCATTTTGTTTTAGTAAGCTCGACTCCCTTCCGAGAGGTTGCAGCAGGTTCGAGGCCCGGATTGCTCAGGACAGGGTTCCTTGTGGCTTCAAAGCAGGCTCTTGCCGGGAACCTGAGAGGTTAAGTCACTTGCTAAGGTCACACGGTCAGTAAGGGGGAGTCAGGATTGTGCTGGGCTCTAGGCTTTCACTCTGCCCTCCACATCCAAGGGCTGGCAGCTTCTCAAAGTACAGACTGAAAAACTAAAGTCTTTCACCTCCTCCCCTAACCACGCCCACAGTGAGAATCTCTGGGGCTGTTTTTGTCAGAGGCCATCCACGACCGATTGGACGAGGATTTGAGGGGCTCCGGGAGCCAAGGCTTTGAGTGGTGTGTGGGCCGAATAGCCAGAGGCTTCCTTGCTTTGTGTGCTGACCCTGAGTGGCCCAGGAGCTCAGAATACCAGTACTCTGAGCTGTGCTGCTCTCTAGCCACGCGAGGGGGACAGCTCACCCCCCGTCAGCCTTGGCTCTCTTCCTTTTGAGGCGGGGATCCGATCAGTCGTTAGCCAGACACGTACTGAGTGTCTAGCCTGCAGATGGACGGTCGTCACCACCCTTAGGGAGCTAGTGTTACGACTGAGGTAGGTGAGCAGCGTCCCCAGGACTGGGAAGAGCGGAACTTTGTAGGGTGGCCGAGGGAGGGAGGTCAGGAAGTCTCGGCGGAAGTGCCGTCCCGCTTATCACCAAGAGTTGCCGGGGCGCGGACATGAGACGGTGCGTGCGGCGGCGACGGTAAGCAGCAGGACGGCTTCCCCGCTCCAGTGGGCAGTGGGTTTCACGAACGTGCGTGCTCACAGCTTTAGTGGCCTGGGCTCGAGTGACCCTTCTCCAGCCACGGCTGGCTTGCTAAGCTGGGAGACGAAGGCACGATTGCCTCCGTTAGCCCTGCGCGGCCGCGGGGCTGCGCTCATCGGAAAGGAGCAGGCTCGCTTTTGAGCCTCCTGAGCAAACGGGTGCGCCGTGGAGCCCCCCCCCGCCGCCTGGGCTAGTTCAGCGCTCTGCTCCCCCTTTGCAGGTGTTACAGCACATGAAGGCCGTGCAGGCCGATCAGGAGCGAGAGAGGCAGCGGCGGCTGGAAGTGGAACGAGGTAGGTGCCGTCCCCCCCCCCCCCCCCCCCCCCGGCCGCTGGCTCCCGTGCGGCAGGAGCCGGGCCCGTGGGAGCAGCGGGAGGAGCAGTCTGGTGGTTTACACGGCGCCCTCCGTGTCCTGTCCCGGCTTGCCAGCTCAGCTCCAGGGCCCTACAGCCCGCCGGGAGGGTTAAGAGGCAGCTCAAACTTAAGTGTGGCCGAGAGAGTCCCCTTCAAGCCCTCCCAGGGGTCCCCTGCACTAGGCAGTCACCATCCCTGCTGTCATTCAAGGCCGAAATTGGAAAGATGGCCAGGAAGTCTGTCTTCAGTTGCCCCAGTATCCAGTCTGTCGGCAAGGCCCGTGCGTCGGCGGCTCCTCTGCCCCCCGGCCGTGCTGCCATTCAGCTCCCCCGCTCTGTCCCGTCTCCACGCCGGTGCCCCTGCCGCACAGCAGCCACGGGGACCCTTTTAAAACAAGTCAGTGATGCTGCCGTTTGCTTAAAAGCCTCTACTGGCTTCTGGTCGAACTTCGGATGAAAGTCAAGCTTGGTTCCACAGCCGACAAGGCCCTCCACGGCCCCAGGCCTGCCCGCGTCTCCTGCCGTGTCCCACACCCAGGGGAGAGAACGCTGTTACCCTCAGCCGCACGCGCCTCTGCCGTGGCTCGAACACAGCGGGTCCGGGCTCGCTTCAGGGGCTGTGCCTGTTCCTTCTCCTTCAGGTCTTTACGCGGCTAGGTTCGCGTCCTTCGCGCATGCTCAGATGTTGCCGTAGCCTTCCCGTAACCCCTTCGAGCCTCCCGGACTTGGTAGCCGCCTGCCCGTCCCCCCGTCACGATCTCCGTTACTCTCTTTGCAGCACGTACCGTTGTCTTTTTTACTGTTCGTTCACTCGTTTGTCTTCGTCTCTGGAAGGTCTCAGGTGCTGGAACCTGCTTTGTCTTCGCTGCCGTACCTGGAGCACTTAGAACAGGCTTGGCACACAGCGGGCGCCCCGCTGACGGGCCGACGTCTGAGCCCCCTCACCGGAGGACTCTCATGGTTGGGGGGCTGGGGGGGACCCTGAAGGAGCCTCCGTAACACCGGGCCTTTTCACACGCACGGCCCCTGTGATGCCGGATTTCCTTGGGCCGCTGCTGCTTTACTTGCTGCCTCCACGTGTTCTCTCGGGGCGGGGCACAATGTGCTCGTGGCATCGGCGGTGCCCAGCTGGAACTTGGAGCTTGTCTGTACACAGAAGAGCGGTGGAAAGCTCCAGTACTTAGCATACTACAATTCAGCTACATTATGGGTCAGATAGGCTTTTAAGCCCAGAGGGACATTTAACTCCCTAATTTGTGGCACTCTGGCTTTGGGAAAACGTACTTCGGGCTTCCAAATAACTAATTTGGAAGTACATTTTTAGAACCCAGTAATTTGTAAGTTGGGTACTGCATGTAAACGTACTTGAACCGTGAAGCAAATCAGAATGTCTCGCAGATTCCTGAGAGGAAGCCTAGGGGTCACCCTCTGACAAGTGTCCAGTCTCGCTCTCTCGGGAAGACGTTTCTATCCTCCCCACCTGTGGACTTGAGCGCCCCCTCGTCTTCTCACTTGCCCGTCCCCTGCCACATTCCTCTCCGAAGCCTAGGAAGGTAGGAACCCCGTAGAATCAACACACCTGTGGTTTCTTCTCTGGCCAGCCAAGCTGTATAAGGCATCACTCTGTGCTCTCTGAACCACTAGGCTCGTCACCCATGCCTTCCTCATGTACCCTTGTCGCGTTATCTTAATCTCCGCTGCGTGGGGCTAGGAGCCCTTCGGTAATCCATCCAGCAAGCCCAGCGCACAGTTTACTGTACTTGAGGGCGGGCATACTTCCCGGAGAGCAGAAAGACAGCTGTTTCCTTGGGACAGCTTCCGTGACCGGCGGCCTAAGGGAAGGACCGAGCCCGTGCTTTTCGTCACGTGGAAAAGCACTCTGGCAGGTTTGTGGGTGAGGAGTCACTTGGGGGTGTATGTTCCTGCAGAGGCCGAGAAGAAGCGGGAGGCCAAGCAGCGGGCCAAGGAGGCTCAGGAGCGGGAGCTGCGGAAGCGGGAGAAGGCGGAGGAGAAGGAGCGCCGGAGAAAAGAGTATGACGCCCTCAAAGCAGCCAAGCGGGAGCAGGAGAAGAAGCCGAAGAAGGAAACAAATCAGGCTCCGAGTACGTTTTTGCAGTGGCGGGGTTCCGGCGGCGGCGCGGTGGGGGCACGGATGGGGGGGGTGCGCGAGGCTGCAGGCCTGGGAGTCGCTGGGAGGGTTTGCCTACAGGGAGCGGGGGGCTCACGTGCCCGTGTTTGGTCAGACGTGGCTTAGAGCGCTCGCAGAATAGGGAGCTGCCCTTGCTTCTTGGGAGGGTCAGAGGCTAAAATCCCGACAAGGCGAAGACTGCCTATGGTCACATTGCCCTTGAAAGTCCCTCGCACGGCCTGTGAGGCGCACTTGGGCATTTCGAGTGCACGGTACCATCTCAGAGATGCCAGCGCCGCCTGTGGTTTTCTCTCCAAGTCGGGACAGAGCGCTCGCTCTCTTTTTGCCTGACCGCCGGAGGAAGCATTTTGCTGCATCCGGGGAGCCATGCTGTGTAGACAACACACCTTCGTGTTTTGCCTGAATACGTGTGGTTGACTTTGTGCAGCGACACGGATCCATGTGCAGGGAGGATCGTACACCTTCTGGGCCAGTGGGGCACCCGAGGGGGAGGCCTCTGGGCCGGGAAGGAATTCTGTAGGGAGGGTGGAGGCCTGGGGCCCGGCTGCTGCTCGCCCTCGCTGGCGCGGAGCAAGCTGCCCGGCCGCCTCTCTGCTGCCTTGTGTGCAGTGAGGACTGCACCTCCTCACAGGGTAGCGAGAGCGTGAAGCAAGAAAACCTTTCTTGGCACGCGGGCGCTCAGTCAAGTTTTTAAAAGTTTTGGCTAAAAAAATCTCAAAACCAGGGGTGCCGGAGTGGCTCAGTTGATTAAGTGGCCGACTTTGGCTCAGGTCACGATCTCACCTCACGAGTTTGAGCCCCGTGCTGGGCTCTGTGCTGACAGCTCAGAGCCTGGAGCCTGCTTTGGATTCTGTGTCTCCCTCTCTCACTGCCCCTCCCTTGCTCTCGCTCTTACTCTCAAAGATAAATAAACATTAAAAAAATTTTTTTTAAATCTCAGAAACCAATTTATTTTTATTTTTTAAAGCTTTTAAAAATATTTCAAATAATTTTTTTAATGATTATTTATTTTTGAGAGAGACAGAGCATGAGTGGGGGAGGGGCAGAGAGAGAGAGGGAGACACAGAATCCAAAGCAGCCTCCAGGTTCCAAGCCGTCAGCACAGAGCCCGATGCAGGGCTCAGACTCACATTGAGATCATGACCTGAGCTGAAGTCAGATCCTCAACCGACTGGCTACCCAAGTACTCCTCAAAACCAACTTAAAAAAAAAACCTTAGAAATGTAATATATATATTCATTCCAGAGAACTTAAAAAAGTTTCGTGTATCAGAAAATGGCAATCGGAAGTGGTAACCCCCCCCACCCCCAGCAGTAATCGCCGATAACAGTACGGAATCTTATCTTCTAAACTTTCTTTTTCTGTGCGTCTTCTGTAACAATAAGGACACTAACAGTGAGGTCAACAAATCTCCCTCGAGTTCCCCCAAATGAGCAGCATTTTACCTGTGCGTGCCGCCCCGAGAAGCCCCTCCCCCGATCCCGAGGGACCCTGGGGACTGAGCGCCCTCCCGGCGGCGCCCGGAATGACTCCTCGCTCTGTGTGTGCCCCTTGAGGCTCTGCATCAGCAGTTTCTCAGGAACTCGGAGGGCCTCTGAGGTTCTCTCGTCGGGGCCTGGGGGCTTGGGGTTCAGGAGGGGGCTGTGGTGGCTCTGCATCAATGGGTAGAGTGCGGGTCCCCTCCCACTCACCGAACCTTCTCGTCCGCTGTGACTCTGTCCCTCCAGAATCGAAGTCCGGCTCTCGCCCCCGCAAGCCGCCCCCCCGGAAACACACCAGGTCCTGGGCCGTGCTGAAGGTGCTGCTGCTGCTGCTGCTGTGTGCGGCCGGTGGGCTGGTGGCCTGTCGGGTGACCGAGCTGCAGCGGCAGCCCCTGTGCACCAGCGTGAATGCCATCTACGACAACGCGGTCCGGGGTCTGCGCGGCCACGACATCCTGCAGTGGGTGCTGCAGGCCGACTCTCAGCAGTGAACCTGTCCTCCACGCCTGCTGCCTCCCAGCCTCGGAGCTCAGGTTCCTATGGAATTGGGTTCTGCTGGACACCACCTCTTTTTAGCGTCCGACCTACCTGCCGTCGTCAAATGGCTGCCGATTGGTACTCGAGATCCCCCTTTGTAGGACCTCTTTGTTCCTTGGTCAGGGTTCCCTGGCGGAGTAAGAAGGGAGGCGTGGGGACAGTTACCCTCATGCCTAAAGGAACAGGCTGGGGGTGGGGAGAGGGAAAAGCAGCCTTTTCTAGTTGTTACGCAAAAGCTGTGGAAAGGCGAGGCTCATTTCTCCTAAACGGTCAGGTCAGCTGCCACTACATTTATACTTTTGTATGTCACAAACCCTTTCTTTCATTCCTCCCTGGGCAGCCGGGGCAGATCAGGAGGCAGTGTGATATTGGGGACTAAGGGAACACCATACTCAGCAAATCCAGCCTAAATTGGGGGGTGGGGGGGGCATACCTATTTTCTTAAGGACCTCAGACATTTTTAACGACCATATAAAATCTCAGGCTGTGAAAGGGATTTCAGGACCGTCCAGTCCAATGAAACACTTGCAGACAGGGAAACCGAGGCCTCCCGTGACTTGCCTATGGTCTCCCAGCTAGTTTGAGGCAGAACTGAACTCCTGCTCCAGTGTCTTCTCTGTCACTTTGCTTCCTTAATAACGTCGGGCGAGAACAGCAGTCACACCAGAACAGAGTGTCTCTCAGCTGGGGTGGGGTGTGGAATCTTCGACGGCAGGCAGCTTCGTGTCCCGCAAATAGAAATCTCATGGCCACGGGGGTCCTGGGCAGCTGCCATAGAGCCCTGCCCTGGCTCACGTGGCTTTCGCAGGATGGGGGCGGTCCGGGCTCTTGGCCTCAATTTCAGAGCATTAACTCCCCGGTTGCCAGTAAACAAGGACGCGGGCCGTTGCAAAGCCATATTGTCTGGGACAGCTGTTGGTAGTGGGTGCGACAAAGGCAGTCAAAGGCAACCTGAAAACTCGAGTTTCATGGAGACGGACGTCGAGGACGACTAGAAATGTTTGGGTCAAGACAGAGACCCACCTCTGCCATGAAGGGAAGCCAGTAGCACCACGGAGTCTGAAAGCGGTGCACTTCCTAACGGCCAGCACAGACAGGGGCGGGTGGTCCGCCCCCTTGGCGGCCGGTCAGGCCTCTGCTTGCCCTGTGGCCTCCTTGGCCCCTTTGTTTTCACAAGAGCCGGACGAAGGGCTGAGGAGCGGTCCCCGTGGTGCTCATTCACTGGAAACGCCCCGTTTCGAGCTGCTTGTCTCTCCCTCAGGAGAACAAGAACCTGTCATGGTTCAGAGACCGAGTGGGGGCCAGCGCGTCTAGCCTCGGTGGCTCATTTGGATAGGACGGCCACTTGTGACTGTCTTCGTGCTGGAAGAAGTGACTTGTTCCTTTCTCCCCCCCAGATAGCTCTGCTGCAGAAGCCCACCCCTCACTCAGAATCACTACACATTCCTTGTCTTCCTCCAAGCTCCAGAGCCATTGGTACAAATGCTTTATTGAAGTAAAACCGGACGTAACACGAGATTAAGAGGATACAGAAGTCCCCATGCAGGGCTGGCTGAGGCGGCTCCAGCCCTAGTCAAGCCAGCCCGCTGAGGAAGTTCATTTACCATCTCGAGATTTGATGCCGAGGTTCTTCTGGATTTCTACAGCTATTAAATACTGTCTGAGTGGTCTATCTTTGTCTGTGTTTTGAGGGTTGAGGGCTGGCTGGGGGAGGGGTGACCTGTGCATGGCAGCTGGGGCTCTGCGGGGAGAGGAAAATGCTTGTGAGGTAAACCCAAGTATCTCGGCCATCTGTCCCAAGCTGACAGGGAGACTTCTGCAGATGAGGGCACCCTGGGAAGAGCCTGCGGCCTGACCCGGGCTCGTGCTTCAGGAGGCGTGTCCAGTCTCTTCCTGTGGTCCGACGGGGGTGAGGTGGAAACCTCATTTTTCATCCTTGTCCCCAAGGGCAGGCATCAGTCTGCGCTGTCTAAGGAGAGAGCTGGCTGCAAAGCGGTCATCTGAAGGTAGATCCGCCTGGATAGCTCTGGGCCGACCCGGCGGCAGGTGGATGTCACACCTTCCCCCCGGCGCACCTGTATGTCTGCAAGCAAATTCTGGCGCTCTTGCTCCGAAAAACACCGCCTGTAAGCCTGGAAGTGGCAAATGACCTCTCAACACTATACCATCCAGTCCCCCTTGTCCGTCAGTAAGGGGGCGATAAGCCTGGGTGGGGGGGAGGAGAACCTGTCCTCCCTGGGTCAGTGCCAACTGCTCTCAGCAGGCCCATGCTGCGGACCACCAGTGCTCTCCACGGGAACCGCCTGGGAGTCCGCCAAGGCGGGGTTGGGGGGGGGGGCGACCCCAGAAGCAGCATACCTGGACCAGACGCTGGGGGGAGGGATAGGCGTCCACGATGGCACTGGCCATGTCCAGGCTGACGCGGTTCAGCTGCTGAATCTGTCTCCTCCAGACCAGCGCGAGTCCCTTGCCAGCTCGGTCGACCTTTGCCCCTCCAGCCCAGTCACTCTCCAGGCAGAAGGAGAAACTGGTTTGATCTCGAAGCTTTCTGTGAACAGCAGTTGGAAGAGTCATGAGCCATTAGTCACTCCACCCGTCCCCTCCTCTGGGAACTTAAAAACCTACCCTCCACTGAACTCCTGAGAGGTGGGCACAATGTTGTATCCGGCCCATCTGAGTGCTCACTTTGTTCCCAAACGGTGCTAGTTGCTGGTTCATTTAAAAGCAACACTTAGTTCTTTTCGTTAACAGAGAAGGTACCAGAAAAGTACCAGATTGATTCACATTCTGAAATTGGATGGTGTGGACCAGAGAGCAGCGTGCACAAGGACAGACACAAGGGACCGGGTGTCAGGCAGTCGGGGAGCCTGGCTCCAGTTCTCACTTGCGAGGAGCTTAGACAGGGCCCCCTCTTAAGGCCTCAGTTCCCTTGGGTATAAAATGAGGGGCTTGGACTGAACGGTCTCTGAGGTCTTTTACTAATTTTAAATTCTGACCACAAACACTCCTAGAACCAAGGAGGCTAAAAGTTTGTTTTATGAGAGCTTACTGCATCGTGACCTGCCATGTAACGAATCCTGGTAACCTGGCTTACTGGCGTGACGCGGGGGCAGCCTGGAGGCCACCAACTTACACATGAGCTAAAGCAGAACATTTTAAAAGCACTAGGCATGGGGCGCCTGGGTGGCTCGTCTGGTTAAGCGTCCGACTTCAGCTCAGGTCATGATCTGTGAGTTCGAGCCCCGGGTCGGGCTCTGCGCTAACAGCTCAGAGCCTGGAGCCTGCTTCAGATTCTGTGTCTCCCTCTCTCCCTCTCTCTCTGCCCCTGCCCTGTTCACGCTCTGTCCCTGTCCCTCTCAAAAACAAATAAATATATAAAAACATAAAGGCACTAGGCTTGAGGGCTCCTCATGAGAATCCCCAGCGTGAGGTCTGCTCCTTCCACCACCAGCCTGACAGACGACGAGCCGGCACAGAGTTCTGGGCGCGGGGACGTCTGCACAGAACAAGGCCCGGCGGTGGGGCGGACACTAGCTGGGGGCACTCACTTGAAGGGGGCCTCAGCCACTGCCTTCGTAAATGCGCAGGCGAAGTCGGCCAGCTCTTTCCAGCTCTGCACGATGCGGGCCTGGGCTTCTGTGTAGAGCTGCAGGTCCACCAAGGCCTAGAGACCCAAAAGCAAGACGGGCTGGACGGGCAGAGGGACCGTCGGAAGTCGCTATCTCACACCCGCCGAAGCTGTGCCCCAGCCCCTGGGCTCCCTGTTTTAGCCCCTTCTCTCCGACTCAGGGCCAGGGCAGAAAGTTGGGTCCAGCAGGCACTTTGTTCCTCACCTCTAGCACACCGGGTCAGAGGAGAGCGGGAGCCCGGCCCGACTCCGGCCACCCCGAGTTCTCACCTCTTCCACGTCCACCCTGGCCACCGCGCGCCCCGCGCCGGCCTCTGGCTGTCTCCGCTGCTTCTCCGTGGCCTGCTCCCTATTCGCCGCTCCCGGTTTCCCTCTCCTCGGAGGGTCTGGAGCACTGCAGGAGGGGAGGGGACCGCAGAGCAGCAGCTCCAGGCTGCGCTCGGGCAGCAAAGAGGTGAAAAGACTGGGCCGGAGGGTCCCTCGGGGCTTGCCAGGGAGGACCCAGATCTGGGAGGGCTCAGTTCGCCCCCGGTGGCCCAAGAGCTGCCCCTTTTCGTGCTAAGTCTCGAAGCCAAATTCAAACCTGAAGCATTTCTCCTGATCCACAATCACCAGGGACAGAGCCTTCCCAGCAGTCCTTGCTGCGGTGTCAGCTACAAAGCTCCGGAGCGTTTCCTTCCCTTTCTCAGAGCCACCCAGACTTCCCTGCGGGAAGGCAGACGCCGCGCTAACGTTCATTCCCGAGAGTCGGCCCTCTGTCCCATGCCTCACGGGACACTCCTCTCTGCCCACCTGCTTGAAGTTGCAGACCATGGACACAAACGCCTCCGCCAGGAGCAGCACCAGGACCACCGGTTCCTCCACCCAGCCTTCCTCTCCATCCTGCCGAAGGAGCCGGGACCCAGCAGAGATGGAGGGGCAGGTCAGCAGGCGGCCTTCTGGGTGACGAACTCACCCCCGTCAGCCAAGCCCATGTTTGCACTATTCTTCTTCCGGAATGAAGCCATGGTGGCGGGAAACAGTAACCCATGACCCTGTCCCTCCCCGGTCCTCAACGGCTCGATCCTGGCATCCTGCATCCCGGAGGCGGTGAGTAAAAGGTGTGGAAATGCTGAGAACTGCCAATGTTTCTGTGCACTTTGGATAGGGGCGTGGAGGGAAAGGAAACTTCCAGAGGGTTCGATACAAATAAGTAACTTAGCCGTTGAGGGTAGATGCTGACCAGGAGGTGAGTGGCCCTTACAAACGCACGGGTTTTGTGTGACAGAGGTAAGAGCCACGGGGGCCCTTCTGCCTGTGAGGGCACCCCGTCTTCACCAGGGCCAACAATCCTACAGCAGCCCAGTGCTGTGCAGTGACTGGGAGCGGGGCTCATGCACTTTTCTGACTGGGCCCCTAGAAGCAAAAGCCAAGGCCGATCCTAGAGCAAAGTGCAGCGGGAGGAGCTGTGGGTTCAAGTTCCCGCTCAGCCGCCGGTCAGCTGTGATCCTCCGACCTGCCTCCCCGCCTGGGGTGTGGGGGTAAGAACTCCCTCTATACAGGGTGACTGGGGTGACCGCGACTGACGCGCAAGGGAGATGGAGAAGCGCCCGGAAAGGTTAAGCTGCGATACGGATATAAAGATTTGCTAACAACCGAATTAAAAAGCATGAGCCCAGGTGGCTCAGTCAGTTAAGCGTCCGACTCTTGATTTCAGCTCAGGTCATGATCTCGTGGTTCATGAGTTCGAGCCCCAGGTCAGCCTCTGTGCTGACGGTGCGGAGCCTGCTTGGGATTCTTTCTCTCTCTCCCTCCCTCCCTCCCTCCTTTTCTCTCTGCCCCTCTTGTGTGCTCTCTCTTTAAAGGAAAAAGTGTGCAATCGCCCTAAATTATTGAGAAAATGAGATCCAAAGGAGAGGAAACAAATTTGTAAGCACACCCAAAGTGGGGCTTGAACTCACGACCCCAAGATCAAGAGTCAGGTGCTCTACTGACTGAGCCAGCCAGGTGCCCCCAAAGGAAAAAATCTTAACATTTCATCTAGGGACTCTTAAAAATGAGGGGTGGAGTATTTTGGATTCAGAGACCAGAGGAGTGGAAGGCACGGAGCTGCAGCAACCAGGGGGGGGCCCAGGCCAAGGAAGGAACATTTGCCGTGTGCCCGCTACGTGCCCGGCGCCTGGTTATTTCTCTCGGTCCCCGTGACATGGGGCACCCAAAAGGATGTAACGGTGTCCTTGTTTTACACACGAGGCACAAGGAGATGAAATAATCCGCCCGGGGTCACAGCCATACGCCCTGGGGCTGACTCGAGCAAAAGCCCTCCCCCCCGCATGTCCCTGCAGACTCCCCATCACCAGGCTCTCTGGTGCAGAAGGCTGGTGCGAAACCCAGCCGGAGACTGGAGGGAGGGGGGAGGGAGGGGGGAGGGAGGGGGAGGGAGGGGGAGGGGGAGGGGGGAGGGAGGGGGGAGGGAGGGGGAGGGAGGGGGAGGGAGGGGGGAGGAGGGAGGGAGGGAAGGCGGGTGCGCCCGACATTTCTCTCTCCTGGATTCTGGGAACCACTTCTCCCCCTCATCCGTTCGGGCCTAGGGGTGGCAACAACCGTGCCGGCGGTTCTCAAGCGGGGGCGGGTTTTTCCCGCAAGAGGTGTCCAGCACTATCTGGAGACCCGTTTGATCGTCGGTGACGGGGAGGGCGCTAACTGGCATCTAGTGGGTAGAGGCCAGGGACGCCGATCACCGTTCTACGGCGCAGAGGACGGCCCCCACGACAGAGAACTACCCGACCCGAAATGCCGACCGTACCTGAGGTGGAGAAACCCTGAGTTAACGCTGCCATTACCTTGGGGTACTGTGTGGTCCCTGGTAGTGTCCTTGTATCCTGCCCACGCTTTAGAAAACAGATCCTTGATTAAATCTTCGCCAAATTACCCTAAGTTGAGTGTGCCATCTGTTCTCCTGCCGGGCTTTGGCTAATATTCTTTACGATAAAAGCACATGTATTGGGTAGCTCGAAGGGGGAGGAGAGATGTCAGCCAGAAACCCGCTACCTCAGCCGGCCCGGCCCTTCTCCTCCAGGTGACGCTGCGAGGCACGGCCTGGGCCTCAATCACACAGCGGCACTCCATGGACTGCAGCGCGCCGAGCAGCTGGCCTCCGCCTTCCGTCTGTAGGAGCACTGCAACAGACGACAGGACAGGGGCTGTCAGCGGGCGGCCCGGGAGCAGGAGCCCCAGCCTGGGATGAAGACAGCTGCTGGCAGGACCTGGATCCAGCCCCACGACCATGTGCTTTAAGCATTCCTCGGGCCGCTGCGCTTTCAGCCCGTTCGCCAGGGCCGCCTTCTTCTTCCTCTCCTGCTGTCTCACGGTGCTCTCCTTCCGGCTTGCTGGTCCCCGCGGCCGGCATCCCCGCGAGCCTCCCCTCTGGGCCTTCTGACTATGCCTGGTTCTCTTCTGGAGTGGGGGGACCTCGGCATCTGTTTTGGTCGCTGTCGAGCTGTCGCTCCGCACAGGGCAGGTGGCCTGGAAGGCTGGAAGCTGGTGGCACAGACAATCTCCCGCAGGGTCCCTGTTATCTGAAGAACGTCCCTCTGAGGTGTCATGGGAGGAAACATCAGGGACCTTGGGAAGGGACTGTGCTTTCCAGTCGCAGGATCCTCCTTCAGGACTTTGATGATTCCACACACTTTTAACCGGGGAGCTAGACTCCTCGGGGCTCAGCGGCTCGCGGGTCAAAAACTTCCACGGAAGCCTCTGGGCCAGGGGAATGAATTCTTCCTCATCCTCGCTTCCACTGCTCAGCACCCTGACTGGCTCTGTCTGGGGCGCAGGTGCGGCTATGTCTGGAACACGTGGTGCCTCTTCCAACTTTGGGGATGGAGGAGGACCAGAGGCCTCGGAATCTGAGATGTCAACCACAACGACCTCCTCCTCCCTCCGAGGCTGCCCCCTCTTGGCTGAAGATGCTTCCTTCTTCAGAAAGGCAAATACTGGCAACTCTTCAGAGTCACTGTCACTGGACTCCAGTGACAGTGAGGACTTCTTTAGAGCCATCGACAGGCGCTCTCAAATTAATTCCCTGAAAGGAAAAAGAAAGATGAGACACAGTCTCATTCAGTCCTTCAGTCGTGTTCTATGGCCAAACTTTATGGCAATACAGACGCTACGTAGAGAGACAGAAAAACAGGATACAGGTCCCACGACATTCAACCTGGAACTCAGCTGTCTGCAATCTAACAGGACTCCTCAAATCCCTTGTAGGTCAAGGCGACCTATATAAACAAAGTAGAAATTACTATTAGAAAATTTTAACACAGTAGTAACAAGACTCAACGCCACCCCTTGCTGACCTCTGCATTTGAAATGGAGATGCCAAGGCATCTTTCCTTTTTTCTTTTTTTAATTTTTATTTACAATCCCGAGCAGGCTCCATGCTGTCAGCCCGGAGCCCGACACGGGGCTCGAGCCCACCACCCTGGGATCATGACCTGAGCTGAAATCCAGAGTCGGGCGCTCAACCGACTCCGCCACCCAGGCGCCCCAAGGCATTCTTTTCTTAAAGATTGAGTTACAATTCACATACCATAAAATTCTTTCTCCAGTGTACAGTTCAGTAGTTTTGAGTATATTCACAAAACTGTGCATCACTGCCTAATCCCAGAATATTTGCATCAGCGCAAAAAGAAATCCCATGGTCATTAAGCAGTCATTGTTCACTTCCCCTTGCCCCTCCACTCCCACAAATCTACTTCTGTCTCCAAGGATTTGCCTATCCTGGATATCTACTGCAAACAGAGTCACACACTGTGTGGTCCCTTGTGACTGCCTTCTTTCACTTAGCCTGAGCCTCAAGGTTCATTTGTGTAGTGGCATGGGTCAGTACTTCATTGCTTTTTATGACTGAATAATATCCCACTGCATACATATGCCGCATTTTGTGGATCCATTCAGCACTTTCGGGTATTTGGTTTGTTTCTGGGTTCTGCCCATTATGAATAACGCTGCGGTGAACATCCGTATCCACGTTTCCGTGGGGACATGTTTTCAACTCGCTTGCGTATACACCTAGCGGTGCCATTTGCTGGGTCGTGTACAAGAATCCATCTTTGAATAAACATTCGCTAACACCGTAGGCGTGAACCCCCGGAGGAGTCCCCTTACCCTTCTGAGCCTCGCTTCCCAATTCAGCAAAATAGGAATGATAACAATATCTACGTGATAAACATTGTTGAGAAGTAACAGCAATCGTGCGTCTCCAGCGTTTGGTACAGCAGGAGGCGCACGCACTAAGCGCTCAGTAAACAGGCGGAATGACTAGAGAGGGACCTCCTCCCGGTCCCCTCCCCGGGTCTCGCATTAGTCCGGCAAAACGAGGTTGCCTGCCCGGACCCGCCCGGCTCGTCCACGCCGCGCGGCACGGCCCCCGACGCCCTGGTCACCGAGGCCCAGAGGAGCGGCGCTCAGGAGACAGACGCCAGGCCACCGCCCGCCGCGGCGACACAGCATCGCTCACCTGCCACTTCCCGCGCCGCTTTTTCAACTGCTGCGAAGACCCCGGAAGTAGATCTCCCGGTAGCGGAAGCAGTTGCTGAGACCGGAAGCGAGGTGCGCGGCAAATATGGCGGCGGCGGCGCTGGCGCTGAGGACACGGGCGGCTGGTAACGGGACGCCGCGGCCGTTGCGGGGCGAGGGGTGCAGGCGGAGCGGGGGCCCTGCGGGGAGCCCCGGGGTGGAGGCCGTTCTTTGCGGAGGACTCTGGCCGCGGAGCCGGGCGAGTGGGAGGGCCCGCAGGGCTTTGAGCGGCGGCTGTCACCGACCACGTGACATATCTTGGGCACCCTGCAGTGGGTGGTTGATCGAGGAGCACGTGTTGTTCTTCCTTTGCCGGGCGCGCAAGTACAGCTTCCCGGGCGTTTGGTGACTTGGGTACGCCGCTTCCACTCTTTGGTGTATTTGGATCCCTCCATTATAATTATTGTACACTGGTGCCCCCCACCCCCCAAAGAAAATAAACCCACTCGGTCAGCAGATCGGTGTCTGTGCCAGACTGTGGTTAGGGGTTGGGGATCTCAGCAGAGAAGATAAAGACAGCCTCTATCCCCCGGACCAGTTCTTCCTGGCGGATAAACCAATACATAAACACACAAAATGGATTTCGACTGTGACACGTGCTGATAAAGAAGGCAAACATGCGTGTGCGTGGTGTCTTTGGTGGGGTTGGTGACGAGGGAAGTCCTTTGAGGAGGTAACCGCGAAGTTAAGACCTAAAGGACGACGGGAGACCTAGCCCTGTAAGAGAACGAGGGGCAAGAGAGTGACTCAGGCCAGTTTTACATTTTGAGAAGCAAACAACTGCTCTTACGTGAATTTCAAGAGAGTAAGTGAGGGTGGAAACGAGGAAACCAGATGGGAAGCTGAAATAGGAACCTTGATGAGAGATGGCTTACCCAAGATACTAGTGTCCTGAACTTGGAGGGAAAAGGGTGGTTTTAAGATCTGTTTTGGAGATAGAGCCCAGAGTTTGCTGGTGAGCTGGATGCGTGAGATGGGCAGGGAGGAGCCCTCTGCAGGGTCTCCTTGATTTCTTCCTGAGCAACTGCATAGGGAGCAGTATCACTTTCGAGGTGGAGGATGGGGAGTAGGTGGAAAGGCAAAGATTTGTGAAAGAGAAGATGGAGGTAAAACAGAAGCCCCATTCTTCAGCTTAATAAGACGATGAATAAGCAAATAGGTTTAAAGGTAGACGGGGCGCCCGGGTGGCTCAGTCGGTTAAGCAGCCGACTTTGGCTCAGGTCATGATCTCACGGTCTGTGAGTTCGTGCTGCCGGCTCAGAGCCTGGAGCCTGCTTCAGATTCTGTATCTCCCTCTCTCTCTTTCTCTCTGCCCTTCCCCTGCTCATACTCTGTCTCTATGTCTCTCAAAAATAAATAAACGTTAAAAAAAAATTAAAGGTAGACAGATCTTGGTGCTGGGTATTTAACATGTCTGAGTATGTATTTCTGGTCCTTTGCCCCAGCTACTCTCTGTGCTCATTAAAACTTCAGAAACCTGGTTTCAGGAACTCTGAACTCATAGGCTCCCGAACCTCAACAAGACCTTTCGAGAGACTCTGCCATAGCCCTGACCACCCATGGCTGTGTCTGGAGACCTGAGAGCAAGGACTGCCAGCCCTGTGCTTGTCATATAGCGAGGGGCCTCCATCGTGGTTAATATGAATTTTAGTTCACTTCCTTTAAAAAAAAAAAAAATAAGTGCCGTTGAGCATTTCGGAATGAGCGTGGAGAGATCCGATTGTCAAAGGCAGGGGTGTCAGTCTTGGCTGGGACCTGTGCTAGATGGGCTTGCCCACGAGAGACCAGCCTTCCGAAATGGCCAAGAGCCTGTGGGAGCCACCCTCAGAGAAGCTGCCCTTTTTGTTTACAAGTATCTGGGTGTGCAGCGGGTGGACGGGTGGCTGAGAAAGCGGTGGGCGAGGCCAAAGCAGGACCCTCTCTCTGGGTGTCCTGTTGCCGGGCTCTGTGGTCTGGCGCCTCCACAGTGCCTGGAGCCCTGAGGACATGCGGCGAGCGAGGCTGGAGCCGGTAGCTCTGTGGTGTCCTCTTGCTGGCTTCTGTCCCTGTGGGTGTTTGTCCCTCCTCAACAGGACTGCATGCGTCAGGACCCAGGGCACACGGTGTTTGTTTTTTTCCATGAATATTTCACTACCCACCCCCTCCCCCGGCCGCACACACACACTTCGCCTGAGTGCATACACCCTGGACAATACAAGGAATGGCTTGTCCCCTGCCACGGGAGAGGGCCAAGGACGTGCAGACCCTCCCTGAAAACCAAACAGTCAGGTGGCCTTTCTGCTCCCACACCTTCCTCCCCTCCCCTGCCGCTACCCCCCTGCCAGCTCTCAGCTTAGCAGATGGCCCACTGAGGCAGAGGAGGAGTGATTGGGAGCCTCTCTGAACCCCTTTTGTGTTCCGTCTGCAGTTACAACCCTGCTGGGCCCCCCTCAGGCTGCGTCTCTCGCCGTCCGATATGCATCGAAGAAGACAGGCGGCAGCTCCAAAAACCTGGGTGGAAAGTCACCGGGCAAACGCTTTGGCCTCAAGAAAATGGAGGGTGAGCGTGCGCCTTGGCTTCCATCTCCCTCCTGCCCCCTCCCGTGCTGTCCCCGGCATTCCTCTGCGGAACAGGAGAACCACGCACACGCCTGGCCCTCTGCTCGGCACTTAGCTCGCCAGAGCACTGGGCTCCAGATTACAGGTGCAGAGAAGATACTCAGGCAGGGAGGGGGTCCTGAGGAAGAGCAGGTAGCCACGCACCTGGGCCACGTGACTGGAGAGAGGAGACTGGCGGAGGGAGACCCGGGGCTGCTCGTGTCCAGCCATGGAGGAGTTGGCTCGGTCCAGGGGCAGGCCTAGAGGTCGGCATGCGGCATTTGGGCCAGGATGGCGAAGGCCGGAGTGTTTTCCCAGCGGGTAGCTGTGCCGCCCCAGCGCTGGGGCCCAGAGTCAGCATGCTTCTGGACTTCTCTTCTAGGTCACTACGTTCACGCCGGCAACATCCTTGCGACTCAGCGCCACTTCCGTTGGCACCCGGGTGCCCACGTGAGTTGCTCCGTGGCCCTTTCCCCTTTCTTCTTTCCTAGGACCACCTCTCTGTGCTCCTCAGCATGGCAGTGGTGACAAAACAGTTGCATGTATTGGGTGCTTCTCAAATGCCAATCGCCATTTTGCTTCCCGGGCCTGTGTTATCTCGTTTCACCCTTAGCCCGCCGCTGTGATGCAGTAGGGGTCACCTCCATTTCCCAGGTAAGATGCCCGAGACTTAGAGAGCGGAGGGGCCCACGCGCCGGAGCTGGGTTCGTGCCGGGGTGCCTGACTCCCGGTCGTTGTGCTTTGCCTCGTGTGGCGTCAGCCGGGTTCCTCCTGGGTCTCCTTTCTAACCCCTGCTTGGTAGAGGAGAAGGTGCTTTCGCGATTCGAGATAGTTTTCGAATCTGGGGAAACCGAGTCCAGTGTATTGTTTTTTCCTTCTTTCTAACGATCGCTCTTTGGCACGAAGTTGTCACTGGATGGCTGAGAGGTAGTTGGAACTTAATAAAGCACACCGCAGGTGCCGGAAATTAGGTCTGTAGCAGGCAGGGATTTCGGGCTCAGCAAGCTGGGATTACTTCCTGCCGTAGGAAAGTTCTTTGCTAGCACAGATCCGTAGTGGACTCTTCACATTACCTTAAACATTGGTTTGGTGTCCTTTGTAATCAGTCCCCCCCCCCCACTGCCCTTTTATTGGCAATTTTAGGAAGCACTGATAGTAGCCTATAATTGTGTCGGAAAATGCTCATTTGTATGTGAACTGATTGTATTTGCAGTAGCTTTGTCTTTCAGAGCTTGAGACGTTGGCTTTGTGGCTGCGTTAACTGCTCTGCGGACTTGCTAAAGTGATAACGACAATAATAATAAAAGCTAAGGAACGTGTCTTGAGCTAAGCAGTGTTCCAAGCTCTTTATGATGAACTCATTTACTCCTTGAGTTGACGCCATAAAGTAGTTAACATTATTCTCGTTTTGCAGATGAGAAAACCGAGACACGGGGAGGTAACGCAGCTGGTAACGCAGCTTGCCCGGGTCACACAGTAGTAGGTGGTAGGGCCGGGATTTGAACCAGGCGCTCTGGCTCCAGAGCTCATTCCTTTAATCAGAGAAATATTGAGTACGGTGTTGCCAATCTCAGGTTCTAAACGAAAAATGCCAAGATGTATACAGTCCGTCTATGCAGCTGGCAGTTTATTTATTCTCTGCTCATAGTTTTCACCGAAGAACAGTTAGAAATAACAGCCACTCCACCAGGTGAGCGTGAACGGAGTTGCCGAAGCAGCGCTGACACCCACAGCTGACATCATTGCTCCTGCTGCTTCGTTCGTGTACACGTTACCATAGATACGGCTTCGCTCTGAACTTTCCACAGAGCCTAAACTTCAGAGATCACTGTTTGGGTGAAAATATGGCAAACTCATGTTTACTGTGACAACTCCAGTGTTTCTCAGTTTTAAGTGAAGCAGGCTCTCGGGGGCAGGGACCGGGGGCGTTTTCCCGGGCCCGGTTTGGGGATTTGTCTGTTGTGGCTCCTGGCCAGCGGCACAGACGTGGGTCCAGACACCAGCCTTCGGGGACTGAGCAACCACGTGGATTGGCTGTTGGAGTTTTGTTTTCCCTCTTCTGTCACAGAGTCAGTACAGAAGTAGAAGTCAAGGGAGGGCCAAGCAGCGGGAAAGGGAACCCAAGATAGAGCTTTCCGGTCTCCCGTTTGGGCCCAGGACTGGAACCCTTAGGGGAAGTTTGTTCTGAAGCCCTGGGGTGGAGCCCTGGCCCCCGGCCCGGCTGACTGGGTCTTTGTGTTGCAGGTGGGGCTGGGGAAGAAGAAGTACCTGTACGCCCTGGAGGAGGGGACAGTCCACTTCACGAAGGAGGTCTACGTGCCCCGTCCCAGCAACGCGGAGGCCGTGGATCTGGTCACCAGGCTGCCCAAGGGTGCTGTGCTCTATAAGACTTTTGTCCATGTGGTTCCTGCCAAGCCCGAGGGCACCTTCAAACTGGTAGCTATGCTTTGAACTCCTGGTCGAGGCCGTTGGACAGAGACTGGAGCCCACGTGACAGGAGAGGGTGGCAGCAGAGGAAGTCAAGGGTTGGGACGACAGGGCCTGCTGAGGAAGTCTGCTTGGTGGTGATTGCAGAGGATTCTCAAGTGACTGGCTTCGGGGAGACCTGACCTGGGGCCAGAAATAAAGTGTGCTGGAGTCGCGAGTCGGCGCCGCGTGGGGATAAACCGGACCCCTGTTCCGTAGCGTGCGCCACAGGGCACCCGCAAAGCAGGGGAGCGGCCTGGCAGAGTGAGGGGAAGAGAAGAGGGGAGTGTGTTTGAGAAGGGATTGCTTTAGCACCGTCTCCCCGAGGGGAAGGAGGAGGAGAGCTTGTGCTGGAGGGTGTCACTGCCACTCGTGCCCCAGAACTCACCCCAGGCTGGGTCCTGGGGGAAGGTGGGGGGGTGGGGCGCGTAAAGGAAGCAACATGGTCATGTCTGTTCCTGGAGCCGTATTTGGAGGGAGGCTGGGGCCGAAGCCCCAGGAGTGGACACATGGCCGACCCCTCCCTGACTCTGTGGGTTCAGCGTAGAAAGTTGCCCTCTACCTGGAATACCCAAGTCCTTTCAATGATGAGGCCGAGTGGGTGACAGACGGGCCACTTGCCATCTCCCAGAGAGAGACGTGCCCACCTCACAACCTTTTCTGGTTCTTGGTTTATCTCAGACCATAAGCAGGAGCAAAGGAATACTCAGTCTGGGCCTGGTGGGCCAGGCCTTCATTGTCAGTCCAACCCAAGACCTTAGACGCTCAGCTTCGAGTGGCAGGGCCAGGAAGAGTCGGCTGGGGCAGAGGGCTGTCCTGGCTGTTGGGGGTAGTCACTTTTGGCCGCAGCCCCAACAGGGCTTGTGGAGTCCAGGGGCTTCCTTCCAAGGACTCTCTGCCCTGCAGGCAGGAGCTCCAGGGACTGGGGGCCTAGAAGCCTCCCAGTCTGGGGAGGTCTGCCTTGAACTTGTCACCTTATTTTCTCAGGACATGACCCCAGATCCTCCACCTCCTGCATATCCTTGGCAGAGGTGACCTAGGATTTGTCAAGGTTCACTTTGGCTTCCTTCTTGCGGGGGGCTCATGTATCAAGGCCCAGCTGGGGGAGGTTTCTCGAGGTGTCTCTGTAGGCTCAGCACTGTCCCCGCCAGTCCCCTGGAAAAAAAGCAGAAAGGGGCAGAATGGAAGAGGGTGTGCCTCCCACACAGTGGGGTTTCCCTGAGCAGAGTGGGTGGCTGCTGCTTGGGGTGGATGAGCAGGGCCGCAGTTCGGACGTGGTGCACGCAGTGACCTCAGGGCCTCCTCGTAGCTTGGTGGCAGCTGAGGGGTAGGAGGGTAAAGGTGTTAGCCATTCCCTGACACACCAGCCTCTCCACCCACCCACACACACGTCCTTTCCTTTGGCTTCAGCTTTCTGTGTCTCCTCTCCCCCAGCGACGTTCCTTCCTAGAAACAAGTTGAGTCGCGGAGCTATTGGCTCCACAGAATTCCTTCCGCAGGAGCCTGTTCCGAATCCCCGGGCAGACCCCCCTGGGCTCCCAAAGAGGTGAGGTGGGGCCTCCTTTCAAAGCCTGGGGCTCTCCCTCAGTGGCGCCTTCCTCCCCCTGGGCTCTAAGTGGCATCACGTATAACAGTAATGTGAACCAAAGCTCAGTTGTCCAAGGCCCCCGAGGTTAGGAGTGCCGAGCACCCGCCTGTCTGCGGGCCCAGATGCTGAAGTGCCGTGTGATCGCTCGGTGAACCTGCCGCTGCTGGTCCTTCTTTCGAACACTCTCCTAGCCAGGCAGGGAGCCAGCTGCCACAGGGGCAGCCCCACGGAACAGCCCCGGAACCAAGAAAAGCCGAGGGGGCCAGGCAGGCACACGTGACCCGTTAGCCTCCATCCTGACCTCCCCAGGGTGAGTCTAAGGTTAGGGTACCACTCTGCCTCCTCTCCCAGAAGTCTCTGGGCATCATCCCATCCTTCCCCTAGCCACCCTGGGCCCTGGCTTGCTTCAGGCCCCCTCTACACATCTCTCTGCTGACTTCCGGGTGGCAGCCCCAAGCGTCCTCCCTCACCTGTGTCCCCTGGGAGTCTTGGCGGCTTCCCACTGCCTTGACCTCGCTTGGAGCGTCCTGTGGTGTGGAAGCAGCGAGGGGGGCAGTCCTGGGGAGCCTGAAGGAGGACCGAGTAAAGCTCAGGATTTGGGGTCAGTAAGCAGGAGAGCAGAGCCCAACCCCGTCTGTCCCTGTGGCTCTCTCCCCTGTAGTTCTCTCCAACGAGTCCAAGGCACTCGGTGTAGGGATACCAGTCCTCTCCGGCCACTGGCTCGTTCTCACGTGGTCTGGCAGCCAGCTCTGAGGACCTCTGAGGGCGAGTCAGAGAAAACCTCCTTCTGTGCCCACCTCTCCATCTTCCCTGTCTGGGGCCCAGAATTGTGTGTGTGTGTTAGGGGGGGTGCGGTATCAAAGCATGGGGAGGTTGCAGGTCAGATGATTCCTTTTGCTCTCTCTACCTAGGCTCCTGTATGGTGCCCTGTCCCTGGGGAGTGGCCTGGTAGTACTGGAGCCACCTCCTCCCTCCTGAAGTCAGTGCTTGGAGCTTTCCCCTGGGAACTAGGGAGAGGGTGGGCCTCCGGTTGCTTGGAGAGCTGGGGAGGAGACCACTGTCCTCACCAGCAGCTCCCAGCACCGGGTCCGTTAACCATAACCAGGCAGGACGCTGACAACGTTATTAACCTTTTCCACGCTGCTGCCCTGGGCCCAAGGGAACCCAGGCTGGAAGTGCAGAGTCCAGAAAATAGATTGCAAAGTCCCCTTCCATACTGAACGGTGGCCCTTCCCTGGCCAGCATGCAGGTGCCTTTATGGGGGACTGGGGTGAGGGTGGGGCACCAAGGGAAGGGTCGTTGGGTCGGGGTGCTTACGTATTGGCTGGGGCTCCCGGTGGTACAGCAGCAGCGTGGCCGTGATGAACGCCAGGGATGAAACTACCCTCCTCCCTCCGAGGCCCAAGTCAGGGGTCCAGCCTGGACCCTCCTCACCTCCCCACATTGGAATCCCGCTCCGGAAGTTTGGTGGACTTGACCTGGCTGCTCTAACATCAGCTTGACAGGCAGGGGAAACTGGGGTGCAGGCAGCTCCCTTTTTGCTGCTGCATCAACCCCCCGGGGGCAGAGATTTATTTAGGAGAGCGACGGAGCTCTATCCTGTCTTTCTTCAGTCGGGGGAAGTGGTGTGTGTAAGGAGTTTAGAGAGGGACACACTTAGGGAGGGGAAGGAACTTGCGGTAGGGCTAGACGCCCCCAGAAGCTATGGGTCTGAGGGGGCAGAGGAGGACTCCAGAGCCGGAACTCTGATCCCAGTGCCCGGCCCCTTCTCTACTCTGACAGACCGTGGCATCCCAGAACTCGGCAGGGAAGGGACCAGCCGTACGCAGCGTTCTTCCCAAGTGACTTGCCCTAGGTGACGCTGCAGATGAAGAGGCTGGGCTTCTGGCCCATGGCGAGGGGTCGAGGTTACATCTGCTCCATCCCTGGGGCTCAGGACAGCAGTAGGTACTCGCCGGTGGCCACAACTAGGACGAGGAGGCTATTGTCCACAGGGGCTTCTGCACGCAGAACAGCAGCGGCAGAGGGGTGCCAAGACAGGGTATCGGCCTTGAGCCACCTTGAAGACTGTCTGCAGGGTCACAGGACTGCTCTGGTCACCTGGGCTGCCCCCTAGCCCAGGAACTCTGGCCCAGAGGGGCAACTGCATTCGAACCAGGGTGTCTGTGAGCAGGTCTGTCCCTGCTTGTCCTGTCAGTACGGTGCCCAGACCTCATGTCCCACAGAGGGCGTTCCCCTCTGCGGGCCTGGCAGCCACCGAGTCCCCTCTACAACCTTCAGAAGAGTTTTGGCGGGAACGGGTTCAGCTTCTTCTACACCCGCCAGCCAGGGGCACTCCAACTCGCCCAGACCGCTGTACTTCTCCGTTCCAGATCACCTCGCAGGAACTCTGCCCCGCCACTTCCCATTGGCCCAGGCAACCGGGCTCCGGATGCCGATTGGCTGTCCTCTGGTCTCGGCTCCTGCCCCTAAGAGGCGGGGCGTCCACGGTTTCCCCGGAAAGCGGGCCTGGGCCACAAAATACAAAAGCCTCTCTGCGAGGGATCTCCCCCTCCTTCCAAAGGAATTACTGCGGCAGCCTAGGGGGTCCAGCCTGTCCCAGCAGCCCTCCACCCCCACCCCACATCCTGCCTGCCCCGAATCCTGATCTTGACCCCAGGGGCCCAGCCAGGAGAGGATCTCAAAGAAGCCTCAAAAAGCCCAAGCCTCCAGGTTGAGCTCCCCCTACAGAAAGATGGGGGCGGGGAGCATGGCAGAGAAGCTGCACTCGCTCCTGCCTCAGTGGTTTGCACAGCAGAGAAGACAGGAGAGGAGGGCAGCCAAAGCTGCCTTCGGAACCCTTCCAGGTCCTGCAATGCTTCCGGCTCAGGAGGCCAAAGCAGACCCGCCAGAGCAGTGCGGGAGTTCGGGAGTTTGGGCCCCGCATCGGTCTCCGCATGGGTCTCTGTTCTGAAGGCGTGGAGCCTGCTTGGGATTCTGTCTCTCCTTCTCTCTGCCACTCCCCTGCCTATGCGTGCTCTCTCTCTTTCTCAAAATAAATAAACTAAAAAAAAAAAAAAAAGAACCCCCCGGAGGAGCTTTGAACCCACACTTTCACTGGGTTCCCACCTCATACCAATTAACTCCAAACCATCAGTCCGGATGCCAGGTCACTAGGCTAAAAGGGCAAACTCAGAACATCCACAGCGGGGGACAGTCATGAGTAGTAATAAGTAACAGAGGGCCTGGTGATGGGGTGAGTGTGGCAGGGCCCAAAGCAGCGCTCCTGCCCCGCCGAGTTCAAAAGACAAGACTCTGGAAACTGTTGTGCTAGCCTAACACCGCACAGCCACAGCCCTGGGGGGAACCTGTCGACTGGACAGAAAGTCCTCAGCCAGCTGAGTCTCAACGTTCTGACCGTTAACTGCCTGTGTGTGACAGGCTGGACCCAGTCAGTCATTTTTCTTTTCATCGACCTAAGAGTTGATGTTAAAAAAAAAAAAAATTCTAAAGAATTGGAGGGGTGTCAGATGTTCACAAAAATAGCAGCCAGAAAAAAGTCATCCTAGCCCCTAACCCCGGCACGGTTTCCTGGGAGATCCTACTGTGGGCTCCTTCCTGGTTAGCTGGCCTAAGGGGAGAAGGGTGCGGTGAGCCGTACGGGGGAAAGAGGCAGGAGACAAGCTCGCTGCCGCCGCCTGATGGCTCTGGGCTCATCATTTCAGTTTCCTCCTGTGCTAAATGCAGATAATAAAAGTTCCTGCCTCCCAGGTGGTGAGGATGCCACGAAACGCTGTGCCCAGGCTGCACGCACAAGCCCAGCGCTGCTCCTGGCGGGCAGGGGTGCCCTCTCCTGGCGACTAGGAAAACTGGACGTGAGGGCAGTCTAGGTGGGGACCGAGCCCTTCGTCCCCAAGCAGAGCTGACCAGGCCGGCGGGATTTTAGGATGATTTTAAAGGTCTGAGAAACCCTGGCTCCTACATTAAGTGAGGTGTGAGGAGCTGAGACGGAGCCCTTGCTGACAATAGCAGGAGAGTTGGAGGGAGAAAAGGCTTGGGCAGAGGAGGGAGGCTGGACAGACCTTTCCAGCTTGGCCCTCCCAGGGCTTAGGGCCATGGCCAGGGACCTAAGCCGTTGTTGCTCTTGTGCCCTAAAGCTCCAACAGTAACTCTCAGGCCGCGGCCGGGGCTGCCTCCATTCACAAGGATGCTCCATAACTCAGAGCTGGGCAAAAGAGTGAGGAGGGCTTGTGGGACGGGCCCTCGTTATGCCAAAGGCAGAGGAGCCAGCATCTGCACAGAAGTGCTGGGTCGGGACCCGTGAGAACGGAACTGGCTTTCGTGCTGGCCTACTGGGTGGCGATGAGCAAGGCTCCAAGCCTCTCTGGGCCTAGTGAGCCCTCAGAAAAAGAGGGAGCCGCTTCAGATGGGTTCTTTGTATCCCTTCCGGCTCTTGGATTCTTAAACCGTCCCCACTCTAGGCGAATGAGACCTCCAGCTTCCCGCGGCTGCCAAGGTACACCAGCGAAGAGGTTTCCAAGGCCCGACAGTGACGGCTGCCCGACACCCAGGAGAAAAAACACAGAGGCTTGGCTTAGAGAGATAGAGATATATTTCTTCTGTTGCATATTTCAGACTTCACACTGAGCTTCAGGCACAATGCTGCTCTAGGTTCTTCTGAGAGCCCTGACAGAGCCTTCTTCCCACACTGCTTTGTGAGGGCTCGCCCTCCGGGGCGGAAGCCCAGGCCCTGCTTGCAGTTCTGGGTACCTGGGAGACTCTGCACTGGTCTCAGCAGGCCCTGGTGCCCTGCGTTGCCCATCAAGGGGCAGGCCGTGCTGGAACGCCCTAGAACCAGCCCCACCCCTTCTTCCACCGTCCCCTGGCTACAAGAGGAGAGGCTGTCCCGCTAGAGTCCAGCTCTGCAGCGCTCCCCCAAATCACCTGCTCTCTGGGCCTCCGAGCCTGGCATGGCACTGGCACCCCTGTAGAGCCTCAGCCGTGAGCACCGCAGGCCCCGGCTGGGAGACAAGGCCCTGGAGAGGGAGGCAGGCCCAGCCTCCTCCAGAGCAACAACAGATGGGCTCGTCAGGCCCCTGCTCCCCAGAGCCATGGCCCACTTCTTGGGGCTGCCCTGAGCCCTATTGCACAATTTCATTTCCAGTTCCTCCCCCTACCACCCATTTAAAAAAAAAAAAAAAACCAAAAAACCACACAAAAAAACCCAAGAAACCTAGAAGGGAAAGTGAGGAAGAGTGGGGCATGGAAGCTGGAGCCCTTCTCCCCACGTTCCTGCCAACCTCTGGTCCCCAGCAAGACCATTAGTAGGAAGTACGATGCCCACCTTCCCTGCCATCTGCGCGGGTTCGTGATGGCTGGCGTGGGTGTGGCTGCCTGGGCCTCCGGTTCTGGCCTGTCGGGAGGGGACACCCCTCCGCTGTCTGTAAGGTGCAATTTCCCCCCGGGTACCCCGGAGGTGCTGGCTGGGGCCCTGCTACCTGAGTCGCCCGTCTGCTTTGACGGGCCCCAGCTCCGATTTGGGGTCGGGGAAAACAGAGCTCCAGCTGGTCAGTCTGCAGGGCTCCAGGGAGGGGCAGGTGGAAGGGCCCATGGCACACAGTCCGGCCACAGACCAGAAGCCACTCAGCTCCCCATCTGTCCAGGCCTCCAGCGCCGGGCCCGTGAGCTCCGCGTGCCGGCGGGCGGCCTCCTCCGCGGGCTCTGGCGGAGGCAGGTTCAAGATGCCGCTGAGGCCCTGGAAACTCTGCTCCATGTACTCGTTGTGAGGCGGCCCGGCGTGCAGCCAGCTGGCGTCATCTGCGGGGGGTGGGGGGCGGGCGCGGAACGGGTGGTGAGCATGCCCCGCCCAGCTGAGGCCACAAAGGCCAGACTGGGGTGCGGGTCTGGGCGCCCCAGCTTCTGTCCCAACTCTACCACCGAGTCACATATCGCTGAGGGACCTACAACCTCGGGCTAACCCACAGAACTTTCCATGCCTGTAAAACCGTCAGTTTCCTAAAATCACAACCGGCGTCTCGGAATCCCCAACTTGAGGATGGAGTGGAACGGGAGCTTCAAGGCACAGTGGAAGGTAAAGTAACGTTCCTGTTGTGGTCTGGTCTGTGTCCCTTCTCAGTCACCTCCAGTGGTCCCCAGAGCCACGAGCGGCCCCTGCACTCAGGCCCTCAGCACTGGGGCCCGGCTCGCTTGGCCAGCCTTCCTTCCCGCCCCTCCTTACATCCTACTCGTGTGACCCTCTGTTCCCCGCGTGCACCAGTCACCTCAGCTCAGGACAGCCTTCTCTGTCTATGAAATTCCAGCTCATTGGGTCTCAGCTCGCTTCCATCTGTCCCCATCTTCTGCAGGAGAGCAGGGGTGCGGCCTGTCTGCTCTGGATCTGCCACGGCGCGCCCCCCTGCACCCCAACCTTCTCTAGGTTACCCCTGCTCTGACCCACTTTCTCTGCCATAAGAAGTAGCCAGAGAAAGGACACATCTACCTGCCCACTGAGCACCTACTGACCTACCGGGGACAGGCGCTTTGACCCCCAGGCTCGTCCCTGACATCTCCCAGGGGGCGGCTGTATTAGGCCCCTCTCGAGGGAATCCGAAGTCCACGCCTGTGTTCCGAGCCTGCTCCCTTAGCCTCAGCCCGTGTGGGGTGGGCCACGTGACTCTGCCCACCCGGCCGCACAATGGACTGCTGGCCGATCAGATCTGCTGTCCCACGAATGAGGAGCCTGGGGACCAAGAGGCCCCCGGTTAGTGTCTGCCGCGCTGTGAGGCCACGTATCACGTACTGAGAAGCCAGAGCCTGAGGCTGACGTGCAGAAGGGACAGGATGAGGGACAAGATGGCCCCACAGAGACAGAGAAAGCCCCTCTGGTTCCCGGGGAGACCCGAGCCATTTCCTGGGTTCTGGGGGACAGCCCTGCATTCTTCCAACAGTCTCCCCTTTTTACGTGAGCTAGTTTGCGGGGACTTGTGTTACACGCGCCGGGGGGTCCCTGATAGTTGTATCGCTCCTACTTTACGCGTCGTAAGACTGGGGCTCAGAAGGCCAAATAATTTGCCAAGGACAAAGGTCCAAGGAAATTGTCAGAGCTACACCTCAAAGCCAAGTCTGCCTGACTCCAAAGCTTGCGTCCCTACCCTACCACAGTGCGGGGACACTAAGGGCCAGACAGACCCTCAGGGCCCCGACCCTGCCCCTTCCCCTCCTTGAGGGCCAGCTTTGATGGCCAGCGATTCAGGGTCACCTGCCAGGCAAAATCCCATTCTATCTGGCTCCTGGGCCTTAGATCCTTACCTTTCCTGAGAGGTAGTTTGCGGTTGAAGGTCAAGGGCAGCACGAGGAAGCGGGTCTCGCCCAGGGGTTCCCAGAATTGAAGCAGTCGAACAGTCCAGGCCCCGGGGCGCAAGGGCCGGCTCAGTGGGGGCTTGTACTGCGTGACCTCGGTGTCCGCGTCTACCGCGACATCATAAGATGTGGCCACCACGTAGGTGGGGTCAATCCACACCACGGTGGCTGTGAGGTTGGGGCCCCGGGCCCAGCGCTGCACGGCCACCGGCTCGTCCAGCGGCCCCAGCAACCCCCCAAAGTTCCGGAAAAGACGTTCCTTAGGGTCCCACTCCGTGCCGACCTGTAGGGAGGGAGGCAGCTGGGCAGGCGCCTGGGGAGCAAGTCCTTTCTACCCTGATGCTGCCTCTAACTCTCTGTGCGACCTCAGGCCAGTCACCATACCTTTCTGGGCCTCAGTTTCCCCATTTGCAAAATGAAGGGCTCGGACTAGGATTTCCTTAATCTCTTTCTCGGCTCTGAGATTTAGTCTAGACTCCCGTCCTGGGCTGTTCCGCAGTGGTGGGGGCAGTAGGACAGAGATGAAGTCTGAGGCCCCGCCCAGAGACCTTCCCCACACGAAGCCAAGGCCTCTAAGAGCCGGAGGACACTCGAAAGCCTAATGGAATGTCAAAGTCCCTCTAGAAGAAAATCGCGGTCGTGCTTGAAGATCGGGCTTGCGTGGTAGGGCAACTACGGTCCCCTCCCCGCTCACTGCGTGTCCGCTGTGCACCCCAAGCAGGAGGTGCTTCTCCGTGTGCACATGCGGGGGAGACAGGCACACGCACTGGGCATCACCACGGTCCCATCACGGGGAAAGCACAGCCCATGAACTCAGTCCTGAGAGCCCTAATCTAGTCCTGATCCCTCCCTCTCTTCCCACTACCCCCGAGTCTCGCTGGGGGTCAGGAGAAAGCAAGGGAAGGACCTGTCGCACCTCCAAACTCTGGAGCCGGCTGGCCTGGTCACTGCGCCCCAACAGCTTCAGCGACCCCTGGGGCATCAGCCACATCTCAAGCGTCTCTGCCGGCCCCTGGGCTGAGGGCTGCACCGCCTGCGTCACCAGGTAGCCCTGGAAATGGTCGTCATAGAAATACAGGTGCACGCTGGACGGCAAGCCCCTGGGCTCAAACCTAAGAAGGTTCCAGCGGGGAGAAAGGGAGATGCCATCAGCACACCCGACTGGCCTGGAGTCCCAGGGAGGGGGGGGGGGGCTCTGGGGAGTCCCATCCCCAGGCGCGCTTCCTTGGCCCCAGATCTTGCGCCCACAGCACCTACACGCCTGGCTCTTGCCGTCCTTTATTCTGCCTTTTTCCCTGCCTCAGACTGGGGGCTCCCTGGGGCGGGGGCTGTCTCTCTCTGACTGGCCTCCCCATGGGGCACCCTGAGGACCTGAGAGATGTCAAAAGGAGGCCTCACCTGCAGAGGGGGCTGGTCACCGGGGGTGCGGCGGCGGCAGCGTGGCGCAGGCTGAGGCGGGCAAAGGCGGTGTAAGCGGTGAGCAGGACGTCGCTGAGCCCGCTGGGGCCATCGGCCACGTCGTAGGTGTTCTCCCAGTAGGCCTTGAGGGCCGGCGTGCCCGGCGGGTAGCTGCCGTACAGGTGGGAGTCCAGGATTTCCAGCACCTCCTGGTTCACAGTGGACTCGAACTTCCGGGCGAAGAAGGTGGGTCTGGAGACTTGCTGGAGCAGGAGACGGAAGAAGGGTGAAGGGGTCTGGAGGCCCCCAGAGGCGTGGCTGGGGTGGGGGTCCTCCCCAGCCTCCTGGGGCCCTTTCCTGCTGCCGCCGCAGCCCCAGAGCCCCAAGCGCTGCTCTGGTGGGCTCGCCCCCAACCCTGGGAAGCATGCGGAAGCGGCCGGGGCAGGGGCCGCGGGAAGCACCTGCAGCCGGAGGAAGTCCTGCGGCTTGAAGTCGTTGGGGGAGCAGCCGCACCAGTCCACGATGTGCTTGTACTGGCACTTGCAGCCCAGCCTGCGGTTCCAGTTGGTGACGCGCAGGTTGTTGTCCACGAGGCTCTCGCAGGCCGGGCTGTTCTCCAGCACCGTGTGGAAGAACGACTGTGGGGGCGGGGGGAGGGCAGGGCAGGGCGGAGGGTGAGCCACAGGTCCCCCCCCCCCCCCCCCCGCCTTCCCCAGCACGCGGCCTCCCTGGCCTCGCTGGGGAGCCGGGCCACCCACCTCCGCAGGGAGCAGCGTGTAGGTGTAGAACTGGCGCAGCTGGGCCACCAGCGGGTCGTCCGTGTACACCACGTACTCCACGAAGCTGCGCGTCAGCACGAACCAGTCAGAGCCGCCGTCCACCACGATGCCCGCTGGGATCTGCCGCTCGCCCAGGCGCCACATGTGCGAGTCACACTCGTGGAAGAGCCGGTCCAGGCCCTGTTTCTTGATGAACCTGCGGGTGCGAGACAGGCCACAGTGAAGGTCATGGGGTGGGGTGGGGGGCAGGCTCACTCGGGCACCTTGGGACCTGCATGCCTCAGTCTGTGGTTGGTTTGGAGGCTCTGCAACCTGGGAGTGTGTGGGAGGGGCTGTGATGAGACCCCCCCAGCCAGGGCTCCCCCTCCCCCCTTTCCCTCACCTGGAGTTGTCCCGGCCGTGTGACTTGAGGAAGTTCTTGTCCCGGTTCTTCGACAGGAAAGCCACCAGCTCCTCGTTCGTCCTGGAGAAGGGAAGGGGCATGGGCGGTGTGGGTGGCAGGGGGAGAGGGGGCAGACTGGCTCAGGCCCCGGGGCACAGCCCCTTCGGCACCCGCTGCCTCCACTCTCTGCCCCTCCCTGCCTCACCGAGAGCTGGCCCTGCCTCTGGATGATGCTCCAGGGCTGAGAGGGGGAGCGCCTGCAGCCTTCCTCCGCCCCTTGCCCCCTTACCTAGCATCCTTGGTCCAGGCCTCTGCCTGCTCCCTGGTCCCTTGTCACTCTCAATCCTGACATCACCTTTCGCCAGCCCCTCCCCGAAAGCATGGCTGTGGTCCAGGGACCAGAATGAGGCTTGGGGGAAGGGAATGAGTCTATCAGGCCCCTCCCACCCCAAGTACCCCCACGGGCCGCCCTCTGCTCTGGGGGGGGCGGCGTTCAGAGCACGGGCCCACACCTGGTCGGGTAGTCGGTGGCACTGAGATTGATGAAGAAGTCCCAGGCCCAGCCGGGCACCTCCAGCAGGTCCTGCATGCTCCGCAGATACATCCTCAGCAGGCTGGCCCCGCCCCAAATGGTGACCATGCGCCAGGGCGTCACCCGCACATTCTCGTACCGCCGGGCCAGCTCCACCACCTCGCGGTGCAGGTAGTTGGACCGCTGAGGGGGTAGGTGGGCGATACTCAGTAGCCATAGGGGACCCCCCGGTGTTGCACCCTCCCCACCCCACCCCAGCCCTGGGACAACCGACACGGGACGGAGAGAGCACAGGGCAGGACTCCGGCTCCCAGCCGGCTATGTCGCCTTGTGCTGACCACTCCCCATGCCCTAGGCCTGCTCCCCTATCTCTGGGCCACCTGAGCAGATCCGAGACCCTGTCTGTCTGTGGCCTCCCGGGTCCTGGCGTCGCTCGCCCAGATGCCTGTGCCACCCCCTCCCTGCCCCCGCCCCTGCCCCCGGCAGTACCTTGTCTACGTGGATATAAAAGAAATGCTGCTCGTGGTAGACGGCCTTGAGGAGGCGCCTCAGCTGGCGGACGGCGCGGCCGTGAACCACCAGCATGTAGGCGATTCGCACCGGGGGGCCGTCCGCCGGCTGCTGGGCCCGGGCTTCGTCCCACTGGACGCCAGGGCTCATCTTCCCTGAGAGGAGAGAACAGGGGCATGGGGTGGGGGTGAGACGGGAAGAGAGACCGCCTGCCTGACGCTCTCTGGTCCCGGCTCTGCCTCTGCCGCTCGGCACACTTACCACCGGCTAAGGTGAGTTCCCCCTGAGCTTTCTTCCTCTGAGAAACGAGGGTGAAGACCCCGCCACGCCACCACCCCGCCCCACCCCCGGACCGCCACCTCCCCGCCCATGCCCGTCTCTTTCTCTTACCAGCCAGCTGGCAGTGCCGGGGCACAGCCTTGGGCATTAGGCTCCCGGCCTGGTGCAGGCACACCACGTTGGCAATCTCCTGCTGGCACTGCTTGGAGCTGGCCCGGGCCAGGGCAGACAGCGCGTCCTTGCCCACGATCTCACACTTGGGGGTGAAGCCGTTGTCCGTGGGCTGGGGGGCGCCCTCGACGCTCCCCGTGTCCCCGTGCGGCGGGAAGCCAGCGGCCCCGCCCGGCGCCTCCCCGGCTGCCGCCCCACTGAGGTTCTGGCGGCCTGGGGCCTCCGGGGGTGGGCCCGGCGGGACCCGGCGGTTGGCTCTGTGCCGGCTGGTCACGGCCCGGACCACCTTGGCCACGGGCACGCCGGGGCTCTCGGCGCGACCCCGCCAGCGCCCATGCCTTCTGCCCGCGCTGCCCCGCCGCCCAGCTGAACTGTCTGTGTCCTTGGAGCCCTCACCGGGGTCCAGTGGCCGCGGCTTCCTCTGCCTTCCTTTCTGTAAGAGACAGGCAAACGCAGGTCGGTGGGACGGTCGCTCTCCTCCTGCTCCCTTAGCTCCCTGCTGGCCTCTGCCGCCCTCCACCCAGAGAGTGCTCCTCATGGGAGGACTCTGTGCGAGCCGCAACATCCACGGAGGGGCTTCCCTGACTGGCCGGCCGAGGAAGCGCCATCCTGCCTCCACGCACTGCGGCACCCCCTGTCCCCACGTGCCCCGACCACTGGGCATCGCGTTCCCCTCATGCTTGGGAATCAAATACTCTCTTTTCCAGCAAATATGACGTCCGCATATGTCCCAAAAAGAAGGGTGTGCAGGCCCTGCAGAGGACACCAGGGTCCCAGCCAGGCAGAAAGAGACCAGAAGAAAGCATTCCGCCAACTACAGCATTTTCCACGTGGGAGTGTGGAGGCCGCGCGGGTGAAGGGGCCTTGCCTGGCGGGGGGAACACCACACGGGTTGGGTCGTCTGGGAGGCAGAGCCCAAGATGGAGTCAGAGTGCGTGACTTCCACTGTGGATGGTTCGGGGGCAGGAGCTTGGCAGGCAAAGCCATCAGACCACCGAGCAGGCCTGACCCCGGTGTCAGAAGGGGCAGATGGAAGGGCGTCAGACAACGGCGCAGCGCGGAGAGAGCGTGGCCAGCTAATGGCCCTGGCACGGACTGCTGCCACACGCCGTCGATGGCTGCAGGGCTGAGGCAGAGCCTCAAGGCGCCCGCAGCTGGAGGCCGGCACCTCGCCACCTCACGGTGGGTTCTCTCTGGAAAGGAAAGCTGTCCCCGGCCGCCTCGCCCTGCTTCCTGGTTCCCCTGCCCCCGTCTCAGACCAGCACCCTCTTCCCAAGATCCCCCTGTCCCCTCCTCCACCCCCCTCCCTGGACCAAATCCCACCCATCCTTCATGATCCGGCTCCAAGCCCCCTCGTGCGAACGCCCCATTTGCCCCAGAGGGGAGCTCGCAGGTGAGAGACTGTCACACCAGTCCATGGGACACCTGGGTGGCGGCTGAGGCGTGGGAGGAGCGGGAGGCACTGTGTGGCTACTTCCCTGGCCGCCTACCTCCTCCGAGCAGGCCTCTCAGCTGTAGAGCGGGGAGGGAGGTGTGAGCGTCGATGAGACGGAGCGGGAGACGGTGGGCCGGAAGGAGCCGTCTCCACCAGCCGCCCGCCGCTCCCTCGTGACCCCTCTGTGGGCGCCCCCACCCCCCGGCAGCACCGCACGGGCCACGAGTCTTTTTCCAGCCCAGCCTTTCAACGGCATGACCTGCGGGTCCACAGCCCCCTCCTCGCCCAGCTGCCGGGTGCTCTCCCGGGGTTTCCGCGGCCTCCCCGGCCACTCCTAATCGGTCTTCTGGGGCGACCCTTCCTTATCTCTCAAGGCTGTCCTAGGGCCTTCCCTGGCACTAGCTTCCCACGTGACCTCTGAACTTCAACCTCTGAACTCCAACCACTCCCAGGTTTCTCTCTCTAGCCTGAACATCCTGGTGTTTAACTGCCCACCCGCCCCCTCAATATCTCCCTTGGGGGCTTGACAGCCCTCTGGAACCCCCAAGGCCAAATGCGAGCCCCTCACCTTCCTCCCCGACCTGCCCCGAAGTCGGTCTCCCCCTCTGTGAACAGCGACCCCGTCCTTCAAGTCACTCAGGCCGAAACCTCTGAAGAGTCAAAAACTAGTTCCCCTTACAGGCCACGTCGATCCGTCACCAGGAAGCCCCGGTGGGGCCACCCTCACGACGCGTCCAGAGTCTGACCGCTTCTCACTGCCTCTGTCACGGCGATCCCTGCCCCGTGTCCCTTGTCCCCCTTCTCCTACCTACTCTGGTTTCCCGATGGTCTGTTCCCATCACGGTAGCCAGCGTTCCAGTTAAAACAAGCCCCGTCTCACCGCCCCTCTGCTCCAAACCACCCTTGGCCTCCCAGAGCCCCTCGAAGGGCCCCCAGAAGCTACGTGAGTGAGTCGTGGTCTGGCGACGCCTCCCACCACCCTCCCCCTCTGACCTCATCTCCTACTCATCTCTCCTCACGCCCACTCTCCTCCAGCCACGGTGGCCTTCTCGCGGTCCCTCTGCACCGCTTGCCACGCACTGTCCCCTTTGCCTGGAATGCTCCCCCCCTCCCAGATGTCCCTATGGCTCCTGCCCTGTCCCCTTCAATTCTTTGCTCAGACAGCATCTTCTTAGCAAGTCCCGCCCTGGTCGCTGCTTGCAAACTCCGGCTCTCCCTCGCCCGCCGCCCTACCTTCCCCCATTGCACTCCCTTCCTGCTCTCCTCGGATAATGTATCTATATTGTGTTATTCTGTGTCTCTCCGCTGGCAAGAACGTAACATCCGTGAGGGCAGGGCTTGGGTTGTTTCCTTAACTAGTGCGTTCCTAGAGCCCAGAAGAAGGGCTGGCAAAGGCAGACACGCCCAAATATTTGTTGAATGGATGCATGCGGGCATATAAAGATCTCGGTATCGGCTCAGCCTTCAGTAGCTACTGACATCCTCAGCACTATTACTATTACTGGAGGAGGATTAGGAAATCGTCAAATGTGAAGTCAGGGGAGGCATAAAGGCGCTCAGACATCTTGGACTCTGTTGGGTTGAGTGGGTTTTCTCTGCCCCTCCCCTCCCCTGTCAGAGCGTGGCGGGCACCTCGCACGGCAGGGTCTGAGCCCCACTCTTCCACCCAGGCGCCCACACTCTCTGTGCACGGCCCCTAGTCGGCCCTCCGATCTCTTGAGAGGTGCCCCCCGTGAGAGCTAGGGGCGTCTGTCCCCATCCGAGCGACGCGAGGCTGGGGAGGGCGCCCCGGGGCTGGGCAGCCCCCAGGAGAGGGGAAAGCAGCTCCACGGAGCTGAGTCTGTGTCAGCCCGGTAATGTCTGACCTGGCTGCTCGGTGGGCAGAGCTCAGGTGGACGGAGATGGCGGGGCGGCTGAGGGTGGAAGCCAGCACCAGCGAGTCAGGAAGCTGGTCAAGAGGGCAGGGCACGGGGCGCCCGGCCAGGCTGGCTGCGGTGGGGGACGGGATGTGGGGGGAGATGGGCAGGCTGGTGGCCTGCACTGCAGCAGGGAGCCGGCTGACCCTGAGAAGGTCAATCCCGGAGGAAGCTGGGGGCCCTGGAGGCGGCAGTGAGGACAGGGGAGGGGGCGCCTGCCGGGCAGCCGGCCCCCGCCCCCGCCCCCGCCCCCTCCCACCAACCTTCATCGGGGCATCGGCAGGGCCCCTGCCTGTGCTCCCAAAAGGACATTCCTCAGTAGCCCTGAGGCCAGGGTCCCCTCTGATTACTGGGGGGAGGGACTCGCCCTCTGACCTCTGGTTGGATGCGTTCTGGCCCTCGAGGTGCCCCCTCAGCTGCTTCCCGGCTCTGCGGTCCTGCTTGGAATCCTTCTCTGAGCCCCGGAAGGCAGAGAACACAGAACCGCTTACCCGACAGCCGCCTCCCACCTTCAGGCTTCTCAGACTGTATTTAAAGTAAGTGGGGGAGACCATGTCTGTGAAAGCTTTTAAAGCCATAAAGTGGTTCTTTGGATGTTAATGGTCAGCCGTGGTCTCCACTCTAGCCCCTTCACAGATGGGCAGAGCGTGCATCTGAAAGGCACACAGGGCCCCCGCGCTGCTGAAACCCCTCCAATAGTGCCTTCCCACTTCACTTCCAACAGAACCCGAGCCCTCCCTAGGGTCTCTAGGATGTGCCCCAGGCTCACTCTCCAACCTTCCTCCAGGGAACACGCCACACCCTTCTCCCCCGTGCCTCGAAGCCACCCAGCTGAGCCCATTCTCCTCACGGCCTCTGCCACCTCTTCCCCAGGATGGCTGGCTTCTTCAGCTCCCATGCCACTTCCTGCCAAAGCCTTCCCCCGCCAACCTCCACCAAACCCGCTGATACTCAATTTCCTTTCTGCTGTCAGTCTCTCCCTGCACACTGTCTGCCCTTCGGGGCCCCGGCCTTGTCTACTTGGTTTATTTCTGGATCCCCAGTATGAGCGCAGCGCCTGCTGCAGCTGTAAAGGAGGAGTTAACAAGTGTTTGTTGACTGACTGACTGACTGACTGGCTTGCTCAATGAGTCCCTATTCCCATGGTGTAGAGCTGAGATAATAGTTCGAGGTATTTACTGACAGCTTAGCAATTGCCAGGAACTCCTGCAAATCCTTCCCTGGTATCGTTTTCATTTTTAGTCTTTACAATCACCCAACGAGAGAGGGAACGCTGACGAGGGCACGGAAAGAGGTTAAGTGATTGGCCCGAGGTCTCACAGCCACTTAGCGACAGGGCTGGAAAAGGACGCGGGGCGTGGAGGGGGGGGCGGTCTGACTCCAGCACCCACCTTCCTAAGCTCTAGGCCATGCTGCCTGGAAGCCCTGAGCTCGAGTGAGGTGGCCGCTGAGGGGGTCCCAGCACCACTGGCTGCCTGGACTGCACAGCGTTTAGGTCATGGAGCTTGGTGTCTGTTCCAGTCCAGTCCAGCCCTGCCGGCTTCTGCCAGGAACCTGGAGGAGGAGGTGGGGTGGTGGGATCCCCAGTTCTCCCCCCCACCCCCCCGGGAGGAGGTGGGCAGGGCAGCAGGGATCTGAGGCCTGGACAATCTCCTCGCCCACTGGGAGACTCCCAGAGCCGTGCGGCTCAGAGCCATTTGTTTCTGAGAAGCCTCCGCTGCTGTGTCGTGGCCCTCCCCGCAGTGGTCACCGGCATCTACTCGCAGACTCCAGGAGCAGAGGGCTCCCTGAATGCCTCAGGAGCCTCGCGCATCTGAGCACAACACCTCATCTGCCCAGTCTTCCCACACTGACCCCCGGAAACTTTGTCTTCCTCCTACTTACTGGTCCACACAGAACAAGCTCACTCCGTTTGGATGTCACAGAGCCAGCCTTCCCCCCTGCCCCGCCACCTCGTCTCGGAGTTAGGGTCTCACATGACTGTGTTCCAGCTCCCTGACCGGCCCGGCCTCTCGGTTCTCCCTCTCCATACCAGGCCTCCCCGACTGCCCAGATGTAGTAAGGGGAAGTGGACACGGAGCCTCTCTCGGCCCTCTCGCTGCCAGGTGGGGAGGCCCAGGAGGAGATGGCAGGCAGAGTGTCTGACTCAGAGCCCTAGAGGCACCAGAACGAGGGGGAGGGGGGAGGGGCAGAGCAGCCTTGTCCTCTGGTCCACAGCTTCGGACCAGGGTTTGGACCTTCTAGAATGGCCTCAGACCCCACTGGACCCTTCCTGACCACCCTGGGAGGGGACATGTCTGGGCCTCCAGCTGAAACCAGCCATGAGTGAGTGACACTCTCAAGGCAGGGACCTGGGTCCTGAGCTGGACAGGTCTGTCCCTGCTCCCTGCCCCAGGCTCTGCTAAACCAGCTGAGGCTGTCCCCTTTTTCGAAGAGCTAGAGCCCCCCTCCCCCCAATTCCCTAATGCCCTGAGGCCACTCGCCGGCTCACTTCTCTCGGCCATCTCCTCCTGAAGACCCACGACTTTCTTCAGACCCCAGGCTAAGAAAACCACACCTGGGGGACACACTCCAGTTCTCTCCCTCGGGGTCGCTCCCTGTTCCCTCAGTTGCTGCACTGAGTTCCAGCCCAGGGCTCCGCTTCCCCATTGGGAGCAGCCCGTCAGACGCAGCTGGGCGCGGATGCCCGGGGTCCCCCGGCCCCGCTCCTCCGCCCACGACACGCACACCCCCGCCCCCTCCCAACTTCAGAAAGTTTGGCCTGGGGCTCCCCACCTCCGAGCAGGCTCCGGCCCGGCCCCGCCTCCCGATCCTGCTCCCCGCGTCTGACCTTCATAGCTCCCCGGGACGGAGACCACCCCACCGATACCCGCTCCTCCCGCCCGGGCCCCCTGCCCGCCCGAGGCCCGGGCCTCCGGGTCGCCCGCCGCCCCCGCGCGCAGTCGCTGGGGCCCTCCTGGGAAAGGGGCACCAGGGGTCCGATGTCCTGCTCCTCGCGGCCGCCCGCGCCAGCTCGCACGCGGCCCGTGCCCCACTTCCCCGGCCCGGGCCGCCCGCAGCCCCGCCAGGACCCCGCGCGCCCCCGCGCCCGGCCTGCCCTCCTGCCCGCCCGGCCGTCGGAGCACCTCGCCCGGCTCGTCTTCCTCCAGGCCGCTGAAGCTCCACACCACCAGGCCCTGCAGCAGCAGGATGGCCAGCGCCGTGGCGATCGCCAGCTTGTAGCGCCGCACCAGCTTCTGCACCCGCGCGCTCGCCACCATCTTCCTGCCCGGGACGCGGGGCGCGCGCCCAGCCCTGCAACCCGGCCGCGGGCGCGCGCCTGGGCGCGGACGGAGCCGGCGGGCCCCCCCATAGGAGGCGGGCCTGGCGCGCGCCGGGGCGGGGCGGGGCAGGGGGCGGGGTCCACCGGCCCGAAATGCCGCGCCCCGCAGGCCAGGGGCGGAGCCTGGGGTCGCCGAGGCGCGCGGGCCGGGGCCGTGTGGGGGCCGCCCCTCTGGCGGTGCCTCCCCGGGTCTTCGTCCGCGGCCCGGCGCCTGTGTGTGCTCACCTGCTCCGGGATGGCAAAGCCGTTGTACCGGCTTGCGGAGAGGTCTGCGGCCCGACCTCCCTCTCGCTCGCCGCCTGGTGTCACGGGAGGTGGGGCAACTCGGCCCCCTGCTGATTAGCTCTCCGCCCAGGGCGCGCAGGGAATGCTAAAGCTCCCAGAAATGCCGAGTGGGGAGAGATTGTGTAAGTGCCACAGGCCCCTGCTTAGAAACGCTGGAGGCCGCACCAACGGGGCAAAGTCTAACCCCCTTGAGTGGCACCCGAGGCTCTGCACAAAGCCTCGTTTCCTCTCGCCTCTTCGTTTCATCCTAAGGATCTTAAGGCCTCGACTAGGGCCGCGGTTCTCAAATTCTAGGGTTCATCGGAAGCTCCTGGAGGACCATGATAGGTTGCTGGTCCCCACCCCCCAAATTTCTGCTTTGGTAGATCGGGAGTGGGGCCCCGAGATTTAGAATCTTCAACAAGTTCCCGGGCGATGCCGATACTGATAGTCTGGGGTTACACTTGGAGAACCATTAGACCTTTGCATATCTGGTCTCTTTGCCAAGTGCTAGCAGCTGTTCCCTGCCTCCTTCCTCCTCCCATCCACGGCGGCCCTCCCACCCAGTGCTTCCCCAACACTGTGCAGTTGAGCACTAACTACATAGCGGGTCGTGATTTCTCTGCGATCCTTTTTCACCTTTGAATTCGTGGCTTGACATTGGACATCCAGCCTGCTCAATACATGTTGCAAAAGAAAGAGGAGGTGAAGCCCCAACTTGCTGTTTAACCAGCTGACCCAAACAGTTTTCGAGAGTCTGGCATGTTCAAGCACAGTGTAGACAAGGTCTGAACACCCACAGCCCTCCCCTGAACCTGGCATGTCCACAGAGAGAGGGCCAAGAAGAGGGAGAGCCGTGCCCTCCAAAAAGCGCATGCCCAGCTGATGAGGCCAAACACCGTGAGAACCAAGCAATGAAAAGAGCAAAACCAAAACGAAAAATTTAAAATGAAGACTTTAAGATCCACTACAGAGTGGTCTGGAAAAAGAAATGGTCAATATATATAATTTTTTTTAATGTTTATTTTTTAGAGAGAGAGAGAGTGCGAGTGGGGAAGAAGCAGAGAGAGGAGACACAGAATCCGAAGCAGGCTCTAGGCTCTGAGCTGTGAGCACAGAGCCCAACATGGGACTTGAACTCACCAGCTGTGAGATTATGACCTGAGCTGAAGTCAGATGCTCAACCGACTGAGCCACCCAGGTACCTCTATGTATATATACATATATTTTTTAAAGCAATGATAAATGTTGGAAGTTGCCAGGAAATAAACCTAGTGAGGGAATTCTAAGCTGTGATGAGTACAGGCGATCCAGTTATTTGATGGCCCTTAAATTTAAGACCGACTTTAATCATCTCCTGCCCCTGCGGTGTTTGTAATCATTCCGTTCTTCAGCCTTAGTTAAATGGGAGAATTGTAAACAATGTTTCAGATGACAGTTTGGCTACTTAAGAGAACCTATACCTCAAGGATTTTGGAAAACATCAGTTGACATGCTAGCAATTGATATGTTAATTAAATATTGATCTTGTGTGCTCATTAAAGCAGGTTCCCTGGGGACTTCTACCTGCCAATACTCCCCCCCCCACACACACACTATGAAAATAGCTTTATTTTCCACTGATTATTTAAATAATATATACTCATACAACATTTAAAACATAGGAAAAAATATAAGGAATAAAGTAAAAGTCACCTTCGATCCCATCCCTCAAGATAACCATCATTAATATTTTAGTGACCATCTTTTCTGCCATTTCTTTATGTGTACATAATTTTGCTCGGATGGGGTCATGTTACACACATGGTTTTTAAACATTTTCAAGTGTTTTTCTTTCTTTCCCCCCGTGTTAACAGCTTGGTTTACTTGCTTTTTCTTTCTTTCTTTCCTTCTTTGTTTCTTTGTTCCTTTCCTTTCCTTTCTTTCCTTTTCTTTCTTTCTTTCTTTCTTTCTTTCTTTCTTTCTTTCTTTCTTTCCTTCCTTCCTTCCTTCCTTTCCTTCCTTCCTTTCTTCCTTCCTTTTTCTTTTTTTCCTTCTTTCTTCCCTTCCTTCCTTTCTCTTTCTTTCTTTCTTTCTTTTTTTCTTTCTTTCTTTCTTTCTTTCATTCCTTCTTTCTTTCCTTCCTTCCTTTCTTTCTTTCTTTCTTTCTTTCTTTCCTTCCTTCCTTCTTTCTTTCTTTCTTAATTTCCTTCCTTTCATCTTTCTCCCAATAATTCTCACACACACACACACACACACACACAGAGATTTTTTTTTTGGTGTGTATGAGGGGGAAGAGTGTCATTATATTTTAAACATTGAATCATATTCCACTCACTTCTCTGCACCTTGCTTTTTTCCCGTTAACCATAAATACATAGTAGAAAGTCCCCCAAGTCGGATGAAACAGGTCTACACCATTCTTTCTTTATTTGTTTTATTTTTATTTTTAAATGTTTTACTTATTTTTGAGAGAGAAAGTGGGAGAGGGGCAGAGAGAGGCGGACAGAGGATCTGAAGCAGGTATTGCCCTGACAGCAGCGACTCCGATGTGGGGCTCGAGCTCGCAAACTGTGAGGTCATGACCTGAGCTGAAGTCGGATGCTCCACCGACTGAGCCACCCGGGCGCCCCTAAACTTTTAATAGCATTGCCAACTTGCTTTCCCCAAATGCTGTGACAACTCACGTTTGCAACAGCGACATACCAGAGTGTTATTTTCCTGCATCCCTTTCAGCAACAGATTTTATCTCTGTTTTTTTTTTTTTTAGTGTTTATTTGTTTTAGGGAGGAGGAGAGGCAGAGAGAGAGGGAGACAGAGGAGCCCAAGGAGGCTCCATGCCGACAGCAGGGAGTCTGATGCGAGGTTCAAACTCACGGACCCAGAACCCTGAGATCACGACCCGAGCTGAAGTCAGGCACTTAACTGACTGAGCCACCCGGGTGCTCTGTGTTTAATTTGTGCTAATCCGATAGATGAGCAGTGACCTCCTTGGTTTTTTTAATTTTCAGCTCTCTGCTGGGGAGTGGGTATTAATTGGTTTCTTGGCTGTTTGGATTCGCTCTTCCCCAAACAGCCTCTTCACCGTCTTCCTGAGTTTATTCCTGCTGTCGCATTATTTATCTTTTTTTTATCCATTTTAAGAGCTGTTGATCGTTTTAAAATTTGAAAGTTTCCCTCACTTTATCCCAGCGCTTGGACCTTTCTCAAAAGGTTTAACTTTTTGGAGAATCAAATACGTTTCTTTGGTTTCATGGCTTCTCATTTTCCGTTCTGGGGTAGCAGGTCTCGCCCGTCCGTGACGAGAAGTATGGTGTTGTATATTTTCTCCTACGATTTTGATTTGTTTTGATTTGAGCATTTGACTTTAGAAGTTTTACCTCTCTGTTCACAACAGAGGCCGACCCACCCCAGAGGCCGCAGACTGGCGACTCGTGGGACTGGTTTATTTGAGCAGCCCAGGGCTTTGAATTTCTTTTTTTAAAGTTTATTTATTCGGGGCGCCTGGGTGGCTCAGTCGATTGAGCGACCGACTTCGGTTCAGGTCATGATCTCGCGGTCCGTGAGTTTGAGCCCCGTGTCAGGCTCTGTGCTGAGCGCTCAGAGCCTGGAGCCTGCTTCGGATTCTGTGTCTCCCCCTCTCTCTCGGCCCCTCCCTCACTCATGCTCTGTCTCTCTCTGTCTCAAAAATAAATAAAACATTAAAAAAAAAGTTTATTTATTTATTTAAGTCATCTCTACCCCCAACGTGGGGCTCGAACCCATGACCCTGAGAGGAAGAGCCACGTGCTCTTCCGACCGAGACAGCCAGGCGCCCCTGGGGTGTCTGGTTTTGAATTCCTGACGCCGGAGTGTACACTCTGTAGTTCCGGTAGCTCCCACTTTCCCCCGTCACTTCACACCTAAGCGACTTCGCCCTTTTGTACTACTTTCTCGCTTATAGACACTTGTATTTGCACACCCTAGTCGATGGTTTTCTTTGCTCTTTTTTTTTCGGTAGATTCGAGAGTTCTATCAGTTTCCAACCCAAATCGAGGACCCTTGCTTCTTTATTCTGTGTTTGAAAGAATTTATACGACAATAGACGCTGCTGTTCCTTAAACGTTAGAAAAGCTTCGTCAACAACAAAAAACAAACAAACAAACAAAAACAAAAAAAAAAAAACAAAACACATCTAAACCAAGAATCTTCAGGGAGCTAATTCTTTGATAACTTCTCCCCCGCCCTTGGTTATTGGTCTATTCAGAATGTGGCGCTTCTTTTTTGGGTCAGTCCTGAAATTGGGGAATCTCTTTTCTGGAGGATTTAAGCACCCCACTATGTTTCTCTCATTTTTTGTTCTCAGTTATTTTGTTTATATTGTCTGTCAATGGTATGAATTGTTCCAAAAATGGAAGGGTCAGATCTCTTATCTTTCTATGTAACCAGTTGAGGGCTAATGCGGGATTAGCTTTTTCTCGGTCTTCTGAGTTGCCTAAAAAGCCTGTGCCGGGCACACGCCGTTCACACAAGGGGGGTCAATTGGGCTTCCACCCCCAAACAGGAGAGCACTTGGGCTGGAACGTTCTACTCCTGCAAATCATTTTGCTGCCACATGGCGTCTCTGTACGAAGCTGGTCAGTAATTAAAAGGTGCCCAGATGGGCGTTTCCTAGTTTGAGCCACAGCCCTGCCTGGCCCGCTAAACCCAGACGAAATGCCCACTGTTTGGACTCCCAGGGTTGTGGTTTCAATGCTCATCTCTGTAACTCCTCCCAAACTCTATCTGCCAGCGTGTTCCCCCTGTGAGAAGTAGAAACTCCGTCTCCAAGTGACTTCAACAAAAACAGTAACAGGAGGAACGTTGGAAAGTTCACGCTTTGACATACTTTCTCTGTTCCGAACACAGGCAAGAGAGAAAAAGTATAAACAGACTAAAAACAAACAAAAAATGCCAGGATACACATCTTGGTGGACCAGAAAGAGAACTCACTGGAAACCAAAGTGGCAAGTAGGGCCAAAGCCAAGGGCCTCTGGGGTAGTGGGAACTGAAATGCTGTACATGGAAGAGCAGATGGAGCCAGACTCTGGCTAAAGCCAGGGACTGGAGTGAGGCCCTGGATTTGTGAAAAAGAGGCTGGAAAGTATGGCAACTGGGGCGCCTGGGTAGTTAAGCATCCGAATCTCGATTTCGACTCAGGTCATGACCCTAGAGTCATAGCAAAGAGTCCCAAGTCAGGCTGCCCACTGAGTGTGGAGCCTGCTTAAGTCTCTCTCTCTCTCTTTCATTCTCTCTCTCTCCCTCTGCCCCCTCTCCCCAACTTGTGCACTCTCTCTCTTAAAAAAAAAAAAAAAAAGCATGTCCACTGACTAGCTCTTAGGAGCTTTGGCCAAAACTGTGGGTCCAAGGAAGCAGCAGAGCAAAGACAGCCTCGCAGCCAAGGATTGGGTCAAGCCTTCCCCTGTCCCCATGACTGAGTCCTTAGTAAGACCCCCAAGTCAGTGAAGAGCACAAGTTCACAGCTGCCCTCAGAAGACCAGTTCTGGAATCGTCTTGGGGAATGCCATCACCAAACTAAAACCACCAGCCAAGAAAGAAGAGAGAGAAAAACAGAGCACGAAGTAAAAGCAAAAACTCCCAGCCATAATGAGGCTGTAAACTAAAATTCCAAAGCACACGGAGAAATCAAAGGCCACATAAACCACCCAACTCGGCAACTGAAATATGCACTCACAGAGGAGATTCATTTTTGGACGAATCTGGCAAAGACTTGGAAATCAGGGGGCTCAGAGAGATAAATGAGGGCATCATTTGACAAACAAGAAATGATGAAACAGTGCAGGTGAAAAGAGACTGAACATATAGAAATGAAGTAAAAGCAGGGCACCCGGCTAGCTCAGTCAGGAGAGTATGCGACTCTTGACCTTAGGGGTGTAAGTTCAAGCCCCCCAGTGGGTAGAGGTTACTTAAAAATAATATCTTAAAAAAAGAAGAAATGAAATATAAGCTATTATAAATCTCAGAAATAGGGGCGCCTGGGTGACTCAGTGGGTTGATTCTGGCTCAGGTCATGATGCCATGGTTAAGATTCTCTCTTCCTCCTTCTGCCCCCTCCTCTGCTTGCTCTCTCTCATTCTCTCAAAAAAAAATCTCAGAAATAAAATGTAGTCATGAAATTAAAAAATATCTCAAAAGATGGGATGAATTTTAGACTGGATATAGTTAAAAATAAAATTAGTGAATTGGATGATAGTTCAGAAGGATGTACGCAGAATTCAGCAAGAAGAAATAGAGAAATTAAAAAGAAATGAAAACAGTTCAAAGAACAGGAGAATAGATCTAGAGCCTCTCATAGAATTTGCAAAAGAAATGAAGAAAATAGCAGGGAATAGTATGATAGCTGAGATTATCCCAGAATTGAAGAAAAAATTCATAACCTACAACAGGGATCTTATTTTTTATCCAATCTGATAATCCATTATCTCCCTAAGTGTGTTTAATCCATTCACATTTATTGCTATGAATGATTTATTTGGACTTTCTCCTGTTATTATGCTATATTTTTTGCTCACCATCCATTTTCTCCACATTTTCCCCTCCTTTCCTACCTTCTTTTGAATTGAGAAAGTCTATTTTCCTTTTCTCTTCTAACAGTACCAGGATTGGTATTGTTTTTGTCAACTTATTTGAGATTTCTGGGTTAAAAAATTTTTTTTAAATCTTTATTTATTTTGATCTCTCTTTTGAGAGAGAAAGACAGAGACAGAGCATGAGCAGGGGAGAGGCAGAGAGAGAGGGAGACACAGAACCTGAAGCAGGCACAGAACCTGAGCTGTCAGCACAGAGCCCGAGGCGGGGCTCGAACTCACCCGGATCGTGAGATCGTGACCTGAGCCGAAGTGGGACGCTTAACTGACAGAGCCACCCAGGCGCCCCTGTTTTTGTTGTTTGTTTGTTTTTATGTCTTCTTGTGTTTTAGTTGCCTTCTATTCACTCATAGGTGAAGGAGGGATTCCTTCTCTAGGGTTATTGAGTTGGTGGAACGCATGATACCCAATTCTGGGCAGTTTAATTAGTCACTTACACTCCCTGCCCGGGGGAGGGGGGAAACAGTACGCGGTGCAGGGTCGTAGGAGGGCGGTGTTCAAGAACAGAGTGTGCAAACAGAGGCTGTGCAAGGCAGGCTTTACCCTATCAAAAGGGTGTGATAACCCCTGGTTTTCATGGGAGAACATTATTGGCTTGTTTGAATAATTCGGCAGGCTAGCAGCGACCTGAAACCTGTTCCTCGGCAATGAGCAAAAGCTGCTCCCGGTACCGTCGATAAGGAGAGTTCTGTGGCTGGGGGACCTTATCTGAGGAGCAAAGTGGGGAGAGGAACTCGTGGTCAGGCCATTCAAGGCCCTCCGCATTTCACCGCCTGCCAAGGCAGCACTTAAAATCGTTGTTAATTTTCTTTCTAGTGCTGCGTAGACTGTTTACTGTAATGCTCAGTAATTGAGAAGGGAAGAATTGGAGTTCTTTGTTAATTCTACTTGTGTTTGCCTCGAAGGTTTTCAGATGTTTCTGATGTGATATTTAATAATAGTCTCTAGGGAACTATAGGTTTGACTCCCTATTGGGGGAAATGAGTTTGCTTCCATTCATTCCCACTTTTTCTTCTTTCTTTCTTTCTTTTTTTTTTAAGAGAAGGAGAGGGAGAGGGAATCCTGAGCAGGCTCTGCACCGTCAGCAAGGAGCCGGACTCGGGGCTCAATCTTACAACCCTGAGATCGTGACCTGAGCCCAAATCAAGAGTCAGAGGCTTAACTGACTGAGCCACTCAGGCCCCTTGTTTGTTTGTTTTAATTCCAGTTAGTTAACATACTGTATTACATTAGTTTCGGGTGTACAACGTAGCGATTCGACACTTACATCCGTCACCCAGTGCTCAATCGCTTAATCCCCATCACCTAGTTCACCCATCCCGCCACCCGCCTCCCCTCTGGTAACCATCAGTTTGTTCTCAATACATAAGAGTCTCTTTCTTGGTTTCTCTCTCTTTTTTCCCCTTTGCTTATTTGTTTTGTTTCTTAAATTCCACATCTGAGTAGAATCACACGGTATTGGTCTTTCTCTGACTTCTTTTGCCTAGCATGATACCCTCTAGCTCCAACCACGTGGTTGCAAATGGCGAGATCTTTTTTTTTTTTTTTTATGGCCGAATCCTATAGAATTAGACAGCTTCAACGGTTTGTCATGTGCCCTCCCCGTTTTTCTCTCTGCCCTCGTAAATGCACGCAGATGTACGCCCTGAAGACGTACGTCCCCCTCTACGTTTTACAGAAATGAGATCATACAGAAATGATTCAACTCCTTGCTTTTTAACATCGTTCTATCACAGACATCGTTCTAGGTTTATTTCATCAGGGACACCCTTCCCGGTGAATGGATACATAGCTAATTTGTTACAAAGAGCGACATGATGCTTACTACTTTAGTACGCAGATACCATCCTTCATGAAACCATTAACTGGTTGTCAGACATGTTGATCATTGCTGGTTATTTCACCATCACACATATTGCCGTCAGAAGCATTTTGGTTCATATATCCTCCTATACTGTCGTCTTTATTTTTGCATATAGATTTGGAAGAGTGAAATGAGTAGGTACATTTCAATTTTTAAAAAGCTATTACCAGAAGATTGCAATATGTGAGCCTTCTGAGAATATATGAAAGTCGTCCTTTCCTAGACCTCTGCAGCTAGTGCTTCCAGGTGGATTTTGTTCTCATTCATGAGTTTTTGCATCTGATTTCTTCCCACAGTGTCCTACCAGACATTTGCGAGAGGAGTGTTTGATTTACTCAAGGGAAGGACTCGGGAGAGATCAGCTTTTAAACAACTTCCGCACGTCGGAAGGTCTTTTTGTTGGCTCCATTCATGAGTGACAGCCTGGCCTTTCCTTTAAGTTTTTCTAGATCGGTGTATTTCCAACCCAGGTCACAACACACTCAATTTAATAAATTGTGATGGCCTTGGAAAAAGCACAGAATGATAGAGACAAGAATAGAAAATATTGAAGTGCACCGAAGGTAACTTTTGCATCATGAATATCTGAAGATCTAAGGAAGAGGGAGGTTTAGAATTTTGGTATCTTTTGTCCATATTTATCTATGGTTGACCAAGTAAAATGTATTTCTTTTTTAATATTTATTTTTTTGAGAGAGTGAGAGAGACAGAGCGCAAGTAGGGGAGGGGCAGAGAGAGAGGGAGACACAGAATCTGAAGCAGGCTCCAGGCTCTGAGCTCTCAGCACAGAGCCTGACGCGGGGCTCGAACTCATGAACCGTGAGATCATGACCTGAGCCAAAGTCAGCCACTTAACCGACTGAGCCACCCAGATGCCCCAGAAGTAAAATGTATTTCTAACAATGAGTTGAGATAAAAAACAAATATATATATATATATATATTGATATTTACTTCTCTGGATGATGTGAGAACTTTGAAATCATTTTAATTTAGGCTTTTTTTTTCTTCCCCCATTTGTCTATAAGATCCTAATTTTGCCCCTCCCTCCAATTTAAGCTTATTTTTTAAATTATAAAAGAAATATATGCATGTGGTGTTTTAAAAAAAATTTTTTTCATGTTCATTTTATTTTTGAGAGAGAAAGACAGAGTATGAGTGGGGGAGGGGCAAAGACAGAGAGAAGTCACCGAATCTGAAGCAGCCTCCTGGTTCTGAGCAGTCAGCACAGAGCCTGACACAGGGCTTGAACTCATAAACCACGAGATCATGAGCTGAGCTGAAGTCAGCCGCTTAACCGCCTGAGCCACCCAGGCGCCTCTGCAGGTGGTGTTTTTTTTTTTTTCAAACACACACAGGCACGCGCACACACACACACACACACACACACACACACACACACACACACACCCCAGGACAACAGGTATCAGGAGAAAAGTAAAAGTCTCTCTCTCTGTAATTGCATTCCAAGCGCGGTGTGGATGTGCACGTGTGTTCCAGAAATCTTAATGCTTATTTTTTACGTCGAGAGTGCCGCCGTCGTGCGTCTAAACGTGGCCTTCTTTTCATCAGCTGTGCTCGGGGACTCAGAACGCATGCTCAGCTTCCAACTGAGTTCTTTCTGTATACCCGCAACGTTCTCTCCTGCCAGGCCTTTGATTACTGCTTTTGTTGTACCCATTCTTTTCGCTCCAGAATTCCTATTATTTCCGGGTCGTGTCCCCAGTGCCTGCCTGAATCTTTCCTTTTCATCTCTTTATCGTTTTACCCTTGACCATGTTAATTGTATTGTCTCCAGTGTCTTGTCTGCTATTGACAGCCTGTATCACGGGTTTTAACCCGGCTATTGTGGTTTCTGTCTCCCTGCCTCACTTCCTGCCCTCAGATTTCTGCCTCACTATTATGATCCTTTCTAGTTTCTAGATCTTTTCCAGAGCCCCCTGGAGTCTTACTGAGAATTCAAATCAGATATGCAGGCATATTTTTTATATTTTTAATTATGTTTTCTTTTTTCAGATACGTATTTTTTATTTAAAAATTTTTTTTGTTTGTTTATCTTGAGAGAGACCGAGTGTGAGCGGGGGAGGGGCAGAGAGAGAGAGAGAGAGAGAGAGAGGCACAGAATCCAGAGGAGGCTCCAGGCTCTGAGCTGTCAGCACAGAGCCTGATGTGGGGCTTAAATCCACAAGCCGTGAGATCACGACCTAAGCCGAAGTTCGCTCAACCGACTGAGCCACCCAGACACCCCTCAGAAATATATATTATTAAACACGTACTGCAGTAAATTTTTTTTTCCAGAGAGGCAGCTTCCTCAGAACCCTGCCGGGGATGTTAATCTTTTGAGCTGCAGAATCTTTCCAGATCCTTTGAGCTCTCATTTGCCTCATGCTCACAGAGGGAAGTCTGCCCAGCATGGATGTCAGGGTAGAATACTTATTCCCTGGTTTCATTTTCCGTGCGGGGCTGAGATTAGGGGTGGGGACAAGGGAAGGTGTCTGTCCCATTCTTCAGAGGAATGTCTTCTCTGATCGGTGACTATGGCTCGGTTCCTTCTCAGACTGTTTCCTCAGCTGCTCCGCCCTGTGCCTGCAATAGTAGGCTTAGCCCTGCAGGGGGCGGTGTGTCAGGAGCTGCCTGCCAAGTCCATCCAGTTCAAGCGTCAACGACTAGGGAGCCCATTTGTCTAAGGAGCCAAAGCCACACTCTGCAGTCCCCTTCGTCAGTGATAAACCTGGCGTTTTGATCTCCAGTTGTCCAATTCCTGTGACCCTTTTCTCCAATGAGGGGAGGGAAAGAAACGGATACCTTTTTTTTTTTTTTTTTTTGTGCCTATCCAACAAGGACCCAAGTCAAGAAGGAACCAAGCCACGTTCAGTGGGAAGAGAGACTGCCTGAGTCTCTCTCAGAGGGTCATCAGGTTCAGGCCACAGGAACTGAGGGAAAGGGACAGAGAACACACGGGGAATGATCACGTCAGGCATGGTGCAGCCCAGGAGGTGTGGGAGAAAGCAGGAGCTGCACAGCTCCTTCCGGTTGAGTTAGTGCCTCCTCTAGGGACGAATTCTTAGAAAAGGAAAAAACAACGCGGTCGTATTATTTTTAAATTCTCAAGAAGACATAGCGGTTGGAAATGAGTTCATCAAAGGGGGATTCCTGGCAGCTTGCTTTTCTGCTCTGGAGAGCCACCGGCTGCTTCTCAATGCCTCTCGGTGGCTGTGCCCAGGTGTGACCAGCTGGGCACGCAGAGTACACTTGGGGTGGCCAGAAGGCTGCAGGTCTGCAGAGGTAGGAGGGAAGCTTAGGGGTGACCCTCTCCCCACCATCTCTCGGGCCACCGTGCCTGCCGAGTGAGGGCGCTTGCGGGGTGGCCAGTATCTCCTGCTTTGCCCTGGTCGCGTGGCCCCTGTCCAATGGGGTAGCAGCCTGCCTTCTCTCAAGGTGCCTTCTCTTTGGCCCCACGGGGTGCAGTCTGACAGAAAGTTCTGGTTTCCTCCATGTGGATGCCTCATTCCCAGAGCTGATGCCCGTCTTCCCCTTTCTCTGGTGGCCGTTCTATTGGGACAGGAGGAGAGAAGGCCGAGAAGAATATCGAGAGAGCAGTGTCGACACCACCCCTCCTGCCGGGAATTCCCGGCCGAGTTTTACTCACTTGCTCCCAACTCTCCTGTGTGCTCGAACATTCGAAAACAAGAAACCTCCATGTTTTCTTACCCCTAACATTCGACGCTTCAAGCTCCTTTCCCCCCAGGGACCATGACAGGATTTTTCTCATGAGCACAGGCACCGAGGACCAGAGGCTTCCGCAAGGAAACAGTGTCGGGTGGAAGAGACACAGGCCTGCGGGGCCCCTGTGCGGCTGGGCCAGCTGTGGCCTGGTGAACACTACCTCATCTTTTTTTTTTTTTGACAATTTTTTTTAAATGTTTATTTTTGAGAGACAGAGCGTGAGCAGGGGAAGGGCAGAGAGAGAGAGAGAGAGAGAAGCAGACGCAGAATCTGAAGCAGGCTCCAGGCTCTGAGCCATCAGCACAGAGCCCGACACAAGGCTCGAACTCACGAACCGAGATTTCATGACCTGAGCCGAAGTCGGCTGCTTAACTGACAGAGCCACCCAGGCGCCCCCACTACTTCATCTTTAAGTGCGGGCTAATGTCCTCCTTCGGGCCTTCTCTCCCTGGGTCCTCCCCCTTCTCCAAGCGGAAGTGGCCACATGTCCCTGCCCCCCCCAGCCCTGTGCTTGTACCCCCTTCCCATCAGGGTGCACCCATGCACTTGCCGGCCATGTGGTCCACTCCTGGCCTATTCTGATTTTTTATTTTTTTAATTTAATGTAAAACTTTTTAAAATGTTTATTTATCTTTGAGAGATAGAGAGGCAGAGTGCAAGTGGGGCAGAGAGAGAGGGAGACACAGAATCTGAAGCAGGCTCCAGGCTCTGAGCTGTCAGCACAGAGCCCAATGCCAGCTCCAACCCTGACATTATTGACCTGAGTCCCTTAACCAGCTGAGCCACCCAGGCGCCCCCAGGCCTATTCTGGTTTCAAAAGCTTTCCTCCTCCCCTTTGATTTCTGATTGCAAAAGCACTTAAAGGAGTCATCTGTGCTTTTAACATTTTAAATGTTCTTGTAGAGAGGCAGGAACAGCTAAGGCCATTCCCCGGTGAACCAAGCCTCCCTGGGTGTTTGTGCCCGCAGAGGAGAGAAGGCAAGTGAGGGGCACTTCAGCGACAGGAAGGGCGGAGCCGTGGTGGGTGGCACGGAAGGCCTCCCGAAACCTTGCTGGCTGGCCTTCTGCGAACTGGAAGCGGTTGTGGCAGGCGTTTGAATTCCCCTCTGCGCCGAGGCTGATTCTTCTTCTTCTGGGCGACGCACCCGGAGGAGACACGACTTACGTGGCCCACCCGCGGGTTCCCACCTGTCCCTCCCGGGGAAGGACCCCTGAGTCGCTGACCACACCGACCCCGCTCGCAGTGTGAGCGGTCTGCTTCCAGATGTCAGCGGGGTGTGTTTGTGCAGAACTGGACCCCGGTGTACAGGCTCGGGGGCTTCTCAGAATGGATTTCTGTGGTCTCTGTCGCGCGCATGCGCACGTGTGTGTGCGTGTGTGTGTGTGTGTGTGTGTGTGTGTGTGTGTGCGCGCGCGCGCGCGCGCGCGTGTGTTGTCCATAGGCTCCTGGATCAGGGGCCCTGAGGCTCTGGAGAAGCTCACGCAGGCCCGACCCTCACGGACTCTGACTTAAAAGAATCTGGCCTGGATCTGGCGGGACTTCATTCTGATCAGACCGCTGATGCCTCCACCAGGGTCTTCAGCCCTGAGTGATCACTAGGAAATATCCTGACGCTGTGGACTTCCGTCTGGTTCAGGGGGGCTAAAACTAGACCACACCCCCGTGGGGCGTTTGCCCTGAGGAGGATCGACAGTGCCAGCAGTTCCGCGGTTTGTGGGTTCGAGCCCCATGTCGGGCTCTGTGCTGAGGGCTCAGAGCCTGGACCCTGCTTCGGATTCTGTGTCTCCCTCTCTCTCTGCCCCTCCCCTGCTGGCACTCTGTCACTTTCTCAAAAATAAGTAAGCATTAAAAAAAAAAAACCAAACTATTGAGAAAGTGTCTCTGGTCTGTTGGCCTCCCCTCCCCTCACACTTGCAGCAAGGTCTTTACAAGGTGGAACCTAGTCTCCTGCTGTCATGTCAAGCTCCCGGAAGGGTCTGGGCCAGTGCTGGGGATGAGGAGGGTCACCCTGAGGGAGGCCGGGGATGGGCTGTGACAGTGGGCGGAGGATGGGTGGCGAAAGCAGAGCCATGGTAGGGCCAGCGGGGGGTGCACAGGATGATAGAAGCAAAGCCCTCCGTGCCTCTCTGTGGCTCCCAGGAGTACGTGGGCAGCCCGGGTGTCCCACGGCAGAGTGAGATTTGAGCTGGAGCCCAGGCTACTGAGGCCAGGGCCTACTGATAACCCTCGGAGCTGGGTGTCTTTGCTGAGCCTCGCCGAGCTACGGGATTGGAGGACTGGGGGTCCTGGGGGCTCTTTTGTCTGAGATGATACCCACGGGGGCGCGGGCTTTTGTGCCAAAGGAGGAGGCAGGAGGGCCTCTTGGAGTCACTTTTTTTGTTGTTGTTCTTTCTACAAAGTTTCTTGAGCATCTATTATGTGCTAAGCACTGTTCTGAGCACTGAAGATACGATGGTGAATAAAATGGGTCAAAAATACCTGAGCTCATGGAGCTTACGTTCACGTGTGTGTGTCTGTGTGTCTATGCATGTGTGCACGCGCGCGCGCACACACACACACGCACACACACAGCGTGTGGCAGGGAATCCAGGAGAGGGAGAGGTGAGTGGAGGAGAAGGGAGGGAACCGAGCAGCCCATGTGTCCTGGCCCCGCCCGAGAACTGGGTTAGCAACTCCACGGTGACAGGTGCAGGGCCAGAAGCTGAAGGATGTGGGGAGACCGCACACGCCCCTGTTCCTCTGGAGCCCGGGTGACAGGATGGGGTGTGGCGCTGCAGAGGGGCTGTTCTCCCTCCCCCCCTCCCCCTCCAAGTCTCCGCGGGGCCCCAGCGGCTTCCCAGCCTGAGGGCTCTGGGTGTCCCAGCAAAGACTGGCTGGCATCAGGAGGGGCCTTGGTCGCTGCAGAGCTCCGGGAGCAGAGACAGCGCTGGAACCGTCTTCCAGGAGACACGTGGCAGTGGCTGGTTGGGGAGGAGGCTCAGACAGGGAGGCTTGTCCTTGGGCACAGAGAGGTCCCTCATTCCGAGATGCTGCGGAGGGGGTGGCCGGGCATCTGGGGTGCTGCAGGCCCGAGCAAAGAGCTTTTGTGTTTGGGGCATGAATGATCACGTGTCTGTCCTCACTTGGACCCACAGGCTATTGAGGTGGGGAGGTTGGGGGGGGGGGGACTGAGAGACAGGTGTCCCTTCAAACCGACATTCTCTAAACATGTTAATTATAGATGGAGAGAAACAGATGCTCTGTCAATAAAACCGGTATATAAATTCCTTTCCATTAAAAATGAGGGACTCGTTGGGGCGCCTGCGTGGTTCAATCGGCGGAGCGTCCGACTTCGGCTCAGGTCTTGATCTCACAGTTGATGGATTCAAGCCCCGTGTCGGGCTCTGTGCTGACGGCTCAGAGCCTGGAGCCTGCTTCGGATTCTGTGGCTCCCTCTCTCTCTGCCCCTCCCCTGCTCGCGCTCTGTCTCTGTCTCTCAAAAATAAATTCAAATATTAAAAAAATTTTTTAATAAAAAAATGAGGGACTTATTGCATATATTTGTTATATGGTCTTTTTTGAACCATTCAGACAGTATATTGGGAGGCATATTAAACCGCTTAAATATTAGACAATAAAATAAATCTCGCCTTCTGGGTAAGCAGCTCCCCCCACCCCCGACCGTGTGCTTTGGTTTCATAATTTCGGTGACTGCAGCCGTGGAGCCGGCTGGGTTAGGGTCGCCGCCGTGACGGTGGGGACACCTTGTGATTTTCACGTCGGTGGAAATACTCAACAGAAATTGTTTGGGGCTGATGAACAGTATTTTAAAATTTGCACCACGGGCATTGCCCTCTCTGGCAGGAGTGGGGATCATTTATATCCTGTTCCTAAGGTACGGAGTCGGAGTCGCTGTGGAAATCTGAGTTAGCTGGGACTGCTTTTCTGATTAGGGCCGAGGGTTCTCCCCCCAGCAGGCACTTGCTATGCCGGCCTTCCTCTTAAACTGGCCCTAGCGAGAGACATTGCTTGTCCTCAGAAATAATTAGTACCAGGGGCGCCTGGGTGGCTCAGTCTGTGAAGTGTCTGACTCTTGACTTGTCTCCAGTCACGATCTCAAGGTTTGTGGGTTCGGGCCCCACACTGGGCTCTGTGCTGAGAGCAGGCAGAGCCAGCTTGCGATTCTCTGTCTCCCTCCCTCTGCCCCTCCCCTGCTTGCTTGCTTGTGCCCACGATGTCTTTCTCTCAAAATAAGTAAAAATAAGCTTAAAAGAGAGGGGGTGCCCGGGTGGCTTCGTCAGTTAAGTGTTCCATTTCAGCTCAGGTCATGATCTCGTGGTTCGTGAGTTCGAGTCCCGCAGCGGACTCCGCGCTGCCGGGTGAGGAGCCTGCTTGGGATTCTCACTCTTTCCTCTCTCTCTGCCCCTTCCCCGCTTGTGCTTTCTCTCACTCTTTCTCAAAATAAAGAAATAAACTTAAAAAAAAGAAAGGATGAGTACCTGTCTAAGATAAACAAAAGTATAACCCTTCAAATGTAAAAAGATGGGAAAGTAAACCCTTATCATTAGATAGTTAGACAACCAACCCAACACTCTGAGCCTCAAGAACGGTAGAGAAAATTTTACCCAGACATCCGAAAGCTCCCTCTCTGATCTCTCCTTCTTCTCTCCTCCGCCCCCCCCGCCCCCCTCAACTAGTCCTAGGGCCATTTTATCCACGTGCTTCCGGATTCCAGGCCCTCAGTCAAATAGTTCTTCCTGGGTTTTCTCTCCATGGAAGCAGAGGTGGTGTGTGGGCGAGGGAGAGGGTTTTAGTTCCCTCTGACCCGCGAAACAGTTCTTCCTCTGGCTAAATGGGTCACTTCTTGCAGCCGACTTCACGGAGTGACTCTGCCCACAAAGTACCTGTCACTTCTCCCCGCCTTACCAAAATACTTTCTCGTACGTCCTGGCTTGGCATGGGACCCTCAGAGGGCGAGGGGGGCTGCACCTCCTTGGAGGGTGGGAAGAGAAAACCCCAACCTGCCACTTGAGGCCAAACTGCGAAGTCTTCCAGAGAAACAGGTTCCCGGCAGAGGTAACGAGTGTCCTGTTTGAAAGTGTTCAAGCAAAGGCTGGTCAGTTACCTCTTTGGTGAGAGATTGGACGCGAGGGTCTCTCAGCTCCGTCCCAGAAGGAAGAATCTAGGAACATTTTTCTTGGCGACTTGTTCCCCAAACAAATCTGTCGCTGTAGTAGGCACCTGCTGTTTCCGCCTCCCTCTGCCCTTTATCCCTTCTCTCTGGCCCGAGGGGGATTGGCTTCGCCCCAGCCCCCATGCCGCTCCCAGTGACCACATTCGCAAGGGAGAGAAAGTGTTCACACCTTGTGCCTCCTCCCAGGAGTCCGTCCACACGCCTTTCCCCAGACCTGCTTTTTTTTTTTTCCTAATCTTCGAATGCTGCTCCTTCTAGGTCCCTGGCCGACCGGCCGAGCCATCTACCGTTCCACCAGAATCCACGCGCATCCGTACTTCAGGCCTCTCTCTGCGCACAAAGCAGATGACCGGATGTGGCACCTGCAGGGCGCCCATGGGGGAGGGTTCTCTCCTGCCTGCAATTCCAGGCCGCCCCTGAGCAGACTGGAGCCCTTTGTGGCTTTCTCCCACATGCCAAGCCAACTGATCCGTGAACCAAACGGAGTTTTTCTTCTCCCACCCACTGGCTGTGAGCCCAATCCCTCCACCCCGAGGTGGTTATAGATGCGGTCGAAGCCGGAGGCGCGGGGCCCGTGGCGGTGGACGGGAGAGGGTCAGACCGAGGGACGAAATGGGAGAAACAGATGAGGGCAGCGCTCATCTCTGCCGTTGCCCCCGAAACGACAGGATTATCGGTCGGCTGGGGTGGGAGGCAGTTCCAGAAGCTCCGCCTTCTCCTGCCTCCTCCTCGTGGCCCTTACTCCATAGGACAAGGATCCCATGTGAGATTCCGGCAGCTCTCAGCTCTGTCTATCCCAATGATATAGTGAGACGCCAGGAAAACGCTGCTGGGTGGGTCTCTGGACCTGGCGGACCCACTGTAGAGCAGGTCATGACCTTGGACTACACTTACTACCGGACCTTCATGTCCTCCCGCTGGGAAGGGGCCATGATGACATTTCAGGTCCCTGGGTAACAATGTCCACTCGGACTTTTTGTCCAACAGTTTCCATAATGTATGTATAGTCCCCTTTCCCCGGGGTTAGGGGTAAGGTTGGGGTTGGGGTTACAGTTGGGGTTATAGTTGGGGTTAGGGTTGGGGTTGGGGTTGGGGTTACAGTTGGGGCTAGGGTTGGGGTTTCCCCCTAACCGTGGAAGCATGGAGGAAACCTCACCATATACATTTGCCAAGGTGATGCAAAATCCTTCTTTATTCCATAGATTCTAGGTCTTACCTTAGGCTGGGAGCTGGCAAGGGATCATGACCTTTTATTGGGGTGGCTGATTATTTTTAAATAAGCAATGCTCTTTTCTTTCTTTCTTTCTTTCTTTTCTTTCTTTTTTTCTTTTCTTTCTCTTTCTTTCTTTCTTTCTTTCTTTCTTTCTTTCTTTCTTTCTTTCCTTTTCTTTTCTTTTTTAGAGATACAGAAAGAGAGAGAGAGTGCAAGCAGGGGAGGGGCAGAGAGAGGGAGAGAGAGAGAATCTTAAGCTCCGCGCTCAGTGCAGAGCCCTGCTCGGAACTCTTCCTATGACCCTGGGATCATGACCCGAGCCGAAATCGAGACTCAGACGCCCAACCAGCTGAGCCACCCAGGCGCCCCGGGGGATGCTCTTTCTGTCTGTCCATCTGTCTTGCCTCTGGGAACACCGCGTGCTCTTAACCAGCTCCAGGGCTCTCTGAGAGTCAGAACCTCAACTGCTTCCCCGACCTTGCTGCTCCTCACGTGAGAATTGTGCCCACTTTGCCATAGTTAAGTGCTACCGCTTGGGTCTCTATTTATTATTATTATTATTTAATGTTTATTTATTTTTGAGAGACGAAGAGACAGAGCATGAGTGGGGGAGGGGCAGAGAGAGAGGGAGACATAGAATCCGAAGCAACCTCCAGGCTCTGAGCTGTCAGCACAGAGCCCGACGCAGGGCTAGAACCCACGAACCATGAGATCATGACCTGAGCCGAAGTCAGACGCTTAACCGACTGAGCCACCCGGGCGCCCCCGGTCTCTGTTTTTACAGGTTCCTCTCACCCCTGTGCTCTCGGGGAGCCTGCTCTATAGCAGCATCTCCCACTCGCAGCCCTGGCCGCTGGAGTAAACGGCCAACAACCAACTTCTCCAGAAGCTAAGCGGGTCCCAAGGGGTCTCCCGAGAACATCCAGCTGGGGTGGTCTTCAGGCCTTCTGTAGGCTAACCCGGCCTCCTGTCCTTTAAGCCGTTCGATCCTCCCCTCTGCCACCTGCCACCGCAGTTCCGGCTTCTCTGCTTCACTTACTTTGTGCCACCGCGGTGTCCAGGCTCTCAAAAGCCACCCAGGTGAAATCCTGCATCACAGCAGCGTGCTCCCGTACTATTAAATCTTCGTGAATCAGAGGCCCCTGGGTGGCTCAGTCGGTTAAGGGTCCTGATTTCAGCTCAGATCATGATCTCATGGTTCATGAGTTCGAGCCCCACGTGAGGCTCTGAGCTGACAGAGCAGAGCCTGCTTGGGATTCTCTTTCTCCTTCTCTCTCTGCCCCTCCCCCACTTGCCTTCTCTCTCTTTCTCTCTCTCTCTCTCTCTCTTTCCAAATAAATAAATAAAATAAACTTAAAAAATTTCTTCTGCAGTCAAACCTCATGTTCTGCCCCCGTGGCCCTCATTCTGGGGCCCCAGCATCAGATCCACTCTCGTAGCTCCTTCGGGGTACGGGATGGGCTTGTTCCTCCCCTTCGCAGGCTGGGTTTCGTTGTGACTTGGCTCGTGTTCTTCGTCTGGTGGCCGGGAGAGGGCATGCGTGCCCGTGCTGCGGAGCAGAGCCCCGCCCCCCGCACCATCTGTGACCTAGAGGGGGCTCTAGCCCTTAGCAGGGAGGGCGGGGTGCTCCTGCAGGTGCAGGGGGTCCAGTGGAGCCTGGAGACTCAGGCTGTTGGAGCGCATTGACCCAGACCTTTCCATACCAAGTCTCTGAGTCCCAACCCTCGTCTACTGGGGCATGACCTTGGCAGAGCCGACTTGTCTTCGGTCGAGAATCAGATCTCTCCGGGTCTCCATTCTTCTCCTTCTCCTCTGGGGGGGTCAGGTTTCGCATTGTTATCGGGGGCCACAGAGGAGGCCGCCTCCTTGTTGACGGGGGTGCTCACAGTTTCTGTAGCCTCTCCGAACTTGGGCCCTGGGGGTCCTGGGGCGGCTGGGCATGTGGGGCACGTTCCCATCACTTCAGAGGGGCACTGGGTAGTGGTAGGGTGTGGCCTGGTTGATCACAATGGCGTACTTGGTGTAGGGGCTGAGTGGGGGCAGAATGATAGTGAGCCCCCCAGTGGTGAAGTACAAGGTCAGCACTGGCTCTTGGCCCAGGCACAGCTAAGGAGAGCGTCGAAGGGGTGGGTGAGAAGGGTCACCATCGGGGCCATCTTGTCTCTTCTGTGGCCGCTCCGTTATTCTTACAGTGACTTCCCAGACCTGAGCGTTAGCTTTTTCTGCCCTCCGGCTGCAGAAGATAAGAGTCTCTCTTTCCTGGCTGCCAAGGAGACTTCCACACTTTGCCTTAAATTGATGATTAAGTCCCCAGCCTTTCATTGCCTTTCTTTGAGCAGTGATAGCCTCCAGCCCTGTGATTCCACAGTCCTGCCATTCCTGTTTCCCCCCAACTTCTGAAACGCCTGGGAATTTGCCTCCACCAGCGCCTTCCCTCCAAGGTTTCCCAGCCCAGGGCATCCCCAGGGAGAGGTTTTAACAATCGCACCCTGTCAGCGTGCCAGGGACTGCTGGCTCTCGACCTTCCAGCTCCACACTGGTTTTAGAAGTCTGCTTCCTAAAGTCTTTCCCAGCCTCAACTACCACAGGTCTGGTCTGTGTCCCCAGGAACAGATTCAGCGGCGGAGACTTACATGCCAGAAATCAGTTGGGGAGTGGTCTCAGACATGGCAGTGGTCTCAGGAAACAGTTAGAGGGCAAACCGGGAAGGAATGAGCGTTCGAAAAAGGTGAACTGCCAAATGGTTGTAGCAGAGGCTGAGTTGGCCCTTCAGCCGGTCTCAAATTTAGGCCAGAGGACTTGGCATTGTACCCCTGCATGGACCACTCATCAGGAGGTCAGCGTAACTTGGGGCAAGGCAGAGGGGTACTTGGGATGGTAAGGATTGGAGTGCTCACCACGATGAAACACTGCCTCAGCTGTGAGCCGTCAAACAGTCCAGCCACCTGACTGCGGGGGTGGGGTGGGGGGGAGAGGGGGTGGTAGGAAGGGTTCTCAGTATCACAGCCCCAGGGAGAAGAGAAGCCGGAAGATGCCAGGTTCTTGGTGACGTCCCTTGAGCTACCGCATGAAACCTTGCCTGAAGCCGCATTTCCTTCGTACATTTCAGTTAAACATGCAAATTCTCCTTTACGCTCAAGCCACGTGAGTTGGGCTTTCTGTCCCTTGCAACACAAAGACCGTCCGTGCTCTACGGATCCGAGGGCGAGCCCTAACAGTTTATTGCCTTTTTAAAAACTGGAAGCCGAGATTAAATTGGTGAATTGGAAAATTCACCAAGGTTTGGGTATAAATTAATGAGGTTTCCTTTTTTTTTTTTTTTTTTTTGGACTGTCGTGTTACCTGTACGCGGAGTGCGAGTTACTTATGGAAATGTTTACAAACGTCTCCTGTAGTGTAATTGGTGCTTGTTTGAGCACTTCATTAATATTTAATTTCACACCATTTCTTGAACTAATTTATTGGCACATTTTCACATTCCACCGAGAGACTTAACATAAATCACATTAATAATAAATGGCATGAGAGCTTTTCATATTTCTCTTTCTGAGCCATCATTTTAAGCTAATTTCCTATGACAGAGCATCCTAAATGTACTATTGAAGATAAGACTTTCTTAGTGTCTGCCTCGGCAGCCAACAGGGAACACAACGTGATTTTAATTATATTCATGTCTTGGATTTTGACAGAGTGCTTTCTGTATTAACTCTCGTGAAGTGTACCTCTTCATAAAGGGTCTTCAGCCATCCATGAAAAAACAGGCTTGCTCAGACAAGTGCTTGAAGCTAAAAGAAAACCAGAGACGCAAGGTCATCAGATGAAGCGAGAAGTTTTCTTGTGGGAACTGGGGCGAGACACGTTTGTCAGGATGGCGAGGACCTAAATTCTTCAGGTGGCCGGTACTTCCGTTGTCAGGCTGTCACGCTCCAGCTACTTCCTGAAAAAACCACCAAGTTAAGTCGTATTTAATAATAAGTAATTCAAAAGTTTTATGCGGAAGAGAGAAGATAGGAGAACCTACCGAAAGCCCATGTCAGGTTAAGAAAGAACCGGCAGAATTTCAAAACGAATAAACTTCAAAAGAGTTTAAAGTTCTTAAAAGCATTTTTAGCAGAGCGGATATTAAAAATAAGTGCAAGAATGGTATTTTTCCCCCCTGCAATGCTTCTGGAACAGTATAGATTCTTTAGATGGCAAGCGGTAGAAATCCAGCAGAGAGGGCAGGGTGATGGGGCCATTGAAGTAACCAAAAGGTTGTTGTGTTGCAAAGTAAGAAGGGAAACCCTTCCTCTCCTCTCCCATAGCCTACTTCCACTTCCAAGGAGACCCCCAAGTCTAGATGACTCTTGGTTTTCTGTGCTACTCGACCTTCTCCTGCTAATAGCATCCTCATTGTTTTGGAGGAAATACACCTGACTCCCTGTCTTTACCGTGGGGGTGCGGTCGATCACTGGGCCCCTCCCACTCCTGCAAGCCGGGTGGGCGAGTGCCTCAGGCCGAGCCTAACTTAGCGCGGTACATCCTCCTGGACACGGTGATTGGTCCAAGAGGTGGACGTGTGACAGATACTGGCCAATCAGAGGCTTTCCCTCTGAAGGCCTGAAGGGCGGGGTCTCAACTGCTGGTCTTGGTTAAGTGGAGTTTCCTGAGCAATGTTGTGGAACGCGAGGTAGGCAGGATTGTGATCAGAAGCCCAGAGAGAAGCCACACCGTTCCACCAAAGGAAGGGGAGTGCTGGAGGGAGGTCCGGGGGAAGAGTCAGGACTGGCAGGAAAAGAGTCAGGGAGGTAATTGGGTGCGGTGGGAGGGTGAGGGGGGCGGGGGTCCCGGGGAGGCATCGGCAGGGCTGGGTGATGCCTTCTCTGTCCTCAGTTTCTCTCCTTGTAGGACAGGAGCCTCAGAAAGGGCCAAGGGCAAGGTGGGCTGGGAGGGCTTGGGGCGTCTCAGGCCTCGCCCTGCATAGCGGGGCCCTGGTTCCATGCCTGCCCCCCTGGCACGCCCCTGGTGACTGTCCTGGGCCCCTGGCTGCCTTTGCCCTGCCCCAGATTGATCAGCATGAAGGCCTGGCTTTAATAAAGATTAGATAAACAAACAAGCAAGCAAGGACCAAGAAGGTGGGGGGCTGAGGCTGAGCCATGCCAGGGGCTGCATGGGGAGGTCAGAAAAGAGCTCCAAGGACCCACTGACCAAGGACTGGGAAGAAGACATGAACGACAAGGAATCTGAAGAGTTTGCTGTCCAGGAGTGCTGTAAACCCCCACCTTGCTCAGTTTTCTCTACGAAACAGTCAGTAAAATCCACACTGCTCATTAGTGCCAGAAGATTGGCAATGGGGCGACAACAGAGACTGCTTTCAAGGACAGCCGATGGCTCCGCAGTAGCCTCTAACACTCACAAAATAAGAACAGAAGGCTCCTTTCCAAACGTTCTAAATCTCATCCATTGAAAAGGCCACAGGCAAGGCCATATTGAAAGGAGATATTTTCACCACTGTTATTTGATATGGCTCTGGAGGTCCTATCCTTTGTGGTGAAGAAGACCACACCGTTGGTAGGGTCGGAAAGCCCCATCAAGCCCCGTGCCTCTCTGGGGACGGCCTGCCTTTTGTCTCCATGCTTGTACCTGCCAGAGAGACCCAGTCAGAAGGTCACTGGTTGCCAAGTTATTCTGGACATTGTTGGGCAAAATCGCCATCATCACTGATGTCTGGGTCTTATTCTTCCCGTGGCGGCTCAGGGGGAATGAGTGGGAATCCATAAAACCTGAACCTTGACTAATAAGAAACATTAGATGGAACCGCCTGGTTCAGTCTAGAGGGGGTCAAAGCAGAAGGTCCTGGTCACTTAACTCTGCCCTCAAGCATGGACCAAGAGGAACCTGTGAGCCTGCGTCTCTGAGGATTGCACCAAAGGTGGGAGGTGATGGCGCCTGGCCATCTTGGTGGGGCCGAGCCCTGGAGTAGGAGGCTTACGTTGACCTTGTACGGTTGACTGTCCAACAGGTTAGGGCTGCCAGCTCCCTTCCCTACAGTCAAAAATCTGCATATAACTTTTGATTCCTCCAAAACTCAACTACTAATAGCCTACTCTTGACCAGAAGCCTAACCAATATCGTAAACAGATGATTAACACATACTGTGTGTGTTACATGTATTGCATACCGCGTTCTCAACAATAAAGCCAGCTAGAAAGAAGCAAGTGCTATTGAGAAAATCATAAGGAGGATAAAATACATTTCCAACACTGTACTGTCAAAGCACCCACATGTGAGTGAACCCACACAGTACATAGGGGTATTGTTTAAGGGTCAGCTGTACTAACCGGACCTCCAGAGGAGTGGCCTGGGCAACGTCAGTCATGTGGTGTCCCAGCCAGTGGCACAGGACACGAATGCAGTGATGCTTATGAAATTAAGACCCACAGTCTCTGTTACATGTCTCTTGGGCAGGGGCAGAGCCTCGCAGTGCCACCCAGCCATGCAGAGAGAGTAGCCCTGTGCTTCAGAGAACCAGTTCACCCCAGATGAGCTCACAATGGCCGAGCCAGTTGAAGCTACCCAATCAAGGGTCTCCATATTGGATGGTGACCGGACTATCTAATGAAACCCTCTCTCCTTGGGAAGGCTGGACGTGAGAAGCAGACAAAAAGAGATGCTAGGGAAGGCCCTGAGACACAGATGCCACTCCCCCTGCCCCCGATTGCTTGAACGAGCAGAGCCACAACTCCCTACAGCCTGAAAGAGTGGGGCCCACACGGCCCCTCGTCCCTCAGCCCCTCGCAGAAGATGCTTAGTTTGGCAGGGCTCGTCTTGGGAGCCTCTCTAGCTCCCAGGGCTCACTGGGCTCATTTCTAAATGCACACCCACCATCTGTCAGGATGATTCACGCCTGGCTGGATGCGAAGTCGGGGCTCGATTTGGGTCTTGGGACTTGACTTCATTCCAGAATCAAAGGTGTCAAGTGTAGTGGCCTTAAAATTCTGGAATCATTTTGGAAAATGAGGACCTGGTACAATCTCTTGACGTGTCTTCCATTTTCAGAGCAATGTGAAGAAGGTTCCGAGAGGCCCCCTGAGACAGCCATTTCCCCATGGGGGCTGGGGTCTCTCTGGACCAGGGGGGCGGGGGGGGGCGCTCTTGGGCAGCTCCTGCTCACACCCACTCCCTCCCTTCCCGAATCAGTGTGCTTCCCTCCCATCCCTCTTCCTCCCTCCTTTGCTTTTGTGTCCCGGCGCCCCATACCGGTTCGGCTTCCTGTGCAGAAATTTGAGTTAATCTCACGCCTAGTTCATGTCGCTCTATCATCTCTAGTCCACGCAAGACCCCTCTTTTGTTTGTGATCATTCTCTTTTATTCGCATTCCCCTTCGCCTTTCTGTGTCTCCTCTCCTGCCGTAGGCTAATGCTCTAGCCAGTGAATCTTTTCGTTGGAGGTGACCTGGTGAAAAGAGTATTGCTGCTTTGTATTTTGTGGCTTTTTTAGAGAGAGAGAGGCAAAGGGAGAGGGAGAAAGAGAGAGAGAGAGAGAGAGAGAGAGAGAAACTTAAGCAGGCTCCATGCCCAGAGCAGAGCCTCACGTAAGGCTGCATCTCGCCACCGTGGGATCATGACCAGAGCCAGAATCAAGCGTTGGAAGCTTAACCCACTCAGCCACCCAGGTGCCCTGGGATTTTGTATTTTTTATATGCGCACATTTTAAATGTTCACAAACGGCGTTGGGTTATATATCTAGCCCTGACTCTTGTCTCACCCAGTACTATGTTTTTGAGATCTGTCCATGTGTGGATCTAACGGATTGCTTCTTTTTTTATTATTTTTAAATGTTTATTTATTTTTGAGAGAGAAAGAGGCAGAGAGGTAGAGCGCGAGTGGGGGAGGGACAGAGAGAGAGGGAGACACTGAATCCAAAGCAGGCTCCAGGCTCTGAGCGGTCAGCACCGAGCCCGATGTGGGGCTTGAACTCACGAACCATGAGGTCATGACCTGAGCTGAAGTCGGACGCTTAAACGACCGAGCCACCCAAGTGCCCCCTAACCCATCGCTTCTAACCCTGCAAAGTTCTCCATGGTGTGCTTGCTAAATACCCCCCACTTACTCCTGGACCCACTTTCCGCTTTGCTCAGTGCTCTGGGAAGCGAAACTCTTTGAGCTGTAGCTATTGGGTTCTCTTATCTTCCAGCTTCAGTTGCTTGGGGCTTCAGGAAGAATCATCAGGAGATGAGACGGTAGGCAGGGCATGAGGTTGGGATGTTTATTTGATCTGATGGGCTGGGGAACAGGGGCTGAATTCCTTTACCCACGGTAACAGACCACAGCTCATGTCCAGAGGCCTCTTCCTGCCCTCGCTCTTTCAGGACCAGGAAGGTAACAGCTCCCAGCAGATGCTAATCTGAAGGTGCTTTGTTGTCGCTTGTTGGTATCTCCGGACGCTGCCCATACCTTACACATTATCCCATCATCGACGTCCCCCCGGCTGTCCTCCCTGTTGGATCACCATCCTGCCCGACTCAGCTTGTACTCACCACACTTATTCCTCTTGACTCCATGAGCTGGGGACCCCCTACATCGCCCCCCAACTCCCGGTCACCAGAAGTATCTCTGGGAGAGACATCTTCGCTCTCCTCTTGCCCCTGGTCCCCTACTTTCCAATCTCAGTGCATTCCTGTTGCTCGTGAAGCTGGAGCTTCAAGATTGGTTGAATCTTCATCTTTGTGGTCAGCTGACACAGGGTTCTTGGGTTCTTTTTTTTATAATTTTTAAAAAATTTATTTATTTATTTTGAGAGAGAGAGAGAGAGAGAGAATCCCAAGCAGGCTCTTCACTGTCAGCATGGAGCCCAGTACAGGGCTCGAACTTACGCACCGTGAGATCATGACCTGGGCTGACATTAAGAGTCAGACACTCAACCGACTGAGCCACCCAGGCGCCCCAACACAGGGGTTCTTAACCTGGGGCAATGCTATCCCCAGAGGACAGCTCGCTACGTCTGGAGACCTTGATGGTTGTCCTGATTGGAAGTGGGGGTGGTCAGGTGCTAGGGATACTGTGAATAAATTTCTTCCAATGACAGGACAGCGCCCCCCGCTCCCCAAGGAATGACCTGTTCCAAAATGTCAGCAGTGCTGAGATGGAGGAACTCGGAGCTAACACAGTAGCACTTTGGACGTTAGGCTTCCTCTTCTGTTGGATTTTGTTAGTTCCAGGGAGGTGGCGGGGAGCTCCTCAGAGCTTGCCTGGGCTTCCCTGTGGAAGGAGCTCATTAGGACTGAGTTTCCTGGCTCTCTCCACTCTCTTTCCTCCCAAGGAGGAGCTTTGACTTCTCTGTTTGCTGGGGGAGGGGGGTGGCCAGGAGGCATTCTCGCTCCTTCCCTTCTCCTTGGGATCTGGCTCCCAGGGGAGGTGCTTAGTTCCTCTGACCATCCCGTGAGCCGTCAGGCCACGCCCCCTGGCTGGGGGACCACGTGCAGCGCCACCCATGACTGGGGTGCGGTGTGAGGAAACCTGTTGGGGTTGCTGGACCACACCGTGACGTCCCCCAGCTGCCACAGTCACAGAGCTGGTGTCTTGGTCACTATCTGCCTACCTCCTTTGCCAGTCCCTCATCTGGGGTACCGAACTGGGGGAGGGAGAGTCAGGGAGTCTAATCTACTGGAACCCCCTGAAATCCCAACAGGCACTTGCCTAGCTGGAGCCTTGCCCTCTGCCTCAGGTCCCTCCCCACAAATGGGAGGAAGAACCCTGGCCCATTGTTAGGGCCTCAAGATTCTTCATTTGTCCCTGATAGGAGAAAATTTCACTCAGTTGGGTTTAGTGGGAGCAGGAGAGTGTGGGCTGTGTCTGCCCAGTGTGGGTGGAGCTGAACACAGTGGGGACAGGAGCTTGGTGGGGACCGGAGCCCCTCTTCTCATGACCGTGCTTCTCTCTTCTGTGCTGACCATATTCTCAGGCAGGCAGCGGCCAGCAGCCACGAGACCCGATGTTGCAAGTTCAAGTCCCGCTGAAAATAGCCGCATCCCGGGCGCTGCCCTGATTCTCTGGCCTCAGGCGTATCTGTCTCCTGAACCAGTGATTGAATTCTGGGGAGTGCACTTTGCTGGTCTCGTGCTCCTCCCCTACGGCTGGTGGTGGTGCCCACCGGGACCATGAGGGCTGCCAGGGGAGGAGGGGTGGGCCCCAAAATGAACCTAGGGGCTGGGGCTGGAAGGAGAGGGGAATGGATCCTAGGAGGCATGTCTGCCGCAGTCCCATGGGCCTGCTTCCTACCCTAACCTCCCAGTCGCTGGGCGTGTGATCTTGGGCAGGTTACTTAACCTCTCTGGGTTTCCTGTTTCCTTTCCTGTGAAATGAGACCAATAATAGCACCTGTCTCACAGTGGACTATGAGGACTATTTGAAATGATACATATAAAAAGACTAGCACAGTGTCTTGCTAACTGGTAGGTATTACCGTCAGAATGGTAGACATTATGAATCTCTCTCCGGATCCTGCTTCCAGGGGTTCTCTGGAGGCGGGCATCTGGGTGCGGGAGGGCCGAGAGCAGGTGCTCTCATTGTTGGGCTGAGAGTCCTTCCAGAACCCCCAGAGTAAAAATGTTGGTGTGAGTTTAATGCCCTTTAGGCATGAGGTCCTGATGCCATTAAAAGGATATTGAAAGAGAGTTCTGGTTGGAGCATGGAGTTAATAGATGCTTCGCTTCCGAGTTAGGTATTTGGCCAAGATTCCAACATGGCGGCGTGATTCCTAAGGGTAGATATGGAAGGGTCGGAAGCTGGATGAGAAAGGCTTTTTAGAGAAAGCTTTGGTAGGCCACGAGGGCCTCTCTCCCCAACCCCGGGAAGGTGGTAGGTGGGAGTGCCTGCCTCTTACCCTAGGCTTAGAGGCCAGCCACTTCGAATGCTTAGTACATGTCCACTGGCGTTCAGAGCCCAAGGCATCTGACTCCTGGATGGAAGACATAAGGGGTGAGGCCGAGAAGAGGTGGCAGCTTTCAGGGCCTGTGGTTCCAGGGTTTGCTGGGGGAAGGGAAGGGTGAGTGCTTCCTGCGAATCAGATGAAAGTGCTCCCGAGGGGGTCACCGCAGTCCAGTCCAAGAGGGGCAAACAGCCAGTGACTTCTCTCGGCAGAGAGAAGCTAGAGGTGGAGCCAGAGGCCCGGGGCTGGGGCTGAGATGCCTTTGGCTTGTTGAGGGAGCTCATCGGAACCCAAACTGTCTCCCCCACACTCAGCCTGGAGCCAAAAAGGGAAAGCGAGCCTCGTCATCTCCACGAATAGGCCGCGGCTAGCCACTGCCTTCGTCTGCATTTCTCTGCTCTCCTGGGATTGTCGTGCCCAAGCAAATAGTTGATTCGTTACAGGAGCTTCCAAAAAAACGAATCAGCTCCAGTGGGAAGCATCAACCTTCGTGCCCTAAGATTGTGTGGCTCAAAATCCTTGCCTGGCCGCCCCCACTAATCCCGGACTGTTGTATCACGGTTCTTACCCAGTCTTAATCTAGCACCCCCCAGGCCTGCTGTATACCGAGCTTACTATTCTCAGTACCTCCCGACCTTGGCTTTCCTGCTCTGAGACGCTACTGCGCTTTGCAAGGCGGTGACCTGGTGATGACGGCCAACCACGGAACAATAAGCTTAGCTTTGTCTTATCGGCAATAATAGTAATGGTAATGTTTGGGGAGCCAACTTTTGACACACGGGAGATTCCTCTAGATGGGGAGAGGGTAGAGCCTCACCCCCGAAAATCCACATCACGTACCAGCCAGGCGGTTGTCTTGAGATACATCCCAGGTCCTGAGAGCCCAGAGGCCGGCTCGGCCTGACAGCAGCAATGAAGGGAGAGCCCTCACGCACCCTCTCTTTCCTCCTCGAGTGCCGGCCCCGGACAGTCTGAAACCTCTGCCGGTGGAAAGGGAGAGGCTGGACGGGCTTCTCAGGCTGGCTTCTCCGGAAGCAGATGCCGTGGGGGGTTTGGCCTGCAGGACATTTCTTAGGGAAGTTTATCAGGGAAGGATGTCTGAATAAGGGAAGGGCGGGAGCAAGAGTGTGCGGAGGGGCCGAGTGACGTGTGGTGTCTCCCAGTGGGCCGGTGGCCAGTCACTGGCTGTGGGGACAAGTTGCCGGTGAGGCAGCCGCTGAGGGAAATGACCGCGCTCCCAGCCACTGGGCTGGAAGTCCCTGCCAGAAGCCAGCAGGAGCTGGTGGCTGGCCTCTGTCCAGTGACTCCTCTCTCTAGGTCTGGGCCCCAGCTTGGAGACCGGTCTCCTCGGAAGGAAGATCGATAATTTCCCCTATTTTGTGGAATTAGACGTTTAGTGACTAATGTGACACCGGTTTGTGACTTGAAGGAGCTGGAGAAAGGGCAACCAGAGTTACCAGGGGGCCTGAGTGGGTTTTCAGCCAAGGCGGGAAGAATGAGCCTGCTGGGACAGAGAGGCGGCGGAAACCACAGTAATGCTGCTTTAGAAAGGTGGTTCCGTGGGCACCCCGCTCGTTCAGTTTCAAAGGTATCCCTCGTGGCAAGCGCGAGGCCCTTGCCTTGGGTCAAAACCCACCAGTGCCCTTGGAGTGCCAACCGGTCCCTCGACTGACATGTCACAGAGATCCAGGGAGGGGCCGTGCCTGTGACTCGAACAGGCCCGAGAGACGAACACCTGGATTTGCACACCTGGAGGCGAACTCAGCTGGAGGGATGTGTAACCTTCCTGGATCAAGACAGCCCCCCCGCCCTGACAATGAAAGAGAAAAGGCATCAGCAAGATGGAGAGGCCTGTGGGGATGACCACTAAGTGCCAGACCACTGAGAGCTTGCGTGGTGCGGGACCGAGATCTAAGGGCTGTTTTTTTTATGCTTTTTAAATCCGTACTACTGCTTCACTAGAGTTAGGTTTCTGTCGTTTCCAACCTGAAGTGACACTGGCAGGCGGAGGAACCGAACGGAATCCGTCCGTGAGCTTCCGAGCTGGGACTGCGGGTAACTACGTCCCATTCCAACGTTAGGAGACAACCACATGAACGTCCCCTCCCTTCCTCAGGGGCGGACACATTGCCACATTGAATTGGCATGTCCTGGCCACCTCTTCTGAGGTTGTCAGCAGAACCATTTGGCCCAGCTTTCTGGAAGGGAGGGGGGGTGGACGCGACGAGGGAAGGGACCCAATATAACTTCTACTTTCTAGAAGAAAGTGTGGGGGGGGATCACTTAAATCTAGAATCTTCCTTTAAAAAATCTATTAAGGGGCGCCTGGGTGGCTCAGTCGGTTGAGCGTCCGACTTCAGCTCAGGTCATGATCTCGAAGTCTGTGAGTTCGAGCCCTGCATCGGACTCTGTGCTGATGTCTCGGAGCCTGGCGCCTGCTTCGGATTCTGTGTCTCCCTCTCTCTCTGCCCCTCCCCTGCTCACGCTCTGTTTCTATGTCTCTCAAAAATAAATAAACATTAAAAAAATTAAAAAATCTATTAATAATAGGGGGAGCCCAGGGGAAGTGTAGGGCAGTGAAGCGATTCTGTTTGATGCCGTAACGCCAGATTGAGATCATTGTGCATTTGCCAAGACGCACAGAATGTACAATACTCAGAGTGACCTCTAAGGTAAACATGGACTTTAGTTAATAATAATGCATCAGTTTTTGGCTCAGCTATGACAAATATACCACGCTAATGCAAGATATTAATAATAGGGGAAACTGGGTGTGGGGGGAAGGGAGGTACGTGGGAACTCTACCCTTGGCCATTGAATATTTCTGTACGTCTAAAACTGTTCTCAAAGAAGAAAATCTATTAATGGAAACAAAACACATCTATTAATACAAGGGCAGATTTCAGATCCCTTCCCATTAAAACTCACAGCACATGACTGGTTTCTGCAAAGAAAACCAGCACCCGGCGACAACGGTGTCAGCCTCGGTGCTAGCACGCTTAAAGCTATCTAGGCACGAGCTTTAACTGGCACAGACCCCGGACTCACACGCTCAGAACCTCTTCAAAATTTGCACAGGCGAACGTTTTCAGTTTCGATAATTCCATTGTTTACCTTAGAAAAATACCAGAGCCTTGGGCCAAGAAGTCCTATGCGGAGCTCTGAGAAACGAGTCCGCCTCCGTGAACCTGTTGCCGGGCGGCCTGTCTCTTTCTCCAAGAGGACATTCTTTGCCAAATAAGTCTCAGTTCCAACTTGCGAGTGGGGACGTTTATAGACCCACACAGACCCAGAGAGGCACAAATGCTTCTTGGAGTCATATTCTTTTGCGGTTCTCCGTGAGGGACCATTTCTTTTTTCTTTAAAATTTTTTTTTTCTAATGTTTACTTACTTTTGAGAGAGAGAGAGAGAGAGAGAGAGAGAGAGAGCATGAATGGGAGAGGGGCAGAGAGAGAAGGAGATGCAGAATCCGAAGCAGGCTCCAGGCTCTGAGCCGTCAGCACAGAGCCCGACGCGGGGCTCGAACTCACGGACTGTGAGATCATGACCTGAGCCGAAGTCGGCCGCCCAACCGACTGAGCCACCCAGGCGCCCGTGAGGAACCATTCTGACAGGCTTCCCGGAATGGGGAACGGGCCTGAGGTGTTTGCCGCACTCCCGGGTCTCTAGCTTCAAGCTGCTTCACCCCTCCGCTTTCCCCACTTGCCTCCAAGCCCACACTGCCGGGCCCCCTCCTCCAGGCAGGCTGCAGGTGTCCCACTCCAAGGAGAGGCGGCCTCTCTCTGTTCTTCATCATCACGCCTGGGCCTCTCATGGTCCCAATCGGCACCTTGTCCTGTGTCCTTCTGGAGGGTGGCCTCTGCTGCCGGCTGTCACGCAGCCCAAACCCCACCAGCCTTCCTTGCGGGTAACGTGTTGTTCTATGTTCTGTCCATACCTGGCTTAGCTGGTTCCCTGCCGACCGCTTGGGGCCCACGCAGTTCTGCTGCTACTAAAATAGCCCTCTTCCAGCTCTGCCCCCGGGCAGACGAGGTACTTGTCTTCTCTTCTTCAAAAAACTTTTTAATGTTCATTTATTTTTGAGAGAGAGAGAGAGAGAGAGAGAGAGACAGATCGTGAGCGGGGGAGGGGCAGAGAGAGAGAGAGAGAGAGAGGGAGACACGGAATCCAAAGCAGGTGCCAGGCTCTGAGCTGTCAGCGCGGAGTCTGACGCGGGGCTCGAACCCACGAACCGCGAGATGGTGACCTGAGCCGAAGCTTAACTGATTGAGTCACCCAGGCGCCCCGAGGACCGACTTGGCTTATAAGAAATATCTGAATCGTCTTGTCCCCAGGAAGCTCTTCCTGTTTGGAATCGAAGTCCCTCCCCCAGCCTCGGGCTCCTACGCAGGTGCCAGACACTGCGGTCCTGGTCCCGCCTCCTGTGTGCCCAGCCCCAGCCCGTGGGCACCTTCCCTCCACAGTGGTCTGGGGGAGCACGGGGCCCCCGGGTTCCCCCCATGGGCTCAGAGGCAGGCAACCTGGATCCTGATCTTCCAGGTACACCTGAATGGCCCGGGACAAATTACGGAACCCCTTGGAGCCTCTGGGGCTTATCTGTAAGGTGGGGATAGGAGTTCACACCTACTACCTAAGGTGTTGGTCCGGAAAGCCCAAGGCCTGGCTTCTGCCAACACCTGTGAGTCATAAGATCGCCCTTCTCTCCTGACTGGTCCCCAGCGGGCCGCGCTCAGTCTCCGCTCCCGGGCCGCGGGACAGGCCTGAGCCGCGCCTTTATTGACGTTTCCGCCCAGTTCGTTCGGTTCAGTGCTGCACCTTGTCCCCAGGTGGCTGCGGTTTACGGGTGTCTCTCTGAACACCAGAAGGCAGGCCCTCCTCACGGCCAAGGATGAGACGGCCGCCCGGGAGCCGAGGCTGCCCGCGGACAAGGGCTTCCCGCGGATGGCAGCCGTGTCGTGCTTGATGATTTGGCCCGTGCTCCTCGTGGCAGGGCCGTGGAGAAGCGGGGCGGGACCAGAGCTGGGTGGTCCTGTCCTCTGTGGAAACTGAGGCTGGGATGAGGCCCCGAGGGACACGGCCACACGTCTCGATCAATAACACCCTCTTCCTCTTCCTGCCTCATTGGTGGGTTTTGGAGACAGCAGGTTGCAGTCTCTTTGGGGACCTAATGAAGACCAGCTGAGCGCAAACCAACTTGGGCCCTTCAGAGACGTTGGTCTCCGTCTGAAACCCCCCCCCCACCCAGAGACGTTTCTGCATGTGAACGCACGCATGCGCGCACACACTCAGAGCCTGTCCCTAATAAACTACTCAGCCCTTCCATCCTTTCTTTACAAGTCGGCGCCTAGCAGATGGTAGGCTGTGACCTGCTTTCCCCGGACATGTCCTAGGGTGTCAACACTTTCCCAACCCCTTAAGGACTTGCCGAGCGCCCCAAAGACCTGGTGGGCCAAGAACACCGTGCCCAGGACATGCTTCACCCCACAGGTACTGCCGTGAACTTGGTCTAGCCCACCCGACGTAACTCCCTCCGTCCGTTTCCATCAAGGTCGTCGGCTTCCTGTTCCTTCTAATCTGAATTCCTCAAACGTGGGCTCTCGTTCGGGCGCCTGCTCGTCTTACAAAACTCTGGAATGTTCTGTGCACAAAGCGACAGAGAAATCCCAGAAGAAAGCCTGACCGGTGTGACTACATCGAATGTAGACCTTCCGAAGGCTGACGAAACGAGACGTGAAAGGCCAACCGCAACCCCGGGGAGAGCACTGGCCGCAAAGAGAGGGTGTTCAGCAAATATTTATTGAGGGCCTACCACTCGCTGGGCGTCGGGACACAGAACTGAGGCCGGAGCACAGTCCGTGAAGCCGTCTTGTGTGTGCACACGCGCCCACGTAAAAGTGTGCATGGTGAGTGTGTGTGGAGGGTGTTCGGGTTAGAGGAAGTCCCGGCGGGTCAGAGCTTGGCCCCCAGGAGGGGCTGGACCATACACATACAGGGAATAAAGCCAGGAGGGGAGAGAGGGGGCCTTCAGCAAGGGCCAGACCCCCAGGGCCTTGTAGACCTTTTGTTTTTTTAAATGTTTAATGTTTTATTTATTATTTTTGAGAGAGAGAGAGAGAGAGAGAGAGAGCGTGAGCAGGGGAGGGACACAAAGAGAGGGAGACACAGAATCCGAAGCAGGCTCCAGGCCCCGAGCTGTCAGCACAGACCCCCACGCGGGGCTCGAACTCTTGAACCGTGAGATCGTGGCCTGGGCCGAAGTCAGATGCTTAGCCGACTGAGCCACCCAGGCGCCCTTGTTTGTTTCATTTTTTATACTCAGAAATATACTGGGAAGCCCTGGGCGGATTTTAAGCAGGGGGCAGCAAGGTTGGGTTTGCCTTTTTTCAAGCTTGCCCTGGATAAAATGGCAACGGTATGAGGTCAGGTGAGGCAAGCGACAGTGCCGGCGACGCGGCCTTCAGGTGGCTTCGGGTGGCTGTACCTGGTTGACGTGTCGATGGCGATGTTGTGAGAGACTCTGAGCCACAATTACCCACCAGGCCACTTCCGGATTCTGAGTCTCAGAAACACACTGCCAGATAATAAATATTTGTTGGTTTAAACTGCTAGGTTAGGGAGTCCTTTTGAACGCAGCAAATAGATCACGAACGCACCCCTGACTATTGTTCTAGGCAGTTTTTTCATCTAGCCGCTATTCACCGAACAGAGAAGCGACTCTTTCGGAACGGAAGTCATACTTAAGAATTGCAGGCAAAGGGGCGCCTGGGTGGCTCAGTCGGTTAAGCATCCAACTCCGGCTCAGGTCATGATCTTGTGATTCGTGAGTTCAAGCCCCGCGTTGGGCTCTGGGCTGACAGCTCGGAGCCTGGAGCCTACTTCGGATTCTGTGTCTCCCTCTCTCTCTGTCCCTTCCCCTGCTCACACTCTGTCTCTCTCTCTCTCTCTCTCTCTCTCTCTCAAAAATAAACATTAAAAAAAAAAAAGAATTGTAGGTAAAAAGCAAAGGAGAAGGGTAGTATGGCGAGTACAATCTACTTTTCACAAAAATGTGTGCGTGCACAGAAAAAAGGGGATATTTATACACCACAGTGTTTCTTGTTTTCCGCTTTAAATTTTCCTCTGTTGTCTGAACTCCTTTACAGTGAGCGTGCAGGACATGGGAAATAGGAATACCTACCTTAATGCGTCGTCCTAGGAAATCTCTGCCCCACTCTGACACGCATATCGGTTGTCCAGGGGTGGGTAGTAAAGTGCTGAGCCCGATTCTGGAAGTTTCTGGTGGGGCCCAGGATCCTGCATCCTTCTAATAAGTTCTGATGTGCTGCGGGGACTGCCAGACTCTAAAGCGACCCTGGATTTAGCTCGGGGCTCCGGGTTCGAATGCTGACGCTGACTCTGTCCCGAAGGTGTAGTTCGGCTTTGAGAAAGAGACATAGCTGCCTTGGTCTTGGTTTCCTCTCTTGGAGAAGGCAAGGCGAGTACCTCTGGCCTTGTTGGAGCTCCCTCCTTGGACACGGGGCCCTCTCGGGGCCCTGAAATGGGCCTAGTAGGCGAAACCAGTTTTTCAAGCCACGCTCCCTGCCTCTTCCTGTGAGGCACCTTGCTGTCCTCTCCAGAGAAGGCCCTGTGTCCCTTCGTCGGGGGAAGGGGACTCAGTCCCTGTGGTCCCACACCGTCCCCCTTGCCCCGTGGGTCTCTGTCCCTCGTGTCCCTGCAGTCCCACCTCCCTCCAGACGATGGCAGCAGAGGACAAGGAGTCCCAGAGGGTGGCCTCCTGCCAAGCGTCCTTCCAAAGGATTGCCAGTTCTAATTCACATTTTTACTTATTTATCAACTTGTTATTTTTATTTATTTATTTATTTATTTATTTATTTATTTATTTATTTATTTATTATCTTCAAAAATGTGTTTAATCATATTTAAACACATTTTTATTTATTACTTTAAAATATGTTTTATTTATTTTACACACAGACAGAAAGAGAGAGACAGAACGCAAGAGGGGGAGGGGCAGAGAGAGAGGGAGACCCAGCATCTGAAGCAGCCTCCAGGCTCTGAGCTGTTGGCATAGAGCCTGATGCAGGGCTTGAACCCGAGAACCATGAGATCATGACCTGAGCAGGTTGGCAGCCTAATGGACTGAGCCACCCGGGCGCCCCATCTCATTCACATTCTTATTTGTTTAGGATTTAGGCTCCAGCGCTCCCCCCCCTCCCCTGCAAAAGATTCAAAGCATTAAACGATGCGGGAGACTTCAGGATTAAAAATAGAACAGAAGCCACGCGGAGATCTTACCTCCCACCTGAGCCGACCCTCCCTCGGGTCCTCAAGTCAGTTTTGAGTTTCAAAGGAGGTGAGGTCAAAGGAGAAGCAACAGGGGCCCTCCGCCGGGAGTGGAGGGGGTGACCGCGTGGTGAGACGGCCCTGAGCTACCAGGCTGGGACCAATGCTGTTTGCATTCTGGCCTCACATTCCCTGGGGGTTGTGACCCCAGTTTACATACGTGGAAACAGATTCAGTGAGGGGAGCATGTAGACCACCGCCCCTCAGCTTGTTAAGTGGCAGAGCTGGGACCTCCCCCCTGTATCCCTCTGTCTCCCTCTGGCGACCTTTATTTTCTGGTGCAGCGGCCATGCCCACCTGCTGGCAGAGAGAAGGTTTTTTGTTCTCACACCCCAGAGTGTGTCCAATGAGCCAGGACCACAATGGGCGGTGGTTTCCGCCCCAGTTGCGCAGGCCCCAGAGCCGGCGGGCGTGTGCCACGCCTCGGTCAAGGGTGGAGGGTAACAAGCAAACTTTGAATTCCAGGAGACGGAGGCAAACTGGTTCAGTCCTATTGTTTCCTAATTTCCTCCACTGTGGCCACACTGGCCTCTTCAACATCCTGCAGCATACCAAACACGCTCCTACCCCCGGGCTTTTGCACCCGCTGTCCTTCTCCCTGGAACACAGTTCCTTGGTAACATCAAGGCTCAGGTCATTGCCTCCTTCAAGTCTCTGCCCCAATGGATCTTCAAGAGGCCTACCCTGACCTCCCGATTTACAGTTGTGTCCACTCTGCACCACAACCCTGATGTCTCTTACTCTGCCCTGTGCTTTCCCAGCATGCACCACCTGGTAGCACACTAGATGATTGATTTAGGTATTAGGCATTCATTTATTTCTATGCTGACCATGTTGTTCTTACGATTATATTGAATAATAATAATTTTCACTTGAATATTTATTGATTACTCTGCCATTTATTGTCCTGCCTCCATGAAGACAGGGCTTTTTGGTTCTTTGTTCGTTGTGGTATCACTGAGCCTCAAACAGTGACTGCCACAAAGTAAGAACTCAAGAATGAATGAAGGAAGGAATGAATGGATATGTAAGTAACCCCGATAGTTACATGTCAGACACACACTAGACCTATCAGGGAAATACTACCCCATGGACAAGTGACTCTCATGTGAAATTCATACATGCACGTGCAGCTGACATGTGGGGGATGTGTACCCCACCATGGCAGGCCCTGAACCAAAACATGACAGATGGAACATGCGATGTGTGTGTAGACACATATAAATCAAGTGACAGGATATAAAGGACATGGGAGGGGGATGTGATGGCCCAGGCCACTTCCACTGAGGGACACATGACAGATCTGACAGGAGAGGTGGCAGGCACATGGAAAGAGAGGCTTGTCACAGCCCCATAGGAATGCTACTTCCTGACTTCCTGATGCTTCCTCACTATCCTGCATAAACAGATGCCCTTCTCAAGCAAACGACTTTTACTTTCTCTTAAAAACATAGAATTCCCCCCCTCCAGAAGTATCTTATGTCTGAACCCTCTTCCCAGAGTTCAGAGAGACAGAATTTTTATTTCATCTTGCTTCATTTTTTAAAAGTTTTTATGTAAGTAATCTTTATGCCCCATGTGGGGCTCGAACTCATGACCCTGAGATCAAGAGTCACGTGCTCCTCCGACTGAGCCAGTCAGGCACCCCAATTTCTATTTTATTTTGTTTTTGCCCTGGGTCTGTTTGACAATCTGAAGTCTATGGACCCCTTCTCAGAAAAACACATAAGCACACTTTAAATGTATAAAGCAAAAGACATTGGAACGAATAGGAACAAGTTGTATTCAAATGTAATAATCAAAATATTTTGAAAAATTGTGATAAAATAATGCACGTGCTTCTTTATGAAAATACTATATAGAGAAGTCTAGCAGTGAGTCTAATAACTAACTTGATCTTAAAGTGGTTCTAAGTATTTTAACATATTCGAAATACCTGTAAGTGAAACACAACATCGGTGGTTTCTTTTTTTTTTTCTTTTTCTTTCTCTTTTCTTTTCCTTTCTTTTCTTTTCTTGTCTCTCCTCTCCTCTCCTTTTCTTTTCGAGAGAGCCAGAGGGAGAGAGAGAATCTTAAGCAGGCTCCACGCCCAGTGCAGCGCCCTAATGCAGGGCTTGATCTCACAACCATGAGATCATGACCCGAGCCAAAATCAAGAGTCAGGCACTTAACTGACTGAACCACCCAGACGCCCACATCTGTGACTTCTATGTGACAAATCCACAGGTACCGCTGTGCTAATATCGTCACGGCTTGTTGCCTACCTTCGTGATGAAGGAATGCCAAATTTCAGATCGAGGTTTGTGAAAAATCAAGGTGTAATAGCTTTTCCATTTCAGTTCACAGCTTTTCCTGAGTTCTATCTGGGAAACTACTTGGAGGGGGCGGGGTCTGTGGGCCTGATTTTTCGAAGCTGCCTCCCAGCCACCCTACAGAAATGCAGGCAGCTTGTGCAAACAGTCTCTCCTGGCCATAGACATTTCGCTTTGAGACTCTTTTCCATCATGGAGGTAAAACGTTTAAATCTCGGCGAGGAAGAGCAACACACTGGCAAGACTTGATTTGGGTTGGGTCTGGAAGGAGGAAGAAACAGAAGGTCTTCATCCCCAGTCAGGCATTTTGCCATCTGCTCATGGGCTGTCTGGACACCGCTCACCACCAGAGGCCAGAGTCATCGGGGAGGCGTCCTACCCCTCGTGGCCAGGATTGCCAAGGACTCCCCCATGGAGACGGAGCTGGAGTCCTCCCTGAGCCTTGTGGGTTCTCGTGCAGAGGGCCTGGTGGACCCGGCATCAAATAGGAGCTAAAAAAGCTGGGGAAGCCGGGGAGGAATTCGGTCAGCCTCACAGGTGCCCCCGTGCTCCAGGTTCTCCGAAGAACCTGGCTGGAACAGGTCATTGTCATTGAGGAGTTCTGAGGGACTGTCGAGCACCTTGGAATTCAACCGGTCTGATTCCCACAGCTTATTAGGATTCTAGAGGCTCCCTCGGACTTTCTCCTGTGTCTGAGACTGAGAAGATACCCCGGAACACACCCAAGTCCTAGTTGACTGTGCCAGGCTCAGAGGGCACGAGGACTGTGGCTTCTGGGGCCGCCCCGGATTACAGGAGCGCTGGCCAAGGGATCCTTCCTGTCCTAGGTAAAGGTCTGCTGTGTCCTACATAGCTTTAGGTAGGGGGTCGCCAAGCAACCTGTCCTCCCAGCCGCTTCTTCCGGAAACCCTCACACAATTGCCTCACGGGGCTGTCCAAGCTGCTGCTAACAAGGTCACCGGCATCGAACTGAAGCTCTTGCTCCTCTACACACACCGCCTTGCCACACACTTCCAGTCCAGGCTGTCAGGTCCTCTATTTAGCGGTGACCACTCTGTGTCCGCCTTTAGCATGGGACCTGCCAGAGCCCACCACCCTTGTGACCCCAAACCTTCAGGGCAAGTCACGTACTGGCGGCTTTGTCAGTGGTTGGGAGGTGGGAGGCAGGAAGGAGGCCCGTCTAAGGTGGGCGGTGGGGAGGGGGGAGGCAACAGGAGGAGATCGTGAACTATGGGACCTAATGGGGCTGGCGAGGCTGGTGACTCCGCAGAGAGAAGCATCTGGACCTCCCCGCTCAAGCCATCTGATCTCATAAGGGAGACCTCAGAAGGCGGGAAGGCTCGGGGAGCCACAGGCAACCAACACTGGAGTGGGATGGTCCTCTCTCTTTTAGCCTTGGTGAGGAGGATATTTATCGACTAGGTGTAATCCGAATCCTGCCTGAGAGTTTTGCAGAGAGCTAAAGATCTCCTTTGATCCCGTCTTCCTTGTGTGAGAGCTCAGCCACAAATAGTGTGCTGGCTTTTTCGTTTTTCCCTCTAACAAGCCCGACTTTGTTCTTCCCACTCTCGGTTTCCTGTGCCGACCCTCCAGGTTCTAGGTCTCCAGTTATGTTTTGGTGGTCTCCTATTTTTATCCTTTCCCTTTCGTTTCGTAGCTAGGAGGAGGTACAGAGGCCTTTCCTTCCAGCTGAGGATGCCGGAAATCTCCGACAGGCTTTAGAAATGGCACCGCGGTGGCAGAAGCTGTGCCGACGCACGTGGGAGTTACAGTCTGGAAACTCAAGGTTCGATTCCAGCCTAGCCACTCGCTAACCTCCCAGCCTTCGGGAAGTCACAGCCTTTCTCAGAATCTGTTTCTTCATCTGTAAAGTGAGGGAGTGGGTTGAGTAGGTTACTCTGGGCTCTTGGGGCTGCAAATCACAATAAACCAACTCACACTAGCTTGGGAAAAATGAGGAACGCTTGATTAGCAATTGGTTGCCAAAGAAGAGTGGAGCGGCCAGGCTCTGGGAAGGCAGCTGGACCTCAGGAACAAATGGAGCCAGGCGTTTAATGGTCATCAGGATTTTCTCTCTGTCTCCTGTCCCCGCTGTCTTTTGAATGTTGGCTTCTTTCGTTCTCGCTACAGGTTGCTTCACGCCGTGACTAACATGGGCCCGGTGGCTTCAGCTCCTTCATCTAACAGCGTTGCTACCTGAGCAATCCAGAGATTAGACAGACTGCGCTGAGTTCCAAGTCCAAAATTCTCACAGAAGGGCTCCGATGGGTCCAGATTGGACCTGTGCCTCCCCCGAACCAGCCAGCTGTGGCCAGCGAGGCAGAGCCGCTTTAGCAAAAAACAGCTGCTCCCTCGTCCCCCAGTGATTACGTGAATGGGGATGGGGCTTGGAGGTGGAGACAGATCCAAGAAAATCTAGGGGACTGGGCATTTGGGAAAACGTGCAGAATAAGTTTGGGGTTTAATTGTTCATGAAAGTTCTGCTATTGCTGTGTCGAAACACAGAATTGTCTTCTTGGGTCTCTGATCAAAGTTCTTCACATCCTTTGTTCTGAGAAAACGTTGGCAGGAAACTAAAGCACGTTTTGAATAAATTATTGGTCAACTCTCAGCTAACGCAACTGATTTTCTCAAATGGATACAACTGAAATATAATCCAACTGAGAGGATTCTGGGAAGACAACGGTGCAGGAAGCAACAGGAATCTATCTCCTCACCTAGGCAAGTATTGCACTGGCGAGTCTGTCTGATGTAACTATTTTGGAACTCTGGAGCCTATTAAAGGCTTGCAAATTCCAGGGGAAGTCTTGGGCAGTAAATTTCAGTTAATTTCCGTCGATTTCAGCTCTTGGCACAGTAGCAGCTGCCCATCCCCCACCCCCAGCCAGGTGGCAGGCAGCTGTGCGTGTGTTCCTGGAGCAGCTTGCACACCGCCCGTGGGAACCCAGGTGGGCCAAAACGACCCCGACTTCCAAATATCAGGGATCTGTGCCCTGACTGTCGTTTGCTGCTTCTGATCTCAGAGGCACACAGAGGAGGGCCCCTCTTAGTAACACAAACGCACCGAGATGAAATCATGAAGTAGAAAATTTGAATAGATCAATGACTAGTAAGGAGATCGAATCAGCAATCAAACATCTTCAGGCAAAAAAAAAGAGCCTTGGACCTGATAGTTTCATTGGTGATTTCTACTCAATACTTAGACAAGAACTAATACCAAGTCTTCTCAAAATTTTCCAAAAATAATGGTGGGGAGGGAACACTTCTTAAGTCATTCTAGGAAGCGAGCATTGCCCTGATACCAAAGCCAGACAGAGACACTATAAGAAAACTACAGACCGACACCCCTTATGGACGTCGATGCAAAAATCCTCAACAAAATACTAGCAAACCTAATTGAGAAGGATATGAAAAAGATTACACACCATGACCAAGTGGGACTATTCCTGGAATGCAAGGATGCTTCAACATAGCAAGATCGATTGATGTAATATACTGCATTAACAGAAGGAAGGGAAAAAACCATGATGATCTCTGTTGATGCAAAAAAAGAATTTGACAAAATTCAATGGTATTTCATGATAAAAAAAAAAACCCTCAACAAACTAAGATGAGAAGGAAACTACCTCAACATAATAAAAGCTGTATATTAAAAACCCACAGAGATTCATAGGACAAGAACAAGTCATCCTCAAATTTGTACGGGACCACAAAAGACCCCCAATAGCCAAAACAATCTTGAAAAAGAAGAGAAAGACTGGAGGTCTCATAATCTCAGATTAAGATACACTACAAAGCTGTAGGAAGCAAAACAATATGGTACTGGCACAAAAACAGACACCTAGATCAGTGGACCAGATCTAGAAGTAAACCCGTGATTGTATGGTCAATTAATCTTCAACAAAGGACGTAAGAATATGCAATGGGAGAAAGATAGTCTCTTCAACAAATGGTGCTGGGAAAACCGGGCGGCTGTATGCAAAAGAATGTGGACCACTTTCTTACACCATACACAAAAATAACCTCCAAATGGATTAAAGACCTAAATGTGAGGCCTGAAATCATAAATATCCTAGAAGAAAGCAGGCAGCAATTTCTCTGACATCAGCTGTGGCAGCATTTTTCTAGATGTTTCCTAAGGCAAGAGAAACAAGACCAAAAATAAACTATTGGATTGATATCAAAATTAAAAGTTTCTGCACAGCAAAAGAAACAATCAACAAGACAAAAAGACAATCTACTGAATGGAAGAAGATATTTGCAAATGACATAGCCAATAAGGAATTAGTATCTAAAGTGCATAAAGAACTTACACAACTCAACACCAAAAAAAAAAAAAAAAATCCAATTAAAAAGTGGGCAGAAGACACGAATAGACATTTCTCCAAAGAAGACATACAGATGGCTAACAACCATAAACAGATGCTTAACATCATTAACCATCAGGGAACCGCAAATCAAAACCACAATGCAATATCACCTCATACCCGTCAGAATGGCTAAAATAAAAAACACACAAGAAAAGACAAAAAGGATATGGAGAAAAAGGGACCCTCATGCACTATTGGTGGGAATGCAAACTGGTGCAGCCACTGTGGAAAGCAGTACGGAAGCTCTTTAAAAAATGAAAAACAGAATTACCACATGATGCAAGAATTCTGCTATTGAGTATTTACCCAAAGAATACAAAAACACCATTCAAAAGTATATATGCACCCCTCTGTTGCAGGACTATTTACAATAGCCAAATTATGGAAGCAGCCCAAGTGTCCATCCATAGATGAATGGATAAAGAAGACATGGTATATATATATATGATGGAATATATATACATATATATAATACATATATATATGATGGAATATTATTCAGCCATAAAAAAGAATGAAATCTGGCCGTTTGCAACAACATGGATGGATCTAGAGGGTATAATGATAAGGGAAATAAGTCAGAGAAAGACAAATACCATATGACTTCACTCATAAGTGAATTTAAGAAACAAAACAAATGAACAAAGAAAAAAGAGACAAACAAAAACCTAAATACTGAGAACAAACTGGTGTTGCCGGAGTGGAGATGGGTGGGGGGATGGGTAACATAGGTGAAGGGGATTAAGAGTACAAAAACCACCACCGTTACATTGGGGCTTTCTTTATACTGAAACATGGGGTGGTGATGTCACAAACACAGAATTGACTTTACATTAATAGTTGCATCCTAAAATTAAGTGTGACGCGTTGGTTCCTTTCGTTGTCAAATAGTCTTGTTAAACCAGTTGGGTTTGAGGGATACCTGGGTGGATCAGTCAGTTGAGCGTCTGACTTCTGCTCAAGTCATGATCTTACGGTTCATGGGTTCGAGCCCCACGTCGGGCTCTGTGCTGACAGCTCAGAGCTTGGAGCCTGCTTCGGATTCTGTGTCTCCCTCTCTCTCTCTGCCCACGTCGGGCTCTGTGCTGACAGCTCAGAGCTTGGAGCCTGCTTCGGATTCTGTGTCTCCCTCTCTCTCTCTGCCCCTCCCCCATTCATGCTCTGTCTCTCAAAAATAAATTAAAATGTTAAAAAAAAAACCAGTTGGGTTTGAGAAATAATTTTAAAAACCACAGGGAATATTATATTCAATGGGAAAGACTGAAAGCTTTTCCTTTAAAATAAGGAACAGAGCAAGGATGTGTGCCTTTGCCACTTCAACTTAACATAGTACTACCAGAAGGTCTAGCCAGAGAAATTAGGGAAGAAAAAGCAACAAAAGCCATCCAAGCTGGAAAGGAGGAAGTAAATTATCTCTGTTCACAAATGATAGGATCTTATATGTAGAAAACCCTACAGATTTCACAACAATTATTTTAACTAATAAATGAATTCAGCACAAAGTAGCAGGATACAAAGTCAACATACAAAAATCAGTTGCTTTTCTATACACTAACAGTGACCAATCTGAAAACGACATTACAAGGACAATTCCATTTATAATAGTATCAAAAAGAATAAGATACTTGGGAATTAATTTAGCCCACGAGGTGAAGTACTTGTACAATGAAGCCTGCAAAACATTTCTGAGAGAATTTAAAGAAGACGTCCATAAATGGAAACACATCCCATGTTCATGGATTGGAGACGAATGTCTATACTACTCAGTCTTCAGACTCAATGTAATCCCCATAAAAATCTCAATGATTTTTTTTTTTCAGAAATAAAAAACCCATCCTAAAATTCACATGGAATCTCAAAGGACTCTAAAGAGCCAAAACAGTCTTGAAAAACAAGAACAAGCCTGGAGGACTCATACTTCCTGGTTTCAAAATGTACTACAAAGCTACAGTCCTCAAAGCAGTGTGGTACTGGGATGAAGACAGACATATAGACCAGTGGGATAGAATAGAGAGCCCAGAAATAAACCCTTGCATATAGGGTCAAATGATTTTTGACAAGGGTGCCAAGACCACTCAATGGGGGAAAGGATAGTCTTTCACAAATGGTGCTGAGGAAACTGGATACCCACTTGCCAAAGAATGAAGTTGGAACTAACATCCTGTATAAAAATTAACTCAAAATAGGTCAAAGACCTAACTATAAGACCTAACACTATAAAACTCTTAGAAGAAAACATAGGGCAAAATCTCCATGACACTGGTGATTTCTTTGATAGGATTCCCAAGGTACAAACAACAAAAGAAAAAATAGACAAAGTGGACTTCGTGGCAATTGAATTTTTCTGACGAAATCAGGAGTAACAAGGCAACCCACTGAATTTGAAAAAAAAAAATACTTGCACATCATGTATCTGATAGGGAACAAATATTCAGAACATATACAGAACTCCTAAAATTCAAAACACAAAAAAGTGAACAGCCCGACTTAAAAATGGACAGAGGGCTTAAGTAGACATTTCTCCAAAGATTTATAAATGGCCGATAAGCCCATGAAAAGATGCTTGACATCACTAATCACTAAGGAGATGGAAATCAAAACTACAATGAGATACCACCTCACACCCATTAGGATAGCTACTATCAAAGAAACAGAAAAGGAGATGTGAGGGCCATCTGGCTGTGACGTCGGTCACCCCATTGATCGCCTGGGTTGATGCAGCTGATCTGGCTAGCCAGGCGAGCATCCCCTTCCTCCTCCACTGCTCCATGAGAGTCCCTCCTGAAGCTGTGCTCTTGCTCTCAATGGAAGAGGACTGCCTTCCCTGATAGAGGAGGACCATTCTTCAGTCAAAGGTAGATGAGTAGCTGTGCTCCTCTGCTAGAACCTCCAAATAAGCTCGCAAGGTGCATTTGTAGGAGAACATAGGGTAGTGAAGCTTCCAAGGCTCCAGACACATCCAAATGACAGGCACACTGCTGCATGCGCAGTCTGCCTTTCAACAACAACATCGACAACAACAACAACAACAGAAAACAACAAGTGGAGAAATTAAAAGCCTTGGGGTGCCTGCATGGCTCATTCGGTTGGGCGACCGACTTCGGCTCTGTGGGGTTGAGCCCCAGGTCAGGCGCTGCGCTGACAGCTCAGAGCCTGGAGCCTGCTTCCAATTCTGTGTCTTCCTCTCTCTGCCCCTCCTCCACTCTTGCTCTGTCTCTCTGGCTCTCAAAAAGAAATAAAACATAAAAAAGAAATCGAAAAAAAAAATATATATATCAAAGAAATTAAAAGCCTTGTGCCCTGTGGGTAGGAATGTAAAATGGTGGAACGCGGTGTCGTGGTTCTTCGAAAAACTAAACATAGAATTACCATATGATCCAGTAATTCCACCTGTGGGCAGATCCCCAAAAGAATTGAAAGCAAGGTCTCAAAAAGCTGTGTGTACAACACAACAGGTTCATAGCAGCATTATTCACAATAGCTAAAAGGTGGAAGCAACCCAAGTTCCATCAGCACATGAATGGATAAGCAAAATGTGACCTACGCATACAATGGAGTATTGTTCCGCCTTCAAAAGGGCAGAGGTTCTAACACCTGCTACGACATGGATGGACCTTGATGATGTTACGCTGAGTGAAACAAGTCAGACCCCAAAGACAAAATACTGTATGATTCCACTAATATGAGGTAGTTAGTCATATATGGGTAGTCAAAGTCATGGAGACAGAAAGCAGGATGGTCGTGGCCAGGGACGGGGCAGGGGCGAGGGGGTCAGGGAAGGGAGAGAGAATGGAGGGTTATGATCTAAAGGTTACAGTTTTTCCAGACGAAAGGAGGTATGGAGATGGAAGGAGTCGCCACACGGCTGTGGCGATGGCTTGGACAGCCTCACGAGTGCATTTGACACTGAACCGTACACTTAAAAATGGCTATGGTAAATTTCATGTTATGTATATTTTACCACCATAAAGGAAATTGGAAACGAAATTGGAGAAACAAAGCCACAACAAAAACAACCAACGGCACAAGCAAGCTGGGTAGGGGATGAGAGATGGAAAGATAAGACTTACTTATATTAGGTTTTAGTTCAGAAGTTGGCAAACGGTGTATATTGACAAATATGTATATCCATAAATCATGCCCCATGGAAGTTCACCCAGATGACCAGGAAACTCTTCCCTCAAGTTGAGGTCTTCTTCCTCCAGTCTCTGTGTCTCTGAGTGAGCAGGAACCATACACTTGGCTACAAGAAAGTCATGGTCAGGTGTGAAGGAGGGAGAAGCTCCATTGGAGTCTGCATTCGCCACTCAATGGAGAGTCTGCAAGTTACATCTCTCTACCCCCAAATTACTATTTTAAATGAACTGCAAATTATAAAAAGCAATAAACGGGCTTTTGTATTGGACCCTGGGCGCATAAACTGAACCGAAATTTGACCTAATGAGCTTTACGTAAAAAGCTCTTGAACGCGGTGGCAGGAAACGGATTTTTCACAATCTTTTCATGCTGAAATCATTGCAGATTCACAGGAAGTGGCAAAGAGAGTAAGAAGAAGTCCCGAGTTCCCTTTGCCCGGTTTCTCCCGGTTAGTTGGTTGGTTAGTTGGTTAGTTAGTTGGTTACCTCTTATCCACGGTACCCAAATCAGGAAACTGACCATTGAGACAGTGTGTTGTTTGTCATTTTGTCAGCCGCGTGGATCTGTTACCCCCACTGCAGTCGAGGTACAGAGCCGTCCCACCACTACAAAGATGTCCCTTCTGCCACCCGTTTAGAGCTATACCCACTCTGTCCACCCACGTCGCCCCTGACCACGGGCGCCCGCTACTTCATTCTCCATCTCTATCATCTTGAAGACACTGTTTTCAATCCAACGTTTGGCCCTGCCAGTTGCGTGACCTTGGATGAGTCACTTCTCTCTTCAGGATTTTGTTCATCTCACCTATAATAAGACGAGGTTGGACTACCTCAGCCTTTTTCTCAAGTGTCCATAGGCTGATAGGATCTCGAAGTTCACAGGGATTATGAGAAGGAAAACGGGTTTTATGGTGAAATAAACCATTTCCGTGGAGCTCCTTACATGAGTGTTTCTCTTGCAGGAACTTTGGAGCTTTGCTTTCAAGGCGGCCAGGGGTGAGTCGGTCGACAAAGACTGACACCTATCACGTGCCAGGCATTACTCTAGACTAGGATGGGACAGCGAACGTGGCAAATCACTGTCCCTGAGGAACTTGGGTCCAAAGGGTGGAAACAGACTGCACACACATAAACGCATAAAAGAAATAAGATGAGGGGCGCCTGGGTGGCTCAGTTGGTTAATGTCCGACTTCAGCTCAGGTCATGATCTCATGGTTTGTGAGTTCGAGCCCCGTGTCGGGCTCTGTGCTGACAGCTCAGAGCCTGGAGCCTGCTTCGGATTCTGTGTCTCCCTCTCTCTCTCTGACCCTCCCTCTGCTCACGCTCTGTCTCTCTCTCTTTGTCTCAAACATAAATAAACATTAAAAAAAAAAATAAATGATTCCCAGTACTGGGAAGCACTATAAAGAAAATAAGATAGGTTCGTGTATTAGAGTAGGGTGGTCAGGGAAGCCTTCTTGGAGAAGGGGGCAGCTCGACGCTGGAACCAGGATGATGAGAAAAGGCGGCCAGGTGAAGACTCTGGCAGAAGTTGAGGGAAGGGGGCGATTCCAGGCAGAAAGGCCACCGAAGGCCCTGAGCCAAGCTGATTTGGGACAGTCAAGGCTCAGAGAGAAGGCCACTGTGGCTGGGGTGCAGTGAGGAGGGAGGGGAGAGGGAAGAGATGGTTTTGGAGGGGGAAGGGAGGACCCACACCTTGTAAGTCCCACAGGCTGCAGTCCGGGGTTTGGAGTTCATTGGGACCGCAGTGGGCAACCATCAGAGGCTTCCAAGCCGGAGAATGACGTGTCTTATTTGTACTTTAGGAAGCTCTCCCTGACTCTAGCGTGTAGGACGAACAGCAGCGACAAGATGGACCCAAGAACAGAGGCAGGAAACCAGTTAGAATGTCACTAGGATGGTGTAGGCTCCGCTTGACCGTGTCTTGATCCAGGGCTTGAACCGAAACGGTGACAAGTAGCATAGGTCTAATTTGGAGGCAGGACGAGAGGGTAAGACACGGAGGGAAGTCACAATCACTGGCTTTTTGGCCTGATCAGCTGGCTGGCTGCCATCTATCCAGAATGGAACAACTTGGGAAGGACTTGGCTTCGGGGTGGGGTGGAGGGAAGCGAGAACCGAGCTGGGGCCGTGGTGTGTTCATTTGGAGTCCACGTGGAGATGGAGGTAGTTAAAGAGTCGTTCAGGACAGAAGTCTGCAGTTCGAGGGAGAAGCCTTGGCTGGCAACAAAGATTTGAGATCCATCCGAGAGTAGATGGCTTCCGAAGCCACAGACCAGACAAGAGCCACTACGGGGGAGTGAACGAAGGGAAAGACGGAGTCAAAGTCAACTCGGGTCCCTCGGGTCAACTATCATTCAGAGACGGCGGAGGAGGAGAGGAAAGCGAAGGAGCCTGAGAAGGAGCCGTGGCCGAGTGGGAGGCACACCTGGGAGAGTGGAGTCAGAGAAGTCCAGCAAAGAAAGCTTTTCGAGAAGGAGGAAGTGACTAGGTGTGTCAAATGCCACCGACAGACCGAGCCAATGAGGCTAGAGAACTGACTTTTGGCTTCGGCCAGATGTGGGTTAATGGTGATATGGACAAGAGCCACTGGATGTCACGATGGGGACAAAGGGCTGGCTGGAGCAGGACGGAAGGCGGGGGGAGAGGGGGGAGGGGGGAAGGGCATGGAACAGCAGACACAGAGGAATGAGGGTACGGGGCAGGGCTTCTGGAGGATGGGCAATGAGGGCATACTTACGGCCAGAGGACGATGACAAAGGTCCGCTAATGAGCGAGAAACGGCTGATGCATCATAACTGGGAGGGTATGGGGGTGGAGCGTGGCCAGGGGACGTCACCAGAGGTGAGGGGTGTGTCCCCTGTTCTCCTGTGACTGTATCTATTTTTGTCTCAGAAGTACGTGCTGCTATCACCATCTGAGACTGAGGCTGGGACTTTCAAAGGCAGTAGAAGTAATAATTACGTCATCTCGAGAACGAGGATGGGAAGTTTTTTGTTTTTGTTTTTTAAGTTTACTTCTTTATTTCAAAAAAAATTCTTTTTTCATGTACCTTTATTTTTGAGACGAGAGACAGAGCAGGGGCAGGGAAGGGGCAGAGAGGGAGACAGAATCTGAAGCGGGCTCCAGGCTCTGAGCCGTCAGCACAGAGCCTGACGTGGGGCTCGAACCCACAAACCATGAGATCATGACCTGAGCCGACGTCGGACGCTTAACCGACAGAGCCACCCAGGCGCCCCGTACTTCTTTATTTTTGAGAGAGAGGGAGAGGCAGAGAAAGAGGGAGAGAGAGATTCCCGAGCAGGCTCTGTGCACTCCTCACAGAGCCTGATGTGGGACTTGAACTCACAAACCAAGAGATCATGACCTGAGCCAAAATCAAGAGTCAGACGCTTAACTGACTGAGCCTCCTGGGTGCCCCAAGGATGGGAAGCTTCTAAGGCATGCTGGGGGAGCTGAGGGCCTTGTCTGAGATCTGCAGTCTTGCCTCTAAAGTGAGTCCAATCGGGGCGCCTGGGTGGCTCCGTTGGTTGAGCGTCCAACTTTGGCTCAGGTCATGATCTCACGGTTCCCGAGTTCGAGTCCCGCGTCGGGCTCTGTGCTGACAGCTCGGAGCCTGGAGCCTGCTTCCGTTTCTGTGTCTCCCTCTCCTCCACCCTCTCTCTCTCAAAAATAAATAAATAAATATTAATAAAATAAAATAAAATAAGAGTCCACAGGTGTGCTGGTTCTTGAGAGAAATTGGGACCCAACCAGAGTTGGGGGTTTTGGCAGGTGAGCCTGATGGATGGAGAAAGGGGTGGAGGGGTTGGAGGCAGGGCAGCGCCTCACCAGGCTGGATCAAGGACTCTAGGCTGGATAAGGAGGACAGTGGGGACACGGCAGATGATGTCACAAAGCGGCTCAGGCCAGTGGCCTGGAGGCCTCCCTGAGCTCAGAGAATTGCAACCAAGGGGCTGACGCAGGGCCTGAGCTGGAAGAGGAAGTGGCGTTCAGGGCTTCAGAGAGTGGGAGGTTTGAGGTGACCAGGGATGACAAGACTGGAGCCTGTGGCTGAGGAGGGGTGGAGACGAGGCTGGTGCCGTCGAGGAGGACCCCCGGATTCTCTTTCTGAGCCCCTCCCAACTTGGCGGCCGGAGAGCGACACCCTACCAGAGCTGGAAGGGGTGAAGCTCGCTCTTCACTGTACAAACAGAGAAACAGACCGGGAGATGCTGGCTGCAGAAACTACAGTGTCGGAAGCTGGAGTTCTGAATCCCAGCCCGGGGTGAGGGGAGATTCTTATTGGTGTCCCCTCCCCCCCCCCGCCCCGGCAAGCCCTACAGGTTTCCCTGTACTCTCCATCCTCTGGGGGGGGGGTCTCCTGCAGACAGAAGCCCACAGCCCCAAGGAGCGCCTTCTTATTAACCATGCCGCATGTGTCCTTACAAACGCCCGGGGGGGGGGGGGGCAGATCCGCCCATTTGTTCGTTCATCCATATGCCCACTCATTCATTCATTCCTTCGTGCATTCATTCATTCATTCAGTGATTCCATCTTTCATTATTCACTCGTTAGGTTTGAGCTGTGAAACCAAGCGCAAGGAATGAATTCTGTCCCTGTGAAATTGCTCATCCGCCCAACCAGCGAGCCAGACTTCCGACATACACTGAGCGCCCGCCAGTCACAGATCTGGACGGGGTTAATATACAGGCATCACGTGTCCTCGAATGCCTGGCGGGCGTCCAGGCTTTCCCGTGTCCACTGATGATCTATTCCCTGGTTGCAAACATGTCATGTGTGTGCCAAACGCCTGTTCTTCTAGCCTCTTCCTCATAGCAGAGCTGATAATATGTGAATTGCTGTCGACCAAAGTCCACAAGGCAAGTCTTCGTAAACTTCTCAAGCTGCCTATATTTCCATCGGAGGTTTTGTTTTTTTAATCTGAGAGCAATGCTTGCTTATTGTAAAAAACACCCACCACGACAAAGCACACAAAGGAAGAAACCTCCCTTACAATTGGCTCCCTCCGTCCCTCCAGCCTACAGGGCCAACTACTGTTAAAAGTGTGGGGAGTGACTGTGGTATGGTTCTTTTTTTTTTTTTTTAATGTTTTTATTTTACTTTTGAGAGACATAGAGACAGAGCATGAACAAGGGAAGGGCAGAGAGAGGGGGAGACACAGAATCCGAAGGAGGCTCCAGGCTCTGAGCTGTCAGCACAGAGCCTGACGCGGGGTTTGAACTCACGAACTGTGAGATCATGACCCGAGCTGAAATCGGCTGCTTAACCGACTGAGCCACCCAGGCGCCCCTGTGGTATGGTTCTTATCCTTCTAGATCTTCTCTATACATTTGCAAAGGAAAAATGTATATACATATATTTTCTTTCCTTCTTTCTTTCTTTCTTTCTTTCTTTCTTTCTTTCTTTCTTTCTTTCTTTCTTTCTTTTCTTTCTTCCTTCCTTCCTTCCTTCCTTCCTTCCCTTTTCTTTCTTTCTTTCCTTTCTTTCTCTCTTTCTTTCTCCCTTCCTTCCTTCCTTCCTTCCTTCCTTCCTTCCTTCCTTCCTTCCTTCCTCCCTCCCTCCCTCCCTTCCTTCCTTGTTAAGTAGGCTTCATGCCCATCTCAGAGCCCAATGTGGGGCTTGAACTCATGACCCTGAGATCAAGACCTGAGCCGAGATCAAGAGTTGGACACGTAATGGACTGAGCCACCCAGGCGCCCCTGTATGAACATTTCTGAAGGCTCATTCTCAGAAGCAGAATTGCTGGGTCGTGAGCATTTAAAATTCTAACGGGAAGGCGCCTGGGTGGCTCAGTCGGTTAAGCATCCGACTTCGGCTCAGGTCATGATCTCACGGTTCGTGAGTTCGAGCCCCGCCTCGGGCTCTGTGCTGACAGCTCAGAGCCTGGAGCCTGCTTCCGATTCTGTGTCTCCCTCTCGCTCTCTCTGCCCCTCCCCCGCTCCCCCTCTGTGAGCCTGAACTCACAGAACTTTTCCCTCTCTCTCAAAAATAAACAAACATTAAGAAAATAAAACAAAATTTTCATGGATTCCCAGTGCCAGGCATGTTGCCAGACGCACAGGAGGAGATGTGTAACTATCCGCGCCATGAAAGGATGCGCTGGATTGTTCTCCGGGGTCACGCTATTTTCCCTCCCACCAACAATAAACGATAAACAAATGAACTGGCCGTTTCTGCCACTGGGTCCCAGCAAGGCTGGGTTTCGGGAGGCCTCCTATCCTCCAGGCCACTCTCCTGCTGCTGGGGAGCATTAAAGGGCTCTCGTGTCATCTTTGATGAAAAGAAGGTAGCATCGAGGCTGAAAGTGACCTCAGTCACCTCAGTCCCCGTATATCCCATTGCTTCACATCCTAGCCCCCGCTGCCCCCCCACCCCGGGCGGGTGTTTACCCGGCGAGGGCATCAGCCCTGAGGCTTCTCTAACTGGGGCTAGCCTCGTTTACATCAAGCAGACAGATCGTCCTGCCTCCTTCTGCTCCCCCGATCAGTCCCTGAAGCCGGACGGAAACGTCTCATGGCTGTAACTGCCAACTCTGACGCTATCTCCTCGCTAACGACCGTTCTCCCTTTGGAGCTCTGTCGCCAGCCCCAGCCCCTAGCATCTTTGGGGCCGGCTGTGCCATCTCCCTGCTCCTGGCCCTGCCACCTGTGGGGGGGGTCACACCCTCAGGATGGATATTATCGAGAGCCCTGGAAGAGGCTCACAGCAGGGGCCAGTGCTACCTCCAATCCTCCCGGGGAACTCTGCAGAGGCGCCGAGGTGGGAGCGCTGAGGTGGGAGCGTCTGGGAACCACCCAGGGGCCGGAAGAGAAGGGCGGGAAGAGAAAGGCGAACTTGAACTTGCCCCTTCCTCCTCTCTCCTGGAGGGAGATTCCAGGGTGGGGCAGATCAAGATCTCCAGAGGCCCTGCCCCGCAATGGCCGGCCTCCCCCACACCCCGCTCCTTTGCCCCCTCCCCACCCCCACGGTGAGAGGATGGGACGGGGAGGAAGAGAACAGTTACTACCACGGGGTTCCCAGCTTCCTGCCCCAGGCTCTTAGCGCCCTTGAGACCTGGGTCCGGGTCAAAGCATCTCCGAAGATCCTCTACCAGAGGGTGCTCCTCAGATGTTCTGGCTGCCCTGGCTCATCACCAATACATCCGTGGTGGGATTTGGGACGCAGTGGCCACCCCCATCCTCCCCGCTCCTCCCCAACGCCCCCGGAGTGCCTGGGCTTCCTCCCAGTTACTTTCCCACACAGCTGGAGGCGGGCTCTCAGTGATGATCAGCTAAGGTTTAGTGAGGATATACATTTGGGGGTAGGGGGCAATGGGGTCTTCTCTATTCAGGTAGACCCGGGGGTGGCTCAGAGCCCACGCAGTCCAATCTCTCACCGAACAGGAGCGCCGTCCATAGCACCCCGGAGCTGGCTGTCCAGTCGGGACTTGTATGCCCCCAGGAACGGGGCTCCCTCCACTCCTCACAGCAGCCCGCTCCACCGTCAGGCACCTCCAAGTGTCAACGTGTTCCTCCTCGCAGGCTCCCACTTGGGATGGGGGCGGGCGGGTGGACGCTGACACTTCGGCCCGGCACTCGGGACAGCAGAGGCGGCCGGGGCGGAGCAGGGTCAGGAAAAGCAATAAGTTAAAACCGAGAACAGATAGAGGCACGGCAGGATGGACGGGGGCATCACGGCCGTCCCAAGAGTCTCTGGCTCCATCCAGGAGGCACTGGAGAGGAGGCGGCTGGTGTCGTAGCTCCGGGCAGGAGGTGGCTCAGAAGGCTGGGTTGTCGATGCCCCTGGGCCCCCCAGTGTATTCGTCAGGCCTGAGGCTGTAGGGAGGAGGCGGCTCCATGGGGGGCAAGACAGGCTTCAGAATAATCTGGGGGCGGAGAAGAGGGGACACAGAGTCTTCACAGGGCCTGGCAGCAGCTGTCTCGCCCCAAGTGCCGGCCGTGGGTGTTTACCAAGGGGAAGGGGTGACCCGATGGCGGCCCCAGAGCCCTCTCTAGGTCCGGAGGCCTGGTGTAAGGAGGGCCTCGGCGGAACCGGTGCTCTAAAAATCTGAACAACAGGGAGGTACGGCCAGCTGAGGAAGCGAGCAAGGAGCGGGACAGAGACACCCACCTCGCTGTAGGGAGGTGGGAGATCAGAGGCAGACGTCCTGACCCTCTCTGGGGGGGCAATGGAGGGCGGCTCCGGGGGCCCCTGGGGATCCACTGGGGGGTCCTGCTCCGGTTCTCTGCAGCTGCGACAGAACCGCTTAGCCAGACAGCAGATGCACAGGAGGGGGATGATGACGAGGAAGGTGATGACGAAGATCCTAGGGCGAGGACCCACGGGTGTCTCCCTGAGCGGCGTCCGGGCTGTCCCCACCGCACCCCCCGGCCCCACTCCCGCCCGCGCCGAGGGCCGGAAGTTCAGTGTCCCTAGGACTGCGCCCACCCACGGCCGGCCCTGGGCTCACCTCAGGGGGCTGGAGAAGAGCTCATACTCCTGGCAGCAGCTGTCACCACAGCATTTGAATCCTCTGGGGCAGGTGCTGGGGGGGACGGGGCAGAGAGACGCCGCTGGTCCCAAGGTGGTGGGAGGATCCCAGCCTCCCCGAAGCTCGCCCAGTTCTTGGGGCGCGAGCCATGCCCTAGCAGTGGGGCCCAACGGGGGGAAACCCGGGACCGGGACCCAGGATCCGGGTTCTCGGGCTCATCGCAACTACTCGGGCAAAGCTCCCTTCCTTTCTGGGTCTCACCTTCCTCGTCCATAAAGTGGGTGTAAGGAACGTTCTGTCCACATCGCGGAGCACGGGGTAGCCCGTGGCAGTGGCTACAACAGCACTCTAATAAGGAGCTGGGCGGGGAAGGCGATTGTCCCTGAGCTACCTCGAGGAGCCCTTGCCGGTGCCCGTGGACTAAGAGGTGGGAAGGACAGGGTGTTTCTGGAACTTGATGGCAACATTCATCTGCTCAGGGACCACCCCCTCCCCATGGTGCTCAGGCTTTCTGGCATTTATATGTTAAGGTTGGCACAGATGGTTGGCCCGCCCCACCCCGGGTGGGAGCAGCAAGACGGCAGAGAGAGGGGTGGGGATTAGGTTTTAGCCCCGCCCACAAGTGTGAAGCCGATAGGCTGGGCTGGAGGAGGGCGGGGACTGGGGGGGAGAGGGAAACACATGTCTACTAAAACGCAGTGGGTGAAGATGACGGATGAGGTGCCCTTCTGCCTCCTCCCCCCTTAAAGGCAGACAGGGCAAAATTTGGGGTGTCTCCTCCTCAGACAGGAAGTTATAGCCCGAAGCCCAGACTTACAAGAAGAGACCACATTTGGCTGCAGCCTGTGGAAGAAAAGAGGCCGAGGTTAGGGGTCGGGAACTGGGGAGCGGCATCTCTACCCCCCTGCCGCCCAGGTGCAGAGCCTGCTGCGGGCGCCCCCTGGATCAACCCCTTCCTGCTCTCCACCTCACTCCAGGTCTCTGACTGGAGCCCCCAGCTGGACACCTGGCGCCCCCAGCTCTCCTTTCTCTTCTCACCACACCCCCACAACACATCCGTTCCCCCCCAGGTCTGTCCGCTCGCGCCTTCCCACCACCCCTCCAAGCCGGCTCCTTTCCACGTGACAACTCGGGTCCGGGGCACCAGCCATTCTCCTCCTGCCCCGCCCCCTCCGAATCACGGCCCGCCCTGCACGCAGGTTCTCATCCAGCAAATCCGATCACCCAAACCCTTGCCGGAAGCTCCCTTCGGTTGGCTCCCTGTGCGCGGACCCCCAGCGACCAGCCTCTGCCCCCTTGCCCTCTTGCCCACACACCCACCGGGGGCTCCCTGGACACCCCTGGCTGTTGTACACCTGCGTGCAAGGGCAGGCCATCAAACCCCGTTCATCTGTCAGCTCCCTGCCTGGCAGGGGGTGGGGGGCAGGAGGGGAGGGAGGGTTCCTCGTTCTTCGAAGAAGCCACCAAGCCACCCAAGCCACCGGGATCCTCCTCTGTGGGCCCGGTGTCTCCCTCCCTCCCTCTTCGCACCCACTGGGACTATACCCATCCAGGCTACAGTTTCAGAATGTAATTAACCGGATTAATAGCAATTTTGTGTATAAGCCCTGCCTGGAGCACTCTTCCCCCAGGTCTCCGGAGCCAGATCTGCCCATCTGATTTAAAAATTCCGTCCGCTCCCCCAAGGCGCTCCTTTCCCCTCACCGATTGCGTGCTCTCAATGCTCTCATCCACATCAAACCCGCCACACAGTTCCTTTTATCTCTTTTATCTCCTGCACTGTCTGTCTGGTCGGAAGAATGTCAACTGCAGGAGGGCAGGGAGTTGTGTCTGTCATCACTGTTGAAAACCCCAACAGCCACAGTCTTGGCAGGACGGACGGAAAGAGCCTTCTCAGATGAACCTGGCCTCCTTTCCTCCAGGCGGCTCCCCAAGGTGGGGGGTGGGTGGGGGGGGAGGGGTCAGGGGTGTGGAATGCAGGGATGAGAACACCTTAGCGGAGGGGAGGTTATGTCACTCCACCCTAGCCTCTGGGGGCGAACAACCACAACACTAAGAAGAAGCCAGCTTTGGCAAGACTACCATGTCTTTGTACCTTTTCTCGAAATAAATCAATCACATTTCAGTTGCTAACAGCGGTGAAGCCGAGTACACCAGTGGCAGCCAATGATTGTTGGGCCGATTCCCCTTTTCTGGGCTCAGCCCCACGGGGAAGCCTCCTTCCCGCCAACCTTGCCCCCAGGGGACTGGGGCAGGAATCATGAATGAACACCCCCCCCCCCCCCGCTCCCGCCACGGATGGCCCAGAGAGGGTGAGATCTTCACAGCGCGCAGGGACAACTGCAGAGTTGGGGACAGACCAAGGGGCCCAGGCGCTCAGTAGAACCCTCTCCCCCGCCCCCCCACCAGATTCCAGACCCCACTTTCCTGGGGCTTTCCTGGTTCCCAGCTAAGAAGGATAGAAAACAAACAGGTTTGATCAATTAATCCTGAGTTGCTGTTTGGGAGGGTAGCTCTCCCAGACTGCCCCCCCCCCGACGTTAACCTGGGGCAGGTCTCATCTGGGGCGCTCAGTCCGAGTTTTATCAAGCGGAGCGGCGGTGTGGTTATAAAGAACCTCGGCTTACTTACACCTGCAGGGCGGATATTATCAGCACCTGCCCCCCAACCTCCCCCCACCCCCCCGCCCCGGGGGTTGCTGGGAGAAATCAAGAGGATGCTCAGCTTACTGCTGTCACAAAGGGCTTGCCTAGCGGCTGAGAAGGAGCGCAACGGCTCCAGGGGCAGAACCGGGGAGTCTACACAGTTGTCTGAATGCGCCCTGTTCTGGGGAGGCAGCCTGGGAGGTCCTGGTGTTGTTGTTTTTTTAAACGTTTATTTATTTATTTTTGAGAGAGACAGAGCCTGAGCCAGGGAAGGGCAGAGAGAGAGGGAGACACGGAATCCGAAGCAGGCTCCAGGCTCCGAGCTGGCAGCACAGAGCCGGATGCAGGGCTCGAACCCACGAATATGAGATCATGACCTGAGCCGAGGCGCAACGCCAACCAAGTGAGCCACCCAGGCGCCCCTGTCGCTGGCATTCTTAAACAGAAGTGAGAAATCCCTGCTTTAGACCCATGTCAGTTGCCAAGACAATCTGCTATCCCAGGACCGGACAGAACTCCCGACGGTTTTCAGAGTTCAAGGGGGAACGGGAGGAAGGAGGGGGTGCTTAATCCCTGCCTCAGGCTCAGAATCACTGATTTCAGAGGTCAACCCAGCCAGGCAGCCAGCTCAAATCCTGCACAGACTAGAATCCTACCCCGGCTCCTAGAAGGGGTGGAAGGAGCCTTCCCTCCCCTAGGGCACAAGCAGAGACACAGTCCCAGAGACTGCCCCAGCTTCTCCCAAGGTCACCCAGCACTAGAGGAACAGAGACAGGCCGGCCAGACGTCCAGACCTCAGTCCTCGCTAGTCCCCGCTTTCTGACGTAGCGAGAGGAAGCGGGAAGGATGAGCCCAGGCTAATATAAGGGTCAAAGTCCCCACTCACAGACAGGCGCTAAGTGTCAGATGGTGGTGGGCGGGGTCCAGGTCCCTCTACGGAGTCCCCCCCGTAGGTGAAGGAACCCAGGCTTTCTCAGGGCCTCCCGCCGCTGCCCCCACCTCCAGCTCCCCAGCAAAAAGAGAAAGGAAGTTGCTAACTGCCTACGGCCACCAGGGAATCCTGACAAAGGAAGGTGGTGACCGCGCTCCAGAAGTAGGCCCCTGACCCACAAAGTTGTGGGCCCCGAAAGTTCTATAGCTTTACGTCGCAAGCGCTCACCTGTTGAGGGCCAGCCAGCAGGCTGAGCAGCAAGGTGGGTACGAGGCCTGGGACCCAGGTGTCGGACATCCTGGCATGGGGGCCACTGAGCTTCCGTGTGTGTAGGGGGAGGAGGGGAGAGGCGGGGCCACGACCTCTCCCACGTCTCTCCACCTATGGGGCCCCGCCTCGGGTGGAGGCGGAGCTTATGCTCCCGCGAAGGGCTGGACGCGGGGTAGGGAAGGGGAGGGGGCAGGGGAGGGGGAGGGGTGGGGGAAGGGAGGGAAGGGGAGGGGAGGGGAGGGGAAGGGAAGAAACCTGGGTTGGGTCCTAGGAGGTAGAAGAGATTAACTGGTTAAAAAAAAAATTGGGGGGTCAGTGTTACACTGCTGAGCCCCTCCTTGCCAGTCCCCTAAGTGGCCCCGGGCTTGAGAGAGACAGCGCTGCGCCGGGCGGGGGGCCGGGATGGGGGGGTGGGCGGCGGGGGAGAGGATGCCGGCGGAGCGAACCGCCCGCTGCAAGTAGCTTTCCACCTGGGCTTGCGGGGGCAGTGGTTGTGGGAGAGGGAGGCGGAGGCTCAGGAGTGGATCGAGGGCATTGTAGGGGGTAGGGGTGGGAGGGCGGTGTCACCTTCATTTTTGGCCAAGAAGGAGGGAGAGGCGGCCCGGTGGATTTCAGGTGCTAGTACGCTCGCGTCCCCCAGCGTCCCCTGCCACCCTGGGAGGGTGTGTTGGCACACTTCCTCCATTTGACTCTAGGGGAAATGAAGGCCCAGGGTTAAGAGACAGAGACTCGGCAGCCGGGGCAAAGCGGAAGCCAGGCGAGCAGGGGCGCGGCGAAGCAGGCCCATCCGGATTCCTGGAAAAGACCCCGCGGAGGCTGTCGCGGCCGCGAGCGCCGGATTCCGACCCTCGGCGGCCGCGCCCCGGCCCTCCGGGCACCCTGTGCTTCCCGGCTCCGGCCGGCAGGTGGCAGCATCGCCTAACGCGGGATTCCCACGGAGTCCCCGCAGCGAGCGGCTGGGACCTGGGGCCGGGTCTCCCCGAGTTCCCGCCCAGGGGGAGCCGGCTAGTGGGCGGGTTGCGAGGACGCCTCCGTGGGGCGTTGGGCGCAGGGTGAGAGCCAGATACCCACACGTGGATGAGGCTTGTGGACTCGGAGAGCTGGAGCCGGACCCCTGGGGAGAGGGCGAAGTGGAGGTGATGGGTGTGGGTGGGTGCCGCCCCCCGCGCCCCCTCCCCCCGCCCCGGCCTGGGGAACCGGGAGGGCTCCCGGAGAAGCTCGGTTCCCGGGTGGTTCGGCGTCTCCTGCTGTGTCTCAAATCGGACCTGGCCACTGAAAACTATCCCCCACTTAGTAGGGACGGACAGACTCCCTCCTCTGACTGTCTTCTTTTTCTCTCACGGCTCTCTCTTTATCTCTGGCTCCCGTCTCTGTCTTGTTTAACGTCTCCTTGTCTCTCCCATTTCTCTCGGTCTGTCCTCCTGTTTGCTTCCTCCCACCACCATCTCCACGCAGTCCCGCTGCATTTCCGCTTGCTCACTTGTTTTCCCATCTCTGTGCTCCTCTGTTAATCACTGTTTGTCTCTTTCGGAGGCTGTTTCTCTGTGTGTGTGTGTTTCTATTTCTTTTGTCTCCGATTTGGTCCTGTGTCTCCCTGACGGTATTTCTCACTCACTCTCCTGGGCTGCCTCTGTCCCTCCTTCCCTGTCTCTGTTTCTCATTATCCCTTGGCCTTTTTTTTTTTTTGCCTCTGAGGACAGAATCTTCCAGTCTCCTGATCCTAGTGGAATTAGGGTCTGGCCCCAGAAAATGCCCTCTCCTTCCAGTTCCTGGTGATTCTGAACTTGGAGAAGGTCATGGGCAGGGGCACCTCTTCTCTCATACCCATGCAGTTGGCTCTGGCCCCAGCTAGCCCCTCTAACAAGCCCAGAGAGTGCTGGAACCTTCTCCCAGCAGCACCTATACTGCTGCCTCCTCAGCGAGGTTGTTGCTAACTTGGGCTTCCTTCCTGCCCCTGCCCTTGCCCTGTGACACCAACACACATGGCCTCGGTGTCGCTGGATCACCTGCCTCTCCGCCGGGGCCTGGAGCCCTGCAGAGGCATGGCCTTTCGGGGAGAGGAAGATGGGTGAGCTTAAGGGAAGAGAGAATTCTGGGAAGTGCAATGGCAGGGCCGAGAAGTTGGAGCCATAGACATGAAAGGCGGTGAGGGCTGACTAGGCGAAGGGGCCAGGCAGGCACCAGTGCCCTGAGGAGGAGCAGGAGGAGGGCAGGGAGCTGTCGTGCCTCCCCTCTGGCTCTCTGGCACCCACCCGACGCGGATCTAGGGTCCCCAGACAAAATATGGATGCCCAGTTAAATCTGAGTTTCAGATAAACGGAATCATTTTTTTAGTATGAATATACTGAGTATTCCTAAGCAATATATGGAACATACTTCTACTGAAATCTGTGTGTTGCTTCTCTGAAATTCAGATGTAACTAGATGCCCTGTATTTTTATTTGTCAAACCTGCCACCCCTCCCCATCTTGCTAAAATGTCATAGGGACAGACACTGGAGAACAGCTACTCTGCCCCCGGCCCCACATCTCCCCAGTGGGAAAGTGAGGCTCATGGGACGGGGTCCGGAGGGCCTCTGGCACCTGCTCCTTGGTCCCCAGTTTTTCTTTTTTGTTTTTCACGACACCAAACTGCCTTTCTAGGTGCCTTCCTGCGGTTAAGGACAGGACAAGGGACCTGGAGGCAGGGGTCCCAGCTCAGTCAGGCCAAGCAAGAGCCCTAAGCCCTGCTGCCAACATCCCTTGTGGCTCCCCAGAGCCCAACATTCTTGGTGGGTGAGTCGGGTGGGGGCGGGGGCAGAGGCGGGGGGGGGGGTCCCCCAGGCTGAGCACACAGGGGGCTTTCTTCTCTAGAGGCAGGACCGTCCGGCACAAGGACCGCATCTTCCGTTTGACACTTAATCTGGCCGTGGGAGGGAAGTGTGTACAGGCGTGCACGTGTGTGCGGAGGCACGCCGGGACGCCGAGGGCAGGGAGGCCCGGAGACCTCAGGCGGCCCGCGTGGGTCCCTCTGGATTCCAGGCCGAATTCCACCCGGGGTTTCCCAGGAGCAGCAGAGTCGAAACGTCTTGCACGCTCGCGAGCCGCCTCCCCGGCCCATTCGCCCAAGAACGAGGTGATTGTCTGCGTCCTACAAACGGCCAGCTGCAAGGGTCTTGGAGGTCAGCCGGTCCACTCGCTCCCTTCTCGGGGAAGCCAACCGGAGCCCCGAGGGCGGGGGAGGCCAAGTCACAGGGGATGCTGGGGCTGAGTCAGGACCAGAACCAGGCAGGTCTCGAGACCCCACACCCAGAAACTGCCTGGGGGCCCCCTTCTCTGGATGAACTCCTCGCTGGGGCGGGGGCTGGGGGGAGGCGGGGGGAGGGGGTTGGGGAGGGAAGGCTTGCCCAGCCCTGGGTGAGGGGGAAGAGCCGGGCTGAGTTCTGATCCTCTCAGCCCTTCCCCTGTCCTGTGATGGACACGGACACCCATAATGGCTCATGGCATTGGGCTGGGATCTTTCTTTTCAAAGCCTGCGGAACATTCTGTTCTAGCCCAGCGCTGCCGGCAGGGACAGGCAGTATTCTGTTGTGTTGGTCAGGGCGCCACTTACCGCGGTGCGATCCCAGTCAGGGAGCTCACCGCCTCTTTGCCTCTGTAAACTCTGCGGAGGGGAGCGGGGGTGGCAAACGGTACCTCCTTCGTCACACGGGGTCACCGGGAGGATGACATAAACCGCTCGCGGTGATGGTAAAATGAATGCTTCATTCCTGGCCGAGGAAAGGGGCCCGAAGCTCCTTCTCTCCATTTCCCCTAGAGGCAGAGTGAGGAGTGAAGGGTCTTGCTTCCCTCTGAGAACCTCTCTGGGTCCCCTCTGGATGGGCCACCAAAGTCCAGCTACGGTCCCCGCAAAACACCCTGCTCCTGGCCCCCTCTGCTGTCCGTGACGTGCGTCTAGGCCAGGTAAGAGAGGGCGGGGCCCGTGACCTGCCTCAGAGGGTGACCTGGTGTTGACCGGTCCTCCTAGAGAGCCACGGGGGACCGCCTGTGACAGCAGTGCCGGGACCAGAGATTTGAGAAATTCTCTCTGTTCCTGGTTTGTCCCCTGCCGCTGCTCCCCCGCTGCTGACCGAGCACGGCCTGGGCTGGCCTCGTGGTGGGTGCTGACCTCTCCCTCAGGGGGACTGTAGACTGCGCTGGCCACAGGTGTCTCCACTGTCACCGCCTTCGTGCACCAGGGCTCCCCCCCTGCCTTGGCAATGTGTCCTCTGTGTGTTGTCCAGCCATACCCCGGGCCCTTCCTGCTTCCCTCTTTTTCTTCTTCCCTCCGCCTGGCCAGCTCTCCACCTAGACCACCTGTTCCCAGAGCCCTCCCTGAAACCCCACAAATTCCCACCCATTCTTCAAGGCTCAGCTCAGATACCACCTCCTCCTGCAAGTCTTCCAGGACTTGGATCTCACCAGCCAGGCCTTTTCTCTGGGCCTCTCTGCTGGCCCGTGGCCATTCTCCCGAGAAGATGTGTATACATGTTCTAACGTTCCCACCAGGCCGTGGGGGCTGGCCCAGTTCTGATTCAGCTCGCGTTTCCCCCATGGTGCTTTGTTCCAAGTAAACACTGGCTCTGTTGTCACTGAACTGAAGCTGGTTGGGGGCCTCCCGGGGTCAAGGGCCAGATTTCTCCAAGGGGATAGGGAATGAATTCCCAAAATCCTTGGTGGAGGGCTCTCATTTTGGGCGGGGGGGTCTGTCCCAGGCTGACTGGCTTCTCATCTTCCGTGGCTGTGTGTTTTCTGGAATCCACTTCTGCTTGCTCCCCGCACCCCCCTGCCCCCAAGGGTCCACATACCCTCCAAGTGAGTGAGGTGGTTCCCTAGGGATCCAGCAGCTCGGGCCGGCTCACTGTCTGCCTTCCAGGAGGAGGCAGGATGCACGCTGGGTCGCCAACAGGAATTCTTGGCCACGGAGCCAGGATCCGAGCCTCCTTCCCAGCATTCCTTTGGAAACTGAGGTCCACCCCTCCCTCACGCGCGCTGGGTGGGGAAGACAACTTCTAGAGTTGACCCCACGTCTGAGCCACCAACCTGCGGCCGGTCGGGTGGAGGGGGGGGGGGCGTGCCACCTGGCAATTAACGGCGGCCGCCAGGAGCTTATTACCCTAATGAGCGGCTGGAAGAGCTCCGCTAACGCTCACCTGCCCCCGGAGGCTTAGCGGAGACAAAACCGGCATTTGGGAACCATTATCCTTCCAAAGTGCAGGTTTCCGGGGCACAGCCAGGGGTGGAGAGAGAAACACCTCCAAGTGGTGGGGTGGCGTCAGGGGGAAGGTTGAGCTCCTGAGCCAAGGCAGTCTGGGGTGACAGGCTGAGCAGAGCCACTAAGACCGGGGGTGGCGGGAGAGGAGGCTAGGCCAGGTTAAAGGTCTTAAGAACCCCCAGCTCTAGTCCCCTCCCTCTAGGGCTCCTTCTCCCCAAGGCTTCCCCGCCCCTCCCCTTCTCTGGAGCCCACTGCCACCCACACTCTGTGGTGACTGTTTTCCGTGGGACCCTGCAGCCAGACAGAAGCAAGGGGTTGGGGACCGCCTCTTATCTCCCACTTTCTATCTCTGCTCTAGTTGAAAGAGGTTCTCTCCCGGCATTGTGGTCAGACTTCCGAAGAACTTCCCAGTCCCAAAGAAGCCGGGAGTTCCGGGTGGCGGGTGGAGGGGGGGAGAGGAGCCGCTGGGTGGGCGCACGGAGGGGAGGGCCTCTAACGTGTCTGGGGGCTTAGACTAAAGTGTGGGAGAAGGCGCAGCTTGAGCCGTCCCTGCAGCCAGTCCCTTCTTTGGGACCTGGGGTCAGGCAGAGAATGAGGAGGGCGGGAGAAGGGAGGTGGGCCGAGATCACGCTCTTCCGCAAACGCTCAGAGCAGCCGCATCTTCCGAGGGCAGACTTGGCCCTGCTCATGTGCACGCACCCTTGTGCGGGTGCGTGCGGTGTCTCTGCCTGTGTGCACACGCGTGTGCCCCCGTGTCCGCGCAGCCCTCCGCTTCCCCTGCTCACCTAGCGGCCCCCCCACTCGCCCCCTCTCCCCGCCGCTGCCTTATCACCAGGCCAGCCTTTAGGGGGCGGCCTCCAGGATCCCTTCACCCCAGTGGCCCTGTTAGCACCTCCTCCCTCCCTTGTTAGCGCCTCCCAGCCCCCCTTCCGCCTCCAGCCCCTGCCGTCCCTGGAGAGAGGCCCCGTGGCCGGCAGCCCAGTTCTCTTCCCACTCCTCTCGGGCTTCTATTTTCCGACGCTTCCTTCTCCTCCCAGCGCCGAAGCCCCCTGCCCTCGCGATCCTCCCTCCTGGAGGGGTCCTTTCCTGAACAAGGGAGGCGGGGGGGGGGGGTGGGGGGATGAAGTCAGCGCCCCCGTAGTTGAGCGCGCCCTCCTCCTCCAGGCCGCGGTACATAGTGAGCGCATCTCCTGCCTGGAGGGTGGGAGCGGGCGAGTTTGGGGCCAAAGCTAAGTCCCAGTGCCAGCTGTGCCGCCCTCACCAGGGCAACCCTCCCCCCCCTGCAGCCTTGGGGGTGGGGGGAGGGGCAGGGGGGAGAAGCGGCCTCTTCGGCCCGCCGGCTCCGGGACGGCTGTGCCCCACCTGCGCCCGGGCTGCCGAGTGGGACAGGGTGGTCCTGTGCCTGGAGCCAGGCTGTCAGGCCGCCAGGACTGCAGGTTTCCTCCGCAGAAGGGCCCCTTCCTGGCCGGCTTTGATGTGTCTGCGAGGTTAGTGAAGGATGTTTGCCTTCGGGGCCCCGCGCCAGGATAAACTCCCTCCGCCCGCTGGGCCAAACCGCTGCCTCCTCACTGCCGGGCTCGCCGGCCTCCCCCGCGGCCTGGGGCTCGGCCTCCCCTAAGGCCCGCGCCGTCCCGCGCCGCTTCAGCGGGGTGGGCACCAAGGGGCCAAGGTCGCTGCCACCTGGGGGAGGCCCTGTGGTCAGCGGATGCCCTGTTGCAGAGGCTGGCACCGGGGCGCTGGGCCTGCCTGCTGCGGGATGGGGAGCCCTGGTCTGGGCTGGGGGGGGGGAAGGGGGGCGGAGGGGCCGGCCCCCAGCTTCTGTCAGGGGCGGGAGTGAGATACAGTTTGGGGGAGGAGTGTCCACGTGGAGCTGGCCGCGCAGGCTTCAGCTCTTCCAGATGTGCTGAGGCTCCAGATGTGGGGATGACTCAGCCTGGAATGGGGAGGGGTGGGCAGTCCATGCGGGGGGGGGGGGCGGGGGTGTAGGGGGGGATGACAAGCAGGGGAAGTGAAGCCCCCCCCCAAGCAACTGCCAGTTACTGCTCCCCTTCCTTTGGAGCCCCCAGCCGGGTCTGGTGGAGTGGTAGCTGCGGGAGCTGCCCAGATGTGCAGCCGGTGAGCGGATGGGGAGAGGATAGAATGAGGGCCCCCGGGGCGGGGGGGAGGAGGGGGAGGGAGGGGGGAGGGGGTGTGAGACCAAGAGACAGAGGCAGAAGATGAGGGGCAGTGAGTGCAGAGGGAGTGGGGAGGGGAGGTGGGAGGGAGGAGAGAGATGGGGGGAAGAGGTGGGGAGAAGCTCGGGACTGAAACGTTAGACCCCTCTTGGTTCAGCTGGGGGTGTGGTCCTGGGAGGGGGTGTGTGTGCCTGTGTGTGTGTGTGTGTGTACGACTTTGCTGCCGGAGTGTAGGTTATATGTGGGGTGGGGGGGGTGTCGGGGTGAGCATCGTGCGTCTGACACCTCTAAGCCGGGTCTGTGAGCTGAGTCGTAGAAGATTCCGCCGCGTGGTGGGCGTGGTGGGCGGTGGGGTACGGTCTGTATGGTAGAGAAAGACCGTGGACACGGCGTCTGTGTAGTGACTGGCGGCGCGGGAGGCCGTGCTGCTGTGTTCTTAAGGGAAACTACATGTGCCTTTGGGTGTTGAGGGTCGGTGGTGCCTCGAACCTGTGGAGTCTAGGGGTGTCCAGGCACACTAGACCAGGGCTCCATCGTCCGGGAGACTCCCTCCACTTCCTCCAGCCTCCCCACTTCCTAGGGACAGATGGGGAAGGGACTTCCAGAATCCTCGGGGCTGCTGTTTCTTCTGCTGCCCACCCCTGTCCTGGCCCGTGTCATTATCTCTTGCAGGACAAGCTGAGCTCCCAGAGGGGAGGGAGGGCGGGGGGTGGGGGGACTAGCGCCCTGTGTCATGCAGCACGAGGACCAGGTTGGCAGCTGGGCTAGATGTCTCTCCAGGCACCTCTCCCCGCGGGTTCCGCAGTCCTGGCCTCCTTTTTGGCCTCCAGGTGGGCCTGCCGGCCGTGCCTCTGGCCGCTCCCTGGAGAGCCCCGCCTGCGCCAGCTGCCCGTGCCAGGGTAAACAGGGCACTAAGTGTCTGAGCCGGGGCCTGCCGCGAGCTGGGCACTGCTTCGCCACTCGAGGCTCTGCTGTGGTTTGGGTGGCCTCCTCCAGCTAAATGGCAGGCCTCGCGCCCCAGGCCCCGTAAACAGCGTTTTCAGGCTCGGTAAGTGGACGGTAACTCAATTGAATAGGGAGACAACATGTCACCACCTATACGGGCGGAGGGCTGTTGTCACTTGCGCCTCTCCATGCTGCAGGGGTCCTCACCTGTCCCCGGCGGCACTGGTGGAATCCTCCATCCCCCCCCCCCACTCCGCGCCCACCCCCAACACGTCCACCTACGACACGCCCACCCGCCCCTCCAGGATCTCAGCAGAGTTCCTAGCACCCACTTTATTTGTGAACGCAAATATATCCCCTCCGTGGGGGCCCACTGGCCAGCTCTTCTTGCGCTGTCCTGTGGCCTCTCTTCACGGTCCGTGGGTGAGCCCTATCCGCTAAATCACACGCATGAGGTGTGACCTTGGATGTGTACCTGGTCCTCCAGCCACAGCCGGACCACACCCACTGCCGGATCCCTGGGCCACCTCGCTCTCTTCCTCCTGGGACTCAGGCCCGGAAGCCAGCTCCTCTGGGGCGGGCTCCCCTGCTTCTTTACCCCCCTCCACTCCCTTCCTCTGCAACTCTCCCCTCCCCACCTCTGGGGCTGAGGCCACCACCTGAGCTCCTTCTGAACTCACTGCTGCCCCCTCCCCTCCCACAGGGCAATGGAGAGGAAGCAGAAGCCTCAGCCCCGCAAAGCCAGATAGTAGGGGCGGAGGGGAGGGGGCGTGGGCAGGGGTGAGGCATGGAGGAGCAGCAAGAGAGTCTCCTTCCCGGGGTGGCTTGGAGGCCCTTCGCCCACCCTCCCGGAGAGCAGGAGCCAGGGGGCAGGGGACAGGGGTCCAGGCCCACGGGCGCTGCCCAACAGAGGCCGTGTCCTCCCAACCCCCACGTCGTCACAAACCTCCGTGTTTCTGTGTCTCTTTTCCTTATTTCTGTGTGTGCAAGTCTCTCTCTATCTCCCACTGTCTTCCCGGGCTCCTTCTCTCTTGCCTTTTCCCTCCCCTCGCTTCTCTTTGAGGGGAGCGGCCCCCCAATTCGGAGCTGGGTTCCCAGAGTGGAAAGTGGCTTCCCCATGTGGAGAGCACTTGGCCTAGGCCGGGGCTCTCCCAATGACCACGTCCGGCTTCCTCCTCTCTTTGCCAAGCACCCCCACCGGGCCTCCCCTGTGCTTGGGGTCCTTGGAGCCAGAGCTGCCTTGTCCTTGCGGGGGGGGGGGGGGGGGGGGGGCGGTGGTGGAGAAGGAGGGGGTGCCCATCTTCAGAACTGCTCAGTTGGCAACTAGGGGGCGAGGACACCTCTCTCTCTCTCTCTCTCTCATTCGTGAGAAAGCTGTGCTCGGGGAGGCTGCAGTCTGGGCCCAGGATCCAGAACTATGCCACCGCCTGAGTGTAATCACCAGCAGCACCCCAGACTCTCCCCGCAGGGCCCATAGATGTTGTCCCCGTGCCCACTCAGACCCCGGAGAGTCTCCCCCACCCACTTCGCCCTCCTGGGGGAGCTTCGTAGCCTGCTTGGGCCTCACCCGCCCAAAGGCGACAGGGCCAGCCAGCAAAGAGGAGAGCTGTATAAATAGCCATTTGGGGGGAGGGGAGGCCCCCCCCAGCATTGTGTGTGGGGCGGGTCTCCTTGCTGGAGGGGGAGGAAGGGGAGCTGTGGTTGCCCCCAGGCAGCATGTAATTTAAGATTTATTTTGGGGCACTCTCTCCAGCCTGGCGAGGGCTGAGGTTAATTTAAGGGTTTAATGGGATGAGAGTCGAGGGGAGGGGAGGGAGAAGCCCTTCCCCTCAGGCCTGGCTGGGAAGCGGGATTCCTTTAGGAGACTGCCGCCACCCTCGGATCCTCGGCCGTCGGCAGAGGCCTTTCCGGACCTGCGGCACCTGCTTCCTGCGGTCTGGGCTCCGGCTCATGGGGCTCGGCCCTCCTCATGCTACCAGGCACCAGGGACAGCGGCTGTGAAGGAAGTGGTGACCGCTGGGGTGGGGCTAGGGGGTGTGGTCAGCATGTGGGCACTGCCAGAGGGCCCTGCTTGAGGGTCCTTGGGCTGCGGAAGCAGCCATCCCTGAGACTGAGACACTCAACTCTTGCTCCGAGATGCTCCGTTCTCTGTCCTTCCTCGGCCGTGCAGGGCTCCCAGTCCGATGGAGGAGGCGCAGGCTCCGCCCACAGGGAGCCCCGGGGTGCAGGCTCTGCCCTCGAAGACTGGCCAGTCATCGCTTTCTTCACAACCCCTCTCATGATCTTAATTTTTAGTCTTCTTTTGTTTACGGCCTTACAGTCTCTCCTGGAGAGAGACATTCTGTGTCTCTCTGGAACTTGTTTAAACCCTGGGATGGCAGGGACTTTATTCTGTCCCTCCCGGGATCTTCGGCACTTGCCTGGCACAGAGTAGAATCTCAAATATTTCCTGAACGAGTGAGTGAGTGAACGAATGAATGATTGAGTAGGGAAACGGCGCCAGATAGGAAAGCCCCGGGGCCAAGAGGCGGCAAAGGCTGAGAGACCTTCTGCCTCGGCACTCTAGGCCCCTGTGATCTGGCCTCTTCACCTTGAAGCCTCCTGCCCCTGCCCCTCTCCACTTTGGGGCCACCAGCCACCCTGAGCTACCAGCCGGCCGCTGTGCAAATGGGGGCCCCTTTCCGCCCGCATGCCCCGTCTCCCCCTTCCCTCCTTCTGTAGCTCCTTCTGCTACCCCCCCTGGCCACTTGACCAAATCCTGCTAGTTCTGTCAGGTTCCAGGCAGAATCACCTTTTCCATGAAGTCCACTAGGGCCCCTCTGCGGGGTCCAGACAGCGTAGCTCGTTCTCCGGGCCTCTCCTCTCCGGCTGCACAGACCTGCCCGGGCCGTTACTTCTCTCTCCTTTAGGCCCCTAAGGGCCGGGCAGGCCTGGAGCTGTCCCGGACCCCGACGCTAGAGCTCGATCGGGGGAGGCTAGGAGCTACCCCAGAGGTCAGTTTGGGACATGGACTCCTCTCTGCCCCAGCTTCTGGCTCTGGGTGATTCTCCGGTGAGGGGCGTACGTGCTGGTGTCTGGTGGTGGTGGCGGCAGGCGATTTCAGGCGCCAGGGCGGGTAGCCAGGACCCAAGTAAGGGTGGCGTGGAGTTTCTCTTAGAAAGATGTCGAGCCTCGGGTCAGAGTGAAAGAGGGCACGTGGGGAAGAGCGAGGGGGCATTGAAGGGGGGGAGAGGGCGGTGGGGGATAAGATGGGGGGGTTGTGGAACAGAGAGTGGGGGAGACTGGGGTCAGCGGAAAGGTCCCGCCAAGGGTCAGGAAGAGGCAAAGGCTTCTTGGTCCCTAGACCACGTGTCCCCTCTCGGGCCTCGGCCAGCTTCGCCTCTGGCCATTGGCCTTCCAGAAAACCTCCTCGTTTGGGGGCTTTGGCGGCCCCTTCCTCTCCTGGTTTCCCGCCTGCCTCTCTGCCTACTCCCTCTCCAGCTCCTCTGTCTTCTCTGTCTTCCCTCGGGTTTGGGCCTGGCCCCTTCTCTCTGCACTCTCTCCAGAGACCCTTCCTGCATCCAGCCTCCCGGGGCGGACGCCTCCACCTGGATGCCGCCCAGGTGGGTCAAAGTCACCGCGTTTGGAAATAACTCCCCCGGCCGGATGTTCAAACCCGAAACCCAGGGGCCAGCCCTTCTCCCTCTGCCGATCCGTCGCCAAGTCCTGTGACTTCTGCCTCCTAAAGCTCAGTCGGTCTGGTTACCTCTTTCCACCCTGCCGCCACTGGCCTGGGCCTGGCCGCTGTCACCGCTCTGTGGCCGCCTCCGAGTGGCCTCCCCCCCTCTGTGCTGCTCACTTTCCAGCCAGTCCTCCACGCGTCACTCAGAAACTTTCTCAAAACACGCATTTGATTGTGTCATCCTACCCCCGCCCCCCCCACCTTAAGCACCCCTACATCTCCCCCACCCCCCCACCCCTACCGCCACCTCCTGTCAGCCTCAAGCCTGCAGCTTCTATACTGGTTTCTCTCCCATCGCTGGGCCTCTGCGGGGGATCCAGCCACGTTCTTCCCCGGGGCCCCTCCCAGCCAGCACTTCATCTGGGAAGTCTTTCCTGATGCGGCTGAGCAAGCTTGGGTCAGGAATTCCCTTCCGGGGGGGGGCGGCTACTGCCTTCCCCCCCTTCCGGTCACAACACTCATGTTTGCCCTGAGGGCGCTACACTGCACTTCGCTCCTTGCTTCTGGAAGCTCTCCTGGAGCAGAGACCCTAACTGCCCACGACAAGGCCTGGCACGGGCAGGGTAGGTGCCCAGGAACGGCCTGTTGTTGGAACCTTCGTTCAGGGGAGACTGACAGGGCAAGAAAGAAGAAGACAGAGGGCTTCCTTCCGGGGCTAGGCCGGGAGGCAGTGGGGTGGGGAAGGTTCCAGCAGCTGGCGGCAAGCAGGAGGCCTTGGTTGGCCCTAGGGTCCAAGTGGAGGGTGCTCTGGGCCTGTGCTGCATGTCCTGTGGAAACCAACCCGCCCCCTCCCCACCTCCCCCCACCCCGCCACCCCCCGCCAAGGAGGCAGAGGGCTCTAGCTCTGGGCCTCTGCAGCCCAGGGTGGGCCCAGGCTACCCACCATCACCCACCCGCCCCTTCGGCAGCAATTCGGGGCCCCACCAAAACGGGCCACACACAGCTAAGCCCAGCGTCTCGCCCCACTTCACGGCCAGGCCCAGGAGGGAGGAGGCTGTTCCCTGGCATCCGTGGGCAGCCCCGAGTGGCGCTCTCTTCTGAGAACTTGTAAAATAAAATAAAATAAATTCAAGGGGTCGCTTTACTTCCTACCCCACGCGAGGTCCTCGTAGGTTTTCACATGAAAACAATGCTTTCAATCCCTTACCACTGGGGAACAAAATGGACACCGTGGGGAGATGAGGCAAACGGCCTGGCCCGAGCTGTTCTCGCCCCCTTCCTGGGCCTGGCAAGCGTGCAGACCGGGAGCCACGGGCCCGGGTGCGAGGCCCTGCTCTGCACACACTGGGCATGGCCGCCACACGCAAGATGGGCGGTGGGCCTGTGACGCGTCGGCCGAAGACGGCGGCCACTGTTAAACGGAGCGGTGGGTGTGAAGACCTAATGATTCCCACATGGAGCCCTAGGTGCCAGGCTGGGCGTCTCGGAGCCGGGCCCTCTCTGGGCGCCCCCCCACTCAGGGACCGCAGAGGCAGAAGGAAGCTTCTAGGCCACGTGTCCCCACCCAGCTTCCTGGGAGCAGGCTGGAGGCTGGGGGGTCCGGGCCGCGACCGCCCCCTCCCCGGCCGGCCCGAGGAAAGGGTGAGCTCACCCTCTGGCCCCAGCCGCAGAAGCAAGCGGGTAGGAGAATAATTAAAATGCCAGAGGTTAGGAGGTGAAGTTACAATGGAAAGAATGAAACCCAGCGTTGCCGCCACTCGCTGCCGGCCGCGCTCCCACCCCGCTTCCCTCTGCCAAGCCCACATTCGACTTTTATTTCGGGAGCCGCCAGCACAGCACTTGGGAGGGAGCAGAGAAACCTCACTCCTGCTGGCCCTGCCACGTATGGAGCTGGGGCCGTGCAGGGGAGGGGGCCCCCGGGGCCCCGAGGAAGAGCCTAGAGGGTCCCCCCCCAGGACCCCCCCCCAGCTCGGCGCCTCGGCGCCTCGGCACAGGGGCCGGAGTGGAGTTGGGAGGCAAGGAATGGAGACCCCAAAAGAATGAAGGCTATTCCTTCCCGGTTTCAAAGGCCTTTGCCCCTTCACTTCAGTCACTTGAAGCTGAGGGAGAGAAAAATCATCCAGTCTCTAGGCTGCCTTTTGGCTCCAACTTTTGCCCTTGACCCCAACCCTGGGGTGGGGTGGGGGGGGGATCCAGTCCATTAACATGTACGTATGTGCGGAAGGGCTCTCCCTCTCATCTTGTTCCTCATAACTGGCTGTGTGATCCTGGGGAAGTTACTATCCCTCTCTGGACCTCAGTTTCATCTGTATAATGGGAGTGTAGGTATGAGAAGCAGGCTCAAACAGGGCTCCACAGAGGTGTTCCAGAGGCCTGGGTGCCGTCCTCCCCAGGCCACCGTCTCCCCTCCACGTCTCTCGTCTGCCCCCTCCAGGGCCTGGGGAAGTGGGGGCAGCTGCTGGCCCCCCATCCTCTGAAGAGCGCTGAGCCCCTTCTTCCTGCAGACGGGAGCCTCGGGGGCCAACTCACATTTTCCTGCTCTCGGCTTTCTCCACCGCCCGTAATACACTCCAGATGGCTTCTCCAGCCGAAAGCCGAGGCAGCAGATTCCAGAGGGAAAGCGGTTGGGCTCCTCTCTCCATCGGGCTGGAGAGGGGGCCTGGGCGAGGGACTGGAGTGGCTGGAAGGATGGAGTGGGGGCGGGTGGTCCCAGCTCTACAAGAGTTGGGTGGGAGAGCGCCCCGGGTTCCTCTCCGCCCAACAAGGTGGGAGAGACGGCGGGGCAGGGCTGAGGCCAGGGCACGGCTCAAAGCACCTCTCGGATTCCTGAAGGTTCTCTCCCTGCGGGGGCAGCTCACCAAGAGCCGTTCAGGGGGCTGTAGGCCCTGGGGAGGAAGACTTGCCAGGGTTTCCAGGAAAGAACACCATCCAGCGAGCCAGACACAGCTGGGTTCAAATCCCGACGCTGCCACTTGGAGGCTCTGCAAACCTTGGCTTCTCAGAGCCTCGGTTTCCTCCTCTATAGAATGGGGATGGCTTTCGCTGCTTAGGGTGGCTGCGAAGGTGACACGGATAACGCACAGAAAGGGCTCCCGCGTCCTCAGGTGTTCAGGAAGTGCCCGGTGGCTGCCTGGGGACACTCGGAGCACGCGGCTTGCCTCCCCCTTAGGAGAAAGCCCTGTGCTAGCCCGACTCAGCTCCCTCTTGCTGCAGCTTCCCGATGGTTCCTTCTAGGACACCAAGGGGACTTTAAGTCACCCTTTGGAGACTGTATTGGAGCCGAGCCGGGGAGAGGGTGCTATGGGCCCGAGGCTGAACCCAAGCCAGGGCTGGCCTCCTCCCAGGCCCCGCCCCCTCCACCTCAGCCCTGCAGGACTGAAGCCTGGGCCTGGAGAGCCACGTAGAAGCAGAGGGGGCTGAGAAGGGGGGACAGTCTCTCCCAGCCAGGCCCCGCCTGCCCCTCAACTTCCCCGCCAGGACAGCCTCCCAGCCACGCTCGCCTTCTCCTCTCCGCCTCAGCCGTACCAAGGGGAGGGCTTCGATTTTTCCACCAGAAGAGCCAAGACCAAAATGAGAAACGAATCCAGCCTGGGGTTGCTGGTCCCCCCCCACCCCCCCACACCTGAACGGAGGGAGGGGGAGAGAAAGCCCCCAGCCCCTTCCCTACCCCCACTCCCACCCCCTATCCAGAACCCTGGTCTGCTCCAGAATCCCAGGGGCAAATGGCCCAGGGCAGGGGAGGGAGGCAGAGGGGAGGGACCCTCACCCACCGCAAAGGAGCAAATCTGGGGCTCACTGCTCTTGCTACTCCCCTCCCCCCACCCTGGGGAAAAAAAATTAGAAAAGAGGCTGCCTCTTCACTTCCTACACGGAGGCTCTGCGCTGGGACCATGATCTGAGGGGAAGGGACAGTCACTGCTCTCAGGTGCGCCCTGTCTAGACAAAGAGACGGGACCTCCAAGCCCCCTTCCAATTAAGACCGCCCCCCTCAGGCCCTTCCCCTCGTGGAGCTCCCCCCTGCCACCGTACTCCCCTCCCTCCCCGACACCCCCTCCCCACCCTGAGTCCGGTTCCCTCTCCCCCCTTCCCCCACCCTGGGCTACCCTACTCTGCAGGGAGCTCACCTCCGCTGCTCCAGGAAACGGGCCGCGTGGAGACACGCAGAGAGGCCGGCGGTGACCCCGCCAAAGGCCCGCACACCTGGCAGGCCTCAGCTATCGCTTCCTCTCCTCGCCCTGTGCGGAGGTTGGTACCCCCTCCTGGCCAAAGCCCGCCTCCCCAGGCTCAGAGCCCTGCACTCCTGCCCGGGCTCCCCACCCCGGTGCCGTCCGCACCTCCGTCCACACCTCCCGCGGCCGCCGGGCCTCCTTCCCATCCGCCCACCTATGCGCCCCGGTGTCTCTCACCACCCTGCACTCCTGACCCCCCACCTCACCTCCCCGGCTCTCTCTTCCCTTCCCAGCCTGCTTCTTTTGTAAGAAGTGACTTCGCCGCCGTTGGGCTCACTCTTCAACCTGCTCTAATCTGGCTTACCCTGGGGACCCTGGAAGGGACCCCGTCTAGACGGACGTGAAGTTCTCTGTGGGAGACAAGAACCTCAACTAGAGCCCCCGAAACCTGTCACACGCCTTTCGAGAAAAAAAGGAAAAAAGATTGCCAGGGAGGCCTCCTTCCTCCTCCTCCTTGCCCGTCTCTTTCTTCTCTTCACTTCCCTTCCCTTCCCTTTAAACACAGTTCAGTCCAGAAGCTCTAGATAAGTGGACCGGGGTAAATGTCTCTTGGCAGGGGGTGGGGTGGCGGTGCGATGCGGTGGCCCAGCGATGGTTTGGGGGCTCAAGTGAAGAAAGGAGGGCTTCCCTGTTTGGCAGGGGGCGGGCGGGGAACAGCCAGAGCAGGGTAGGCGGGTGTTGGGGGTGAGAGTGCAGAGAGAGAGAGAAAGAAGAGAGTCAAAGCTCAATCTTGCAAGCAGATGGCCTCTCCTGAATCCCGGAGCTCAGGCGGAAAAAGGAGGACATCCCAGGAGGAAGGCGCTGGTGTGGGGCGCCAAAGCCCATACGAGCTAAGGAGCCAGCTCCGTGAGGGAGACTGGCTGGACCTTGAAGGGCGTGAAGGGAGCATTTGACCAAGGTAGAGATGAGGCACTGGGAAGCGGAGTCCACGGGGGATGAGAGGGGTGGGGAGAGGCGGGGCATCCAAAGCCCTGGATGTCAGAGGCCATGGGGGTGACGAACACGTCCATGTCGGGGAAGGGGTGGCGGGAGTGGCCGAGTCAGGTGTTGGAGCCCAGGAGGGGTCTGCACAGCGAGCAGTGGCCGAGGGCCCCGGTTACGGAACCAATCTGGTAACCAGGGAACGAAACAGATTTCTCAATGTCGGCAAAGGCTGTTACAATACGGAAGGGAAGAAAACTGGAATGAACCCTACGGTGTTGGGCTGGAACTGGAGGTATTGGTGAGAACTCGTGATTTTCAAAATAAGTAGATACAGAAATAATCGTGGCTGTAAGTGTGCATATAGGTGTTTGTATTGTGTGTGGGTGTCGATGTTTGTACATTCGACGCTTCCTAGCTTCCCCCACTAAGAGGGCTTGGGGAGCAGTGACATCTTAATGATAATGAATACAGTGGCACCCAAGTCTTGATTTCTTTCTTGTTTTCTTTAACGTTGATTTATTTTGAGAGAGGCAGCAAGTGAGGGAGGGGCAAAGGGAGAGGGAGAGAATCCCAAGCAAGTTCCATGCTGTCAGCACCGAGCCTGACCCAGGGCTCGCTCTCATGAATCCAACCGTGAGATCACGACCTGAGCCTATATCAAGAGTCAAGCACTTATCAGACTGGGCCACCCAGGTGCCCCTTTTTTTTCTTTTTTTCTTTTTAACTCGAGTGCAGTTGACACCCAACGTTAACATTAGTTTCAGGTTTACAACACAGTGATTCGATGACTCTGTACGTTATGCTATGCTAAAGTCTTGATTTCTTTTATTTAAAAAAATTTTTTTTAACGTTCATTTATTTTTGAGAGACAGAGCACGAGCAGGGAGGGGCAGAGACAGAGGGAGACACAGAATCCGAAGCAGGCTCCGGGCTCTGAGCTGTCAGCACAGAGCCCGATGCGGGGTTTGAACTCATAAACCGTGGGATCGTGACCTGAGCTGAAGTCGGACGCTTGACGGACTGAGCCACCCAGGTGCCCCTAAAGTCTTGATTTCTAAATCCCATTGTCCACCGGAAGAAACCAGGACTTCTTGGAGAAATGGCTGATTACAGGGTTGGGGCAGGGAAAGTAAAAGACAAGCCTGAATAATCGCGTGCCAGAAAATACTCAGAAATGATTAAATAGAGTTACCGTATGACCCAGCAATTCTATTTCTAAGCATACTCAAGAGAAATAAAAACACGTATGCACACACCAACTTGTGTCAAAATGTCTACGGCGACATCGTTCATAATAGCCAGAAGGTGAAAACAACTCAAATGCCCATGAACTGATGAAAACAAAGCATGGTATCTCCATAAAATGGAGTCTTATTCAGCCATAAAGAGGAAAAAAGTACACCCAAACCTTGGATTGCGAGTAACTTGTCCTGCGAGTGTTCGACAAGACGAGCAAACATTTCTAGTAAATTTTAGCTCGATAGACAAGCGATGCCTTGCAATACGAGTAGTACGAGACACCGAATGTCACAGCTGAGCCACTGGTTCCTCTCTCTCTCTCTCTCTCTGCGGGATTGTGGGCGATCGTCTCCCACACTCGGATGCTCCGTCTCAGGCCCAGGTGACCACCGACCAGCTGACGGATCTGCATCCGAGCAACAGCAATAGGTTACGGAGGAGATCTCGGCTGCGGAGGAGGAGGGGAAATGGTAGAGGAATCTCTCACTTCAAGTGAGATTAGGGAGGGGTGTAAAATGCGGGAAACAGTGCAACAGTTTTGTAGAAAAGCCCCCCACCCTCAGTAAGGCTGTAGCAGTGCTATCGATGGATCTGTTTAACGACAACACGATGTCCCATTTCCGTGAAATCCTCAAAAGGAGGCAAAAGCAAGTGTCATTGGATAGGTTCCTTGCTAAAGTTGCCGGAACAGAAGATTCCCTTGAGCCCATAGCCAGCAGAGACTCCGTTAGTGGTAGTGAAAGTCGTCCTACACAACGACCCTCCTCTCTCTCTCGTCTCCCTCGTGCCGGCCACGAAGATTTTCCAAGGTAAGTGGTGAATTTGTTTATTTTTCTTTATATTTTGTACTTTCTTTATTATTTTATATTTGCTTACAGTATTGTATTTATTTTTACATGAATATTTTTGGGTTGTGGAAGGGATCATCTGAGTTTCCATTCTTTCTTTCTTTTTTAACATTTTTTTTAAATTTTATTTTTCGAGAGACATAGAGACAGAGTGTGAGCAAGGGAAGGGCAGAGAGAGAGAGGGAGATACAGAATCTGAAGCAGGCTCCAGGCTCTGAGCCATCAGCACAGAGCCCAACGCGGGGCTCGAACTCACAGACCATGAGATCATGACCTGAGCTGAAGTCGACTGCTCAACCGACTGAGCCACCCAGGCACCCCTCCATTATTTCTTATGGGGAAATTTGCTTTGATATACAAGTGCTTTGGATTACAAGCATGTTTCCGGAACAAATTATGCTCGCAATCCAAGGTTTTAGGGTAATTATAAAAGCAACACTTTGGATGAGCCTTGAAAACGTTATGCTAGGTGAGAAAAGCCAGAAAACACCACATATCATATGATTTCATTCGTATGAAATTCCAGAATAGGAAGACGTATAGAGACAGAAAGTAGGTTAGTGGTTGCCTAGGGCTGAAGCAGGGACAGGAGGATGCGGGGATGGTGGCTAAAGATTACAAGGTTTACTTTGGAGACAACGAAACGGTTCTAAAACTGACTGCGGCAACGGGGGCACACATCCGCGAATGGACCAAAAACCACCAAAGTGTACACTTTAAATGGGTGAATTGTATGGTATGTGAATTATACTCAATAAAGCTGCTCTAAAAATAAGTATTCAAAGAATGATGGAGACATGTCAAAGGGATACAGAGGCCAGCTGGAAGGGACTTCCATGGGCTGGGTCTGGTTATTTGGAGCATCAAAGCAAATAATGACCTTAATAGATTATAACTTACTGCATAAAATGGGAATCCACGACTCCGTACTGGTATACTGAATGAAAACATGGAAGGTTTGTTGAGGAATAGGATATTGACATATTCTCAAAGTGCTTTCCTACAAAATATTTATCAATTGCAAAGGGAAAAGGGTAACTTTCCAGTGGAGAAGGCTGGCAGACGCCAACAAAATGAACATCACGGTAACAGGACAAATTACAGTCAGGCACTACCCAAGAGGATGCAACAAGAGAGACAGGGCATCGCTTCTGGGACTTTCCTACATAACATGCACAAACTGAATGCACAAACATTGGACAGGTCCAACTTGAGAGACCGTCTTCAAAATAACTGGCCTATAATCCACAAGAGTGTCCTCGAAGTCAAGAAGAGACGGAAACCCTGTTCCATATGGAAGGAGACTAGAGACAGCTGAGAGCCGAGTGTGCGTGTGATTCTGTCCTGGATCGTTTTGCTGCAAGGGCACTGTTGGGATCACCGGCGAAAACGGAACGGAAGGGATGGGTTAGATGGGAGTGAGGTTCCGATGTTAGTTTCCTGATTTTGACGGTGGGATCGTGGCTATCCAAGAAGATGTCTTTGTTCGTAGGAATGGTGCGTTGACGTGTTTGGGGGACGTCAGAGAAGTCAGGAAAATGGGTTTTTGTACTATCTTTGGGACCATGCTATAAATTCGAGATCGCTTGACATTAAATAAAAGAAATGATCATGTATGTGAAGAAACTGAACTAATGCCTAAAACCGAAGAGAAAAATCAGATCATATAAAATGCAACCTCACAGGAGGTCCAGATATTGGACTTACCGGGTTTGTTTTTTTTTTTTCCAATTTTTAAGCTCAGATCAAAAGTAGAAACCTTTGTAGTTAGAAAGGTCAGCAGGAAAACCTTTTCTTTCTTTTTTTTCCCCCCAAGATTTTAATTTTAAGTCATTGCTACACCCGGGGCTTGAACTCACAACCCCGAGATCAAGAGTCGCATGCTCTCCCGACTGAGATGGCCAGGTGCCACAGTTGTAAAATCTTTTCATCATTGCTCAGAATTGATTAGGCTTTATATACACACATGTCCCCCCCACCCAATCTCACTCATCCATCAGCAAGGACTCGGTTATCCACTGTCACCTTAATACACACACACATACACACACACACACACACACACACACACACACACACACCCCACAGACATAAGCCTTATCGTTCTAAATTGCTTTACACGTTCGCTTCTCAAAACTACGGAGATCAGGCATTAGGTAGACCAGAAGGTCTTCTGATGCTCGAATTTGGCTCTCTCCATCAAGACACAGTTTGAAAATAACTGAGATTATACCATCTAACAAAATAGGTGAAAAGCTGTAGAGTTTCATAAAAGAAAGGGGACTGATGAACAAGAAAGAATCAAATGGAACCCTAGAACGGAAAAAATACGATAAAATTAAGCATTTATTACATACATCCAGCGGCAGCATCAATGGAGCAGAAGTGAGGATTAGGGAACCGGAAAAGAATCCAGTCAGAAATACCTAGACTGAAGCACAGTCAGGAAAGAAAAAAAAGAAAAAAAAGATGGGGACACAGAAAATAGCACTATGGTTACAGGCAACGCAATCCAAGGTCGACCATCTGTTTCTGGAGGCCAAAAAGGAGAAGAGGAGAGATAATGGGGCCGAAATCGTATTACTAGTCAAAACTTTTCTCTACTCGACGTAAGAATCGAGCTCAGTAGGGTAATTACAAGAAAACCATGCGTAGGCCCGTTGTCGTTAAATTGCTAAAAATTACAAACAGATAAATCTTAGGAGGCCCATCGCTTCAAAGAAACAGCCCTATGAGTGACGAATTGAAGAGATGAAACATGCAAAATCGAAATGTGTTTTGAATAGATAGGATTAGCAGCATATAAAACATTGCAGAAGAGATCAGTAGACTTGACGCTATAGGAGGACCTCTCAGCCGAATGTTCCTTTTTTTTTTTTACTTTCTTTTTTTTTTTAAATGTTTATTTATTTTTGAGACAGAGAGAGACAGAGCTTGAGTGGGGGAGGGACAGAGAGAGAGGAAGACACAGAATCCAAAGCAGGCTCTGGGCTCTGAGCCGTCAACACAGATCCCAGTGTGGGGCTCGAACTCACAGACCGCGAGATCATGACCTGAGCCGAAGTCGGACGCTCAACCGACTGAGCCACACAGGCGCCCCTCAGCCAAATGTTTCTGAAAGGAAAGACAAGGGGGGGGAAGCAGCACTGAAAACGTTAAAACTCATGACAGGATATCAAGTACTCTAACCCCCTTGTGGCAGAAGTCCAGAAAGAGAGGGAAAACAGAAAAACAGAGACTCGACATTTTCTGAATTTGACAAGAACTTGGAACCCAAAGATCCAAGAATCTCAACGCTCGCCACAAAATGCAAGCGAGGTCCATTACAATCAAACTGCTGAAAATCTGGGACGATGAGAAGATCTTAAAAGAAGCTGGAGGGGCAAAGGGACCCTATGTACAGACAGACGAAGATAAAATTATCACAGCCTTCTTGTCAGAGGCTATACAGCCGGAAGACAAGAGAGTACGGTCTTTTAAGTTGTGAGTGATAAGGTCAACCTAGATCAGTAAGATCAACCTAGATCTCGAAGCTCAGTGAAAATATCTCTTTTCTTTAAAATTTTGCTTATTTATTTATTTTGAGAGAGAGAGAGCATGGGAGGGGCAGAGAGAGAGGGAGAATGAGAATTCCAAACAGGCTCCGCATGGTCAGCTCGGAGCCGGTCACGGGGCTCGAACTCACCAGCTGCGAGAGAGTCATGCGAGCGGAAATCAAGAATGAGACGCTTAACTGAGGGAGCCCCCCAGGCGCCCCCGGCTTCGTGAAAATAGCTTAAAGACGAAAGGGAAATAAAAACTTTTCTGCACACACAAAAGGCGAAGGATTTATCATCAGTCACCCCGCGCTCTCACACATTAACCGTGTCTCAGGCAGAAGGGGCGTGATGCCGGGCGGAAACTGGGACCTCCACAAAGGAACACGTAGAGCCTGACGTGGAAAATATGTGGTTAAATGTCAAAAATACTTGTCTCACTTAAAATTTTGTTTCATAGATAATCGACGATGTAAATCAAAAAGAATAAACTGCGGGGTGCCCAGATGTCTCAGTCAGTTAAGCATCGACCTCTTTAAATTTTTGTTTTTTGTTTAGCGTTTATTTATTTTTGAGAGACATAGAGACAGAGCGTGAGTAGGGGAGGGCAGAGAGAGAGGGAGACACAGAATCGAAGCAGGCTCCAGGCTCTGAGACCGTCAGCACAGAGCCAGACGCAGGGCTCGAACTCACAGACCGTGAGATCATGCCCTGAGCTGAAGTCGGCCGCTTAGCCGACTGAGCCACCCAGGCACCCCAAGCATCTCCCTCTTGAATTCGGCTCAGGTCAGGATCTCACCGTCTGTGGGACTGAGCCCCAAGCGAGGCTCTGCAGGTGACAGCTCTGCCTGTTCGAAATTCACTCTCTCTCTCTCCCTCTCTCTTTGCCCCTCCCCCACTCACACGTGTGTGTGTGTGTGTGTGTGTGTGTGTGTGTGTGTGTGTGTGTGTGCTCTCTCTCTCTCAAAATACATAAACGGAAGATCCATGTTGTAAGGCTTACAGCAAATGTTGGCAAAGTTTTCCTGTAAAGAGCCAAATAGTGACTATCTTAGATGTCAAAGTTCGCACAGTCCCTGTGGCAACTAATCGACTCTAGTATTGTATAAAAAGCAGCCGTGGACAATATGTAAATGAGTGAGCATAGCTGTGTTCTAATAAAACTTTATTTGTGGACTCCGAAATCTGAATTTCAAACCCTTTTCATGTGTCATAAAATATTATTATCATTCTGAGATTTTCAGCCTTTGAAAAATGTAAAAACTACTCTTTTTTTTTTTTAATGTTTATTTATTCTTGAGAGAGACAGAGACACAGCGTGAGTGGGGGAGGGGCAGAGAGAGAGAGGGAAACACAGAATCCAGAGTAGGCGCCAGGCTCTGAGCTGTCAGCACAGAGCCTGACATAGGGCCTGAACTCAGGAACCGCGAGATCATGACCTGAGCGAAGTCAGATGCTCAACCAACTGAGCCACCCATGGGCCCCAAAACTACTCTTAACAAATCTCCCAGGCAGAAGACCCCGAGATAATTTATGTAGGTACTCTGTTCTCAAGGTGACCGTAGCTCCCCACTCCTTACGTATGGGCTGGGCTTGGCGACCTTCTTCCAGATAGTGCAGTATGGAAAGGGATGAAAGGGGAACATTAGAGAAAGCTGACAAAACACTACCTCAGCCAGGTGATCAAGATCTATTTAAACAGCGATGAGTCATGTTGATGGCATGTACTCTTGACGTGATGGGATTAAAATGACACTTGGTCTACACGGTCTTCTTTCAAAAAACCCGTAACCCCCATCGAAGCATGAGAAAAACATCAGACAAATCTAAATAGAAGGACAGTATACAAAATATCTGACTAGCGCACTCTTCAATATTGTCAAGGTCAACAGCAAAACGAAACCAAACCAAACAAAACCTAACACCCCAAACAAACGGAATAAGTGAAGAAGAAAAGAGAGAAAGAAAGAGAAAAGAAGAAGGAAAGTCTGAGAAACTGTCACAGCCCAGAGGAGCCTGAGAAAACACGATGATTGACTGTAACACGATTACATTTGGATTGGATCCTGGGATAACAAAAGGACATTAGGGGGCGCCTGAGTGGCTCAGTCAGTGAAGCGGCTGACTTCGGCTCAGGTCATGATCTCACGGTCTGTGGGTTCGAGCCCTGCATCGGGTTCTGTGCTGGTGGCTCAGAGCCTGGAGCCTGCTTCCGATTCTGTGTCTGCCTCTCTCTCTGCCCCTCCCCTGCTCGCACTCTGTCTCTATGTCTCTCAAAAATAAATAAACGTTAAAAATTTTTTTTAAATAAATAAATAAATAAATGAAAAGAAAACAAAAGGACAGTAGGTAAAAACTAAGGAAATCTCCCAAGTACTCACCGATGGATGGGTGGATAAACCAAATGTGGTATATACTTACAATGGAATATTATTCGAGCTTAAAAAGAAAAGGAAATTCTGACACATGCTACAGTATGGTTTAACCTTGAGGACACCATGCTGAGTGAAAGACACCAGTCAGGAGAAAATAGATATTATACGATTCCACTTACATGAGGTAGCCAGAGGAGTGAAATTCACAAACATAGAAAGTCAGATGGTGGCTTCCAGGGGACAGGTGAGGGAAAACTGGGCAGACGTTGTATATGAACGCCACCGAGCATTTAAAAAGGTTAAGGTGGTACATTTTTGTTATTTGTATCTTATCTCAATTTTTAAAATCTAAGAAAGTCTGAATTCGGTGTGGACCTTAGTTAATAATGATGTATCAGTGTTGGTCCGTTGATTGCAGCAAACGGACCCTACTATCGTGGGAGAAGTTAACAATACAGAAGGCCGAGCACAAGATATTTGGAAACCCCATGCTTTCTTCATAGTTTTCTTTAACTCTAAAACTGCTCTACAAAATAAAGTTTGTTATTGCAAAGAATTCTTTTTTTATCAGTTTTTTAATGTTTTTTTATTTTTTATTTTTTATTGAGAGACAGAGAATGAGCAGGGGAGGGGCAGAGAGAGGGGGAGACACAGAATCTAAAGCAAGGCTCCAGGCTCTGAGCTGTCAGCACAGAGCCCGACACGGGGCTCGAACTCCCAAACTGCGAGATCATGATCTGAGCCGAAGTCGGATGCTTAGCCGACTGAGCCACTCAGGCACCCCTGTTATTGCAAAGAATTCTTGAGCGCCTGGGTGGCTCAGTCGGTTAGGCGTCTTGATTCTTGATTTCGGCTCTGGTCATGATCTCATGGTTTGTGAGTTTGAGCCCCGCGTTGGGCTCTGCACTGGCAGTGCAGAGCTTGCTTAAGTTTCTCTCCCTCCCTCTCTCTCTGTCCATTCCCTGCTCATGCTCTCTCTCTCTCAAAAGAAAGAAATAAACTTAAAAAAAAAAATTCTTATTTCATGGGCCATAAAAGCAGGCCATAGGCCATATGCTGATTCCTGCCCTAACTAAAACGACCACTAAAAGTACTTAAAATCAATATAGATATTAAGACATTAGTAAAGATCAAAGGAATATTTAAACATAATCAGTTACAAAGACGGCAGGAAAAGAAGAAAAGAGAAATAAAGAATACATGAGACTCGCAGAAAACAGGTAACAAGATGGTGGACTTAGACCCAACCATACCGCTCCTTACATGAATGCAAATGATCTAAGTACTCCAAGACAGAGATGATCAGATTGGATTTTTAAAAATCAAACCCCAACTCTATACTATCTTTTTAAAATTTTTTTTAATGTTTGTTTAGTTTTGAGAGACAGAGAGACAGAGCATTAGCAAGGGAAGGGCAGAGAGAGAGGCAGACACAGAATCCGAAGCAGGCTCCAGGCTCCGAGCCGTCAGCACAGAGCCTGACGTGGGGCTCGAACTCACAGACGGTAAGATCATGACCTGAGCCGAAGTCGGCCGCTTAACAAATGAGCCACCCAGGTGCCCCTGTATACTATCTTTAAAGTATAAGGCTGACATCTAATATTTCCACAGAAATGAGAAAACAAAATTGGATTTTTAAAAATCAGCCCCAGCTACATACTGTCTTTAAGACATAAGACTGACATCTAATATTTCCACGGAAATGATGGGGATGAAAAAACAATGAAATGACATCTTTGAAGCACTGTAAAAAAAAAAAACAGGCAAATAAGTGAAGATATCTTAAAAAATAAAGATGATATCAGTCTGGCATGTAAGAAACTTAGAAGTCATAACCTCATCCTAAAAACGACTAAAAAGCTGCACAAACTGAAAACATCAACAACTTTCCCAAATCCACAACAGGGCAATCTCTTGTCTCCAGTGTTGGAGAGATGGACAGGCAGATACAGTAATCACAACTTACTTCAGCAGAAATCTCTGCAGGCACCAGTGCCAAGGTAGGAAAACCTGAATTCTAACTGACGAATTTGGGGAGGCTTCAAATGGAAAGTCTAAAAGTTAAAAATTTCAGAGGGACCCAGTTCTAGAGGAGCCTCACACTTGTGTGACTTTTATTTCCAAGAGCTCCAAAAGGTTCTATCGGAGAAAAATACCCTCAGACTTTCAGGAAGGAGAAGGGGAAAGAAACCATTGTGAAATGTCTTGTGTACCTTAAAAGGATAATAAAGGAATATGATGAAAAACTCTATGCCCACAAATTTGACAAGCTAGATGAAATGGACCAATTTCTTGGAAGCTACAATCCGTCAAAACACACACAAGGAAAAATAGACAATTTGAATAGGCCTATAGCTGTCGAAGAAATTGAATTGATAATTAATAACCTTCCCAAACAGAAAGCACCAGGCCCAGATGGGTTCTACCAAGAATTTAAGGAATTAAAATTCAGAATTGAATTCTACCAAGAATTTAAGGAAAAAATGATACCTATTGTCTACAGTCTCTTCCAGAAGATAGAAGCAGAAGGATTATCTTCTATCTGATTCAATGAGACCAACATTATCCTAATAGCAAAACTAGACAAAGACAGTACAAGAAAACTACAGACCAACATCTCTCATGTACATAGATGCAAAAATTCTCAACAAAATATTAGCAGACCAAATCCAACTATATATAAAATGAATTATACAGCACAACCAAGTGGGATTTATTCCAGGTATGCAAGGATGGTTCAACATTTGAAAATCAATTAATGTAATCCATAATATTAACAAGCTAAAGAATAAAAATTACCTAATCATCAATAGATACAGAAAAAACATTTGACTCAGTCCAACCCATTTGTGATAAACACCCTTAGCAACTAGACATAGAGGGAAACTTCTTCTCTTGGCAATTGAGAGAAAAGCAGAAAAAAAAAATCCAGTAAGTATTGAGAGAATTTAAACCGATATCATTGAACTCTCTGTTATATATACATCAATGTAACCAATAACCTAAGAATACACATTCTTTCCATGTGTATGGAAAAATTAACAAAACTGGCCTTATACTGCGTCACAAAGGAAGCCTTGGAAAATGTCAAAGGATTGAAATCATGAGGAGTACAATCTCAGACAACCATGGTATTGGGCTAGAAATCAGGAACAAAAGAGTAACTTGAAAACTTCCAAATCTTTCAACATTAAGCAATACATTTCTAAATGACCTATTACTCAAAGAAAAAATATGCTTGATAGCAGAAGATATTTTAAATAAATTATAATTAAATATCTTAAAGCTTTGGGATGTAGCTAAAACAGTTCTAGAGGAAAATTTATGGACATACATTCATACATTAAAAAAGAAGAAGGTCTGAGAGAGATGCCCGGCTGGCTCAGTCACAGGAGCATGCGACTCTTGCTTTGGGGGTTGTGAGTTTGAGCCCCATGCTGGGTGTAAAGATTACTAAAGAAAAGTAAATAAGCTTAAAAAAAAGAAAGCCTGAGAAATCATTTAAAATACCAAAATAAACCTCCTAGCAAAACAAAACTAATAAAATAGAGGAATAATAAAGACCAAGAACGATCATGAAAAAAAGAAAGGGCACCAATTACCAATATCAGGAGTAAGAGGTCGTCACTATCAATCTTACAGACAATTAAAATATGAGGATATTTAATTTTTTTTAATGTTTATTTATTTTTGAGAGAGAGACACACACACACAGCACGAATGGAAGAATAGGAGAGGGGCAGATAGAGAGAGATACAGAATCCATAGCTGACTTCAGGCTCTGAGCTGTTAGCACGGAGCCTGATGTGGGGCTTGAACTCATAAAATGAGAGATCATGACCTGAGCTGAAGTTGGATGCTTAACCGACTGAACCACCCAGGCACCCCTATTATGACGATATTTTAATGACTCTATGCAAATGAATTTGAAAAATTGGATGAAATGGGAATATTCGTTAAAAAACATGACTTACCAAATATCACACTTAATGGTAAGGTATTGGAAGCTATCCTTTTTTTATGTTCATTTATTTTGAGAGAGAGAGAGTATGAGTGGAAGAGGGACAGAGAGAGACACACACAGAAACTGAAGCAGGTTCTAGGCTCTGAGCTGTTGGCACAGAGCCCAATGCAGGGCTCAAACCCATGAACTGTGAGATCGTGACCTGAACCAAAGTCAGGCGCTTGACCAACTGAGCCACCCAGGCGCCCCAGAAACTATTCTTTTGAGACCGGAACAAATGAGTATGTCCACCACCACCACCACTGGTATTTAATTTTATGGGAAGTTCTAGCCATTGCAATAAGGCAAGAAAAAAAAAAAAAGATGTAGATTTGAAAAGGAAAAAAACCTGCAGTCATTTGTTGATGGCATGATTGTGTATGTTGAGAATTTTTTAAATCTATAGATATGAATAAATTTAGCAAGTTTACTAGAAAGAATATCCATATGCAAAAAGCAATTGTATTTCTATACGTTGACAATAAGCAACTAGAAAATGAAAAAATGATTTCATTGACAATAGCATTTTTTCAATTAAAAACCCTAAATACTTAGGAGTAAATCTAACAATGTATGTTTATAATTCTCTACATAGAACACAACAGAGTATTACTGAGCGGAAAAGAGACTTTTTAAAAAAGGAAATAGGGATATACTGTGTTTATAGATTGGTAGTGTCAATATCGTAAGGCGGTCAATTCTTCCCCCGATTGGCCAACAGATTCAGTTCAACCTTAATAAAAGCTAACACACTGCTGGTGACATTTAAAATTGGTGAAACCTCAAGGTGCCTGCGTGGCTCAGTCAGTTAAGTGTCCAAATTCAGCTCAGGTCATGACCTCATGGCTCATGAGTTCGAACCTCACATCAGACTCTTCACTGACAGTGTGGAGCCTGCTTGGGATTCTCTCTCTTTCCCAATCTCTCTGACTCTCTCCCCCTTGCATTCTCTCTCTCTCTTTTTTTCTCTCTCTCTCTCTCTGTCAAAATAAATAAACTTAAAAAATAAGAAGAAAAAATTGGTAAAACCGCTTTGGAAAAACAGTTGGTCAGTTTCTCCAAAAAATAAACATAAGGTGACCATGTAACCCAGCAATTCCAATCCTAGGTATATGCCCAAGAGAAATGAAAATGTGTCCACACAAAATCTTGCACGTGAATATTTACGGTAATAGCTCAATATATTCATGTAATAGCTCAAATATGGAAACAACCCAAAGACCATCAACTAATGGATAAATAAAATGTACTTCCATACAGTGAGATATTATTCAACCTTAAAAAGAATGAAATACTGACACATACTACAATGTGGATGAACTTTGTAAACATTAGACTAAGTGAAAGAAGCAAGTTATAAAAGACCACATATTTTATGATCCCATTTATGCGAATTGTCCAGGATAGGCAGATTATAAAGACAGAAAATAAAATTAATGATTGCCTAGGGTTGGGGCAGGGAGGAGTGACTGCTAATGACATGGGGTTTTTCTTGAAGGGTGATGAAAATGTTCTAAAATTTACTATGCTGTGTTAATGGTTGCAAAACTGTGAATATACTAAAATCCACTAAATTATACACTTATTTGAATGAATGATTTATATGGTGTGTGAATTAAATCTCAAAGTTATTATTTTTTTAAAACTCAATTAAATATTTCTGAAGAGTTTTTTTTTTGGTGGAAATTGATGAGCTGATTCTAAAATTTATATGGAAGGGTGCCTGGTTGCCTCAATTGGTTAAGCATCTGTCTCTTGATTTTAGCTCAGCTCATGATCTCACAGTTTGTGAGTTTGAGCCCCATCGGGTTCTGCACTGACAGCATGGAGCCTGCTTAGGATTCTCTCTCTCCCTCTCTCTCTACCCCTTTCTTGATCGCACTCTCTCTCTCTCTCAAAAAAAAATTTTTTAATATATATATGGAAATGCAAAAGGCAAAGAATAACAAAGATAGTCTTGAAGTTCAAAGTTGGAGGACATAAACTAGCTCTTAGGAAGACTTATTACAAAGCTGCAATAATTAAAACAGTCAGTAAAGCAGTTAAAACTTACAGACAAATAGATTGATAAAATACAATGGGGTGTCCAGAAATAGACCCACACTTACATGGTCCGATGCTATGATGTGGGGAAAGAATCCTCTTTTCAACAGATAGTATTGGATAAATTTACTATCCTTCCAGTAAACTTTGACTCGTCCCTCGCACTATACAGAAAATTCATCCTAGATAGATCTTTAATAAAAAGATGAAGGACACTAGAAATATGCCTTTGAAATTCAAAGGAAGACTATTTGTCACCTAGAACTATATACCCAGTAAAATGATCAGTTAAGTGTGAGGGTAGATTAAAGACATTTTCAGATGTTCAAAGTTTCAGAAATTATATCCCCTTGGGACACCTTCTCTAGAACCTGTTGGAGAATGCACTCCTAGAAACAGGAGAATAAGACAAGAAAGAGGAAGACATGGCTTTCAGGAAATGAGGGAATGAGATACAGGAAAGAGGCAAAGAGAACCCTGAGGAGGACAGTTTCAGTATGAAAGCTGTTCATGGGGCTAGAGAGCAATGGATTGGGAGAGATTGGTCTGCAGGAAAGATTGCTACAAGAAGAGAAAAACTGACAGGGTACCTGATGTGTCAGAACATCTTACTGGGGGATTTAGACAACTAAGGTTGAAATGGTGGTCATTATTTAGAAAACTAAGTGAATATCAGCAACAACAAGAAAAGATAATTATTAACTCCAGAAGAAAAAGCAAAAGTGACCATACTACACTATACAGCTCAGACACAAATAACGATTACACAGTCATAATAGGCTGAATAAACACTGACAACCGGCTGAACCAAAATTATCATGGAACCGTATTGTGAGGTTGGTGGGACTGGAAGGGTGATGAAGTGCGGGAGAGGCAAGGAATGAAAAATAATTAAATCCTCATCTTCCACACTGGGAAGTCAAAAGAGAATGCCCAAAACTGAAAAATAAAGAATTGGCAACAAAAGTTTGTTATTTAGAGCTAAGGACAATTTCTCTAAAAGAAAAACAAAAACAAAAATGAAAACAAAACCCAGCCAACTGGAATGAAGAGCGACTTAGGGAAGCAAGAAATAAGTATGAAGGGGCCCAAGACTGTTATTTTTCTTTACATGCCCTGTAAATTCTTTGCCTCTTAAACTTAAAACTACATCTAACAAAACTGAATGTGAATAGTGAAAGAAAAAGAAAGTTTCTAGAAGAAAATGATGGAGAATAACAAAAGAAAATAAATTCATTATTTTAGAATTAGGCAAAGAATTCTTAAATCATACACACAACTAACCATAAAGAAAATATTGTATTTTTGTAAAATCAAAGACTTCTATTTATTTAGACATGATTGAGTGAAAAGGCAGGACACAGAATGAAAGATATTTTCAATATATGTATCTGACAAAGGTCTTGTATGGAGAATATATTAAAATTGTCCTAGAAAATAAGAGGAAAAGATAGACAATTCAATTTTTAAATAAATTTGTGAGAAAGAGAGAGACAGAACATGAGCAGGGGAAGGGCAGAGAGAAGGAGACACAGAATCCGAAGGAGGCTCGAGCCTCTGAGCTGTCAGCACAGAGCCCGAGGCGGGACTTGAACCCACAAACCATGAGATCGTGACCTGAGCCCAAGTCGGATGCTCAACTGACTGAGCCACCCAGGCACCCCAGACAATTCAATTTTTTTCAATAGGAAAAAGACAATATACTTTTCATAAAAGGAGGTATACACATAGCTAATAAATACATTTAAAAACATTCAACAGAGTTATCAGAGAAATGCCAGTTAATACCACAATGAAATACGACTATACAATCACCAGAATGACTAAAATGTAAAAGACTGACAGTACTAAGTGTTGACAAGGATATGACCACTGGAATGCTCACATTGCTGGGAGAAGTGTAAATCTATACAACCACTTTCCAAAAACTCTGGCAATAACTACTAAATCTGAGCATACACGCTCATTACAATTCAACAGTTCTACTCTCAAGCACATATCCAATAGAAGTGCATGTATATATGCACCAAAAGGGTATTGCAAGTTTGTAATTAGTCATATTACTCCCATCAGAAAAAATCCAAATAGCCATTGGTAATGACATGGGTAGAAGTAGTGGTATATTCATTCAATGGAATACTATACAGCAATGCCAAAGCACAGTCTACAGCTACATGCTAAAACTTGGACAAATCTCATAAACATAGTGTTGAATAAATAAAGTCAGTCACAAACAAAAGAATATACTATGTGTTTCCATTTACATAAAGTTTAAAAATACGCAGAATTATTCCACAGTGATAGAAGTTAGTTATCTTGGGGACGGCAATAACTGGATGGTGTATGAGGGAGTCTTCTAAGATGCTGGTGATGTTGTACTTTGTAAAAGCTTATGAAGTATACTCTTAAGATTTGTGCACTTAAAAAAAAGTTTTTATTTATTTTGAGAGAGAGAAAGCGCAAACAGGAGGGGCAGAGAGAGATGAGAGAGCAAGAATCCCAAGCAGGCTCTGCAATGTCAGCATGGAGCCCGACGCGGGGCTCAAACTCATGAACCGTGAGATCATGATCTGAGCTGCAGTCGGATGCTTAACCGACTGAACCACCCAGGCACTCAAAGATTTGTGCACTTTAAAGTAAGTATACCTCAAATTTTAAAATCCCTCTTCCTGTCTCTTTTCCCTTCCATCTTTCCTTTGTTTTCCTTTCCTTTTCTTCCTTTGCTTTCTCTTCTCTTTCCTTTTCTACTTAAGCAATTCAACTCTAAAGCCATTATGTAGGCCTGACCAAGGTAGGTGCCCATGGTGATGGTGGAAGCCACAGTGGTCCAGAGAAAGGTATCAGAGCTAGAGTAAGGCAATGAAGGCATCCACCTTGGGGAGAGGGTGGAGAGCATGAGTAGTCAGCCTGACAGGGGTGAAGGGGTCCATGCATTGGAATGGACCCACCCGGTTTATTAGAGCCTGGTTGAGGAGGGCATCCCTGCGTGGTGACAACCTGGCATGGGAAGTCACAACCACAGTATGTTTAAGAAGGATGCCATGTATATGGGGTGGCCAGGTATGGAGTGTCAGACTGAGAAGAGTAAGGAGGGCATCCACGGGGTGGGGTTGGGGTTGACCGAGCGTGAGGAGTTAGCCCAGGGGGTACGGGAAGGGATCTATGCAGAGAGGCGGCCTGGATGGAGTAAGAGAGCCCAAGCAGAGAGTAGACGGAATCCACATGAGGAAGAGGTGGCAGCAGAGATGGGGATTGGTTACAAATGGGGAATGGAGCGAATAAGTATTTATGTTAAAGAAAACGGAAACCAGGTTTCTCGTTGTTGGGGAAGGACATTACATGTAGGAAAAAGGAGAAAATTAGAATGAGCCTTATGGTTTGGGATTAGAATTGGAGGTGTCTGTATTATTTTCTAGTTTTCAACGTATACAAATAAACAGAGAAATAAATGTAGACGTGAAAACAAGTAGTTGTATGTATTCCCTAGTTCTGTCCTTCGAGAAGCTTTGGGGGCAGTGACATGCAATAGCAATAAGCACTTAGCATCTACGTTTTGGTTTCTAAGTACCACTTTCCACTGAAAGGAGCCGGAACTCTTTGGGGACACGGCTGGGGCTAGGAAACTCTTTGGCTCCAGGGCTGGGGCTGGGAAAATACAAATGAGCCTGGAGCATCTTGTGTCACAAAGTAAGGAGTCACCGAAAGAATGATAGGAACTATATCCGTTTGCTAGAGCTTCCATAACAAGATGCCACAAATTAGGTGGCTTAAACAACAGAAATGTATTTTCTCCCAGTTCTGGAGGCTAGATGTCCAAGATCAAGGTGTTAGTAGGTTTGATTTCTCCTGAGACCTTTCTTCTTGGCTTGCAGATGTCAGCCATCTGGTTGTGTCCACACATGGCCTTTCCCATGGCCACCCTGGTGTCTCTTCCTCCTCTTATATGGACACCAGTCCTATTAGATTGGGGTCCCACCCTTATGACCGCATTTACCCTTAAGTATCTCCTTAAAGGCCCCATCTCCAAATACAATCACGCTGGAAGTGAGGGTTTCCATAAGAACTCTGTGGGAACAGAATTCGGTCCACGACAGGGACAGATCAAAAAGACACAGGTGCCAGCTTGAAGAGGCTCCCCCTGGCAGAATCGGGACAACTTGAACATCGAAATAAATAATCATATGAATAATGATATAAATAAGTGAAGGAAAAATGAAGCTTTTCCATTGAGGAGGACAACCGAAGGGTTGGTGGAACTAGAGAGTCACCATTTGGCAGCTATCGTAATAACAATATTTCAGCCAAGAGACATCAGCGGATACTAAAATTAATGTGTCCAAGTTGGATGACGAATGGGAGTTCACATAGTACTTTACAAAGTACCTCCCCACAAAACAACTTATTAATTAAATCAGGAAAAGGGATAGCTTTACAACAGATAAACAAAGCAGCCAACATCTTAAACATTCGAAGTGAACATCAACAGTAAGGGGAGGAATTGAAATTGGGCATCGCCTGGGAAGACTCAAGGAGAACACAGCATCCGTTCTGCGCTGTTCCGGCCCCAGATGCTTCCCTTGAATCTAATCGCGAAGAAACATTGGACAGACCCACGCGGGATGCTCTGCAGAGTCACGGGGCGTAGACTCTTCAAAGTTTACAAAGTCACAATCACTCAGGAAAGCCCGAGGAACCATTCTGCCTTAAAAGACACTAAAGGAACTTAGTACCTAAATGCCATTCGTGATCCCGGATTGGATCTTTTTGCTACAAAGACCACTATGGGGACAACGAGGGAAACAGGGACAAATGACAACAACGCATCTGTAATTTCTGTGGCTGCCTTGTGGTTATTTAGGGGAACGTCACTGTTTGCCGGATTTTTACTCTTCGGGGGTGATGGGACATCATGTTGAACATTTATTCTCAGACGCTTTGGGGAGAAAAAAAGATACCATTGTGCTATTCTCGGAACTTCTCTGTAAATTTGAAATTATTTCCAAACGAGAAGGGAAAAAAATGGTGACAAAAGAGCGTATAACAATGATGTGTATAGAAAAAGCATGTGTGTGTGTATATGCTACCCAGCCAAAGGGTTGAATGTTTTAGACGCCTATTGCTTCCGCCTTCCCTTGCATTCATCCCTCCTTCTTCCAGAAACGCCATTCGGATTTTATGTGGGGGAACTTCCCCTCCCCCAACGCTCGGTTCATGCGTTGTTGGCGTGGGCAAGTGCCCAGGTCCGCCTGGCCGCCGTCATCGGTCTAGGGAAGGGCTCAAATCAGCCCAATATAGGTCACCACTGGGATTTTTTTCTGACACTATTGTGAAAGAGGCTCTGTTTTTCTCCTGGGGTTGCTTAACTTTTATAAAATAAACCTGGAATGGCTTGAGACCACTCCGTGGAGCTGGACTGTTTCAGGGGTTTGGGTGAAATGGGGGAGCCATTTCAGAGAAAAAGAAAAAGAAGAGATAGAGAGACTGAGTCTTCTGGATATCCTTTTAGCCCATAGATCCAGCTGTACTTAGACTTCTGGGTTAACTAAGCCAAGGATCTTTATTTTCCGCTTAAGCCACTTTGAGTTAGGCTCTTGGCACTTAGGACTAAAAGAATCATGACTAACGTTAGGAATTCCAGCTGGGCTGGAGTTCAGGCAGAGGAAGGAGGAGAGCTTGAGCTGCCAGCCAGACAAGACAGGGCCCCCGGACACCAGGATTCGGTGGGCCCGGGGTCCTCGGGCGCACTTGAAGGTAATTTCGGAGAAGTGGTGAGCAGGTGGTAGGGAGACGCTGGCCAAGCGGAAGCCCTTGAGTGACTCTGGACAAAGCTTGGGGGCTTAAGGCTTTATCCCCAGTCAACCCCTCCTCATTAGAGCTTGCTGCCCAGCCCACAGCCCGGCGGCCACACCCTTGGCATAGCCCTGACCAGAGCCGCTTGCAGATTTGGTCCTGCTGCCCACTTCCAATGCCATGGTAACTGTGGCTTGCGCTGCCTCCGTTTACAAAGCGCCTTTTCTCTGGTTTGTGCGATTGAGCCTCAGGATATAACCCTAGGAGGGCACCAGAGCTGGGGTGATTGCCATTTTACAAGGAGGGAAAGTAAGGCTCAGAGAGAGAAAGCCACCTGCCCAAGGTTCCACGGACGTTCAGGGCCAGGGGACAGGGCTCTTTCCGGAGCTCTCCGGACTTGGGAATTTCTGAATTCCCAAGGAATTGGGAATGGCGCCCCTACCCTGGTATGGGAAGGTGTGATTGCAGGTAGAAGCTCTCCCGTTGGATTCTGGGAATACCCTTGAGTGAGTGGGGGCGGGGTCAGGCTTTCATGGGCACATGCGCCTTCAGGAGAGGGGTGCGAAGTGGGAATACTCTCAGGGGTCAGGATGCTGATTGGGGCAAAGCAGGGAAGCCTCACAGAATACTCGATTCCAGGGGCAGGACCCAAAAGATAGCTCCATGCCATGCATTGGGCAGCGCCCTGAGGAGTCAGGAATTGAGAAAGGATTGGGTTGAACCCCACACGGAAGAAGCCTGCTGTTTGGTGGAAGAGACACATACAAGAAAAAGGAAAGTAACGACACAAATAAGATTACTAATAATGCCATTATTTCCTAATGGACGACACATGCTTACTTATGCCAGGTACTATTCTAAGTGCTTTAAGTTCTCACGACAATCCTAGGACAGAAATCTAGTATTATCCCCGGATTAGAGCTGAGGAAACTGAGTCACACAGCTGGAAAAGGAGAGGCTGGGGTTCGAACTGGACATCTGAGCCCAAGCTCTCAGGAGCTCCACTAGTCTGCTCCTACCAGGGTGGCCGGGCAGCCACCACGCTCCAGGCCCTGTGCTGGGGGCCGGGATGAACAGGACAGACAGCTGCAGTCCTTCTCAGCGCCGCTGGGCTGGAGCACGGATGGGAGACAGCAAACCGCCAGGCGAGCTGTGGGCTCTGTAGGGGAAATGCGGGTGTCCTGCGGGAGAAGCCTATGGGGGCAGGTCAGGGACGGCGTCCCACAGAGGGGATGCTCCAGGGACAGGAGAGGCAGGGGGCAAGAAGGCTTCAAAGAGCCCCAGAAGCGCTGGAGGGTGGACAAGGGTAAGGGGGCCCTTGCCTGCTAGGCTCCTGGACCTCACCCCGAGGCGTGGAGCCCTGTGTGCCGCGGGTCGCGGACACGTGGCCTGAGAGCCGGCCTGGGGGCTGGTGGGTGCCTGTTTCCCAAATGCAAGCAGGGGACCTGGGGACGGGTAGGACAGCCACGGGGCTCTGGAGACACCGAGGAAAATGAGTCTATGGAAGTGACAGGGCCGAAGAGGTGGCGGTGGCAGAAGCCTCTATGTGTGTGTGTGTGTGTGTGTGTGTGTGTGTGAGAGAGAGAGAGAGAGAGAGAGAGAGAGAGGGAGGGAGGGAGAGAGGGAGAGAATGAGCCACGGGGGCTGTCTAGGCGCAAGATCCAAAGCTAGGAAAGCCAGTGGGGTTGTGGGGAGCTCACCGGGAGGGGGCTGGCCCCCCAGGGAGTGCAGGGGTCCTCAGGGAGAGCCCCAGGAACTGGGCGTCGGGGCCCAGGAAGGGAGTGCGGTGGGGGGGGGTGATCCAGGCACGCAGGACACAGCTGGTGGCTTGGGGGAGAGGGAGCAGGGGACCCAGGCCGGGGAATCCAGGCAGGGAGAATCCGGTGAGGCAGGACGCAGGCTGAGGGAATCCTGGCTGGGGGACGCAGGCAGGGCGGGATCCAAGCCGACTGGGCTGGACGCAGAGCCGGGTGGGGGTGGGGGGTGACATCCAGGCGGGCGGTGGCCAGGGGCCCCGCACATTCCGAGTCCGGGAGCTGGCGGCGCTGGAGCTGGGGAGGCAGGACCTATGGGAGCGGGGGCCAGGGTCCTGCCCAGGCGGGGAGGTCACTGCCCGGAGGGGGGGGAGGAGGATGCGGTGCAGAGCGCAGAGGAATGAGCCGGCACTCGTCCAGAAGGCCACCCAGGCCTTTTGGAGAAGGGGCTAGCCGGGAGGGAGGTGGGGGCAGGGAGAGGAATAGGACGCTGCTGGGGGGATTCACAGACGGCCACCGGGCCGTGCAGATAGGAGCCCAGGGATCAAGATTTTAGGGGGAGAAGAACCTCGAGTCCAAGAGATGGCAGTCTGCGGGGCCATGATCTTGACTGTCAGACCTCAGTTTGAGACTGCTGCTGCCACTTCCTGGCAAGGCCAGCGACGGCGCCTTTCTTAACCTCTCTGAGCCTCAGTTTCTTCATCTGTGAGGTGGAGATAAGGATCGCTTTATCCTAAAGGCTCAGGCAACACAAGCAAGGGGCCTGGTGGTACTCAGTAAGTCCTAAGTGAATCGTAGCCATCGTTAGTCTATAGTTCAGGTTGTTTTGCAGGAAAGAACCTTCTGGGGGGCATAAAAAGTTGACCTCCCTCCCCCCTCACAAGCCGGGTGGCTTTGCAGGGGCAGCTCCCTGGGGCCTCTGGGGCCTCTTTCATAAAATGTAATACCGCCCACGCTGGACTCAGATGGGACGCTGTGCCAGCGGGGAGCTGGTGACCCACTGGGAGGGGCTGTGAGAGGGTCAGTCTAGCTGGCACTTGGGCCTGCGCCGGATGAGGGGGGGCCGCCGGGACTTAGGGGCCTCCCCGGATTCACTGTAGGGATTTCTTTATCTGCGGTGGAATGTGCTAGCAGGCAGGGAAGAATGTTTCTCACACTCTGACAGCGATCCCTTAACCGAGCGCGCCCTGCAACCACCAAGTTTAAGCAAATTTTAAGAGAACATGGTGTTTCTGAAATAATAAAAAGGCAACTTGGTGAAAGCAGAACCGTCCTGAGAGAGATGATGCCTTCTGAAAGTGTGCACCTGTGTATCTATGCCCGGGGACCGAGAGACGCCGTGAGGGTTTTCACATCCTGTCAGTTTCTTTTCTTACTCCTTATTTGTCCTAAATTAGAAAATCCTAGACCACAATTACAGGTCATTAGAAATGGCAGCAAATGTTCGGTGGCTGTCAGTTGGTTGTGGGTTCAGACCAAACAAGAATCCAGAAATCACAGAGCTGTCTCTCTCCATAGACTATTTTCTACTCTTCGGGACCCTAAGTCCACAGGTACCAAGCTTCCAGAAGTTAGAAGACTGACTGTTTCACCTTGAGAGAGAGAGAGAGCGTGTGTGGCAAACGAAGTTTTTCATCCTCTCTTTGGTTGAACTTGACTCTAAAAGGAATTCTTTAAGCTCTGATGTAATATTTGGATGTGGGTTTACATTAATCTTAATACTGTCATTGATTCCGGTCTCCTGCTCAGAAACCAAAATCGCCAAGTGTTGAGAGAGAATCAAACTCTCATAAGGGAGCAGTCAGTCGCTCTGCAGTTTGGTTTTCAGAAATTGAGCTCAGTTGGTACTCAACAGTGAACATCATCATAGTTCAACGGCGTCTGGGCAATACAGGGAGTGAACGTGTCTGTTCCATCCGAACAGGACACTTAAGATCCTGGAAGTGGTCTTACGTGGCATTATCGAGGACAAAAAATGGTTTTTCTCATCGTTCTTTTTCAAAACGTCTTGCAGGAACCTTCTTCTCCAATGCTAGACTACTTCAGGGTGGAAGCGTAGAGCCTTGAACTTGCTGCCCTCGTCTTTCCATAGGATACTGAAAACAGGTATGGTCAGCGAGTGAGATTGGGCCATGGTCACGAGTTCGACTATCTCCTTCAACTCTGTATTGGAGGACATTTCGGTTTGGCCATTCATTATGGAGATCCGAAATAGCAATTTCTCTTCCAGATGATAGTCCAGAGATGGAGAGGTGTCTAGAGGTGGAGAGGCGGTTCTTCCCCATTAGTTTGTCCAGAGGTGCAGCCTCCTTCTATGTTATTGTTCTGCTCCCCTTCCGTCTTGCCCTCACGGGCACGCCCCAAGGTGGCTCGCCATGACATGAGATTCCAAGCAGGAGTTGAAGGCAAGTGGAGTGGAAAGGCATGCCCACTCCCTATAAAGACCTGAAAGTCATACTTCGGCTCACATCTCATTGGCCAGAACACTGTCACATGACCACATCTAGCTGAAAGGGAGGATGGGAAATGTAGTTTTTGTTCTGAGTGGTCATGTAGCCTGCTAAAACTTGAGAGAGAAGGGGACAAGGAATATTGGGAGGCCATAGCTGACATTGCCAAAATGTGAGGGAAATACCAGGAAGCAGATAGGAATGGCCTCTCATTCCTTTTTCTTCCTTGGAGGGGTGTCCTTCCTGATGCCAAACCATCTTTTCAATTCATATCATGATGAAATAATCACTAAAGCAAAGAATACTTTTTCACGAAGCATGGAATTTTAGTGATAAAACTAAAAGTTATCATATGGTTTTCTGAGATATGTGAATTTATTTTATTTTATTTTATTAGGTTTATTTATTTATTTTGAGAGGAAGGGAGGGACAGAGAGAGGAGAGAGAATCCCACGCAGCCTCTGTGCTGTCAGCGCAGAGCCCTACTCGGGGCTCAAACTCATGAACCATGAGATCATGACCTGAGCCGAAGTCGGAGGCTTAGCTGGCTGAGTCACCCAGGCACCCACATTATTGATTTTAAATAATTTTTATTTGTTTAAGTAATCTCTTCACCCAGTATGGGACTTGAGCTCATGACCCTGAGATCAAGACCCTCCCACTCTTCCGACTGAGCCGGCCGAGCGCCCCGTGCATCATTGATTTAAAGAGATTTCACAGGGGTGCCTGGGTGGCTTAGGCAGTTAAGCAATTAAGCAACCGACTTTTTTTTTGAAGTTTATTTATTTATTTTGAGATAGACAGAGACAGCATGAGCAGGGGAGGGGCAGAGAGAGATGGAGAGAGAGAATCCCAAGCAGCGTCTGCTCTGTCAGCGCAGAGCCCGAATCGGGGCTCCAGATCATGAAACCATGAGACCATGACCTGAGCTGAAACCCAGAGTCAGACGCTTCACCAACCGAGCCACCCAGGCTCCCCAAGGGACCAACTCTTGATGTCAGCTCAGGTCGTGATCTCACGGTTCGTGAGACTGAGCCCCAAGCTGGGCTCTGTGCCAACAGCGTAGAGCCTGCTTGGGATTCTCTCTCCCTTTCTCTCTGCCCCTCCCCTGCTCATGCTTTCGCTCTCTAAATAAATAAATAAACATTTTTAAAACAATGTACAGTGATTTCACACACATGGGCTCACATCAAAAGAAAGATGACATAACACCATCTCTTTAAATCACTGATTATGCCGCTTGAGACCGGTTCTAAGATCTTTGTTTGTTTGTTTGTTTGTTTTAATTTTAGAGAGAGAGATTAAACAAGGAAGAGAAACAGAAAAAAGAGAGAATCTTCAGCAGGGTCCAAGCCTGCTGTAGGGATCGATTCCACGACTCTCGGATCATGACTTGAGCTGAAATCAAGAGTCAGACGCTCAACCCACGGAGCCACCCAGGCACCCAAGACTAGGCCCCGGTTCTAAGATCTTAAACCACTTGCTCAGGTGGCGACACGCTCCTTCGTGAGAGTCGAAACCTAATCTGAGGCAGCAAGAGTGTCTGATTTTTAACGAGGAGTGTAAGATGGCCGGGCTTATCAAACCAAATTATTTTCTCATAACGTGTGCCTCTGGTACTATGTGATGGCCCACACCATCTTTCCGTAAAGGAAGTTGGCCAAACTTCTGCATTCTCTCCGAGAACAATGTGTGTCATGAATAAACAGTTCTTTGAGAAGCTTCTCGGAGAGTAATACTGGTATCTGTGTTTGACTAAGAGGCGTGCGATTTTAAACGCTGCCTGTGTAGTTTTGTTTTTCTTCTTGCCTTTGGTGGGGGGAAATCCATCCATCTGGTCCTGGAAAGCTTATTTTTTGTTCTGGAAAAAAAAAAAAGGGCTCTAATGGTTTACCAGAAAGGTCACTGTACTTTGTTTGAAAATGATGTTAAAGTCTCGATGGCTTTATGCCACTATTTGACAAAGTTTCATAACACGCAGCCCTCGGGGGATTACGATGAGATGGTTAGCAAGTCCAGTGAAGCCCAGCGTTGGATATTGAATCTCACGCTCACTATTTACACTTTTCCTTCTCGGCTGCTTATGTGAAGTCATCACACGTGTCCCAATTCTTAGAGATTTCCATTTTTCAAAACTGGATTCTCGTCTGCGACTTTCTTTTACGACGCTGTTCTCCGTCGTGGTGTTTGGATTACTATTTTCATCGCTCCCTCTCAAGCTTTAATGAGTCACTTTTGAGCCATTGAGCTTATTTGAGTTAAGGATATTACACATCACAAAACTAATAACCAAAACCCGTAAATGACATGAAAATATATCGCCCGAGACAAAGCGCCGAGATGTATCAACCAAATCCCGACACGGTAGCGCGTGCACGGTGTTGAATGATGTGACGGTTATGAAGGACGTCACGGGATCGCCGTGAAAATCTTCATCGATTTTGCATTTGAATGTTAGGAGTGAAATAATCCCATCCTTTTTTTCCTCAGAAATCTCCAACACCTGCGCTTGAGGGCACCCCAACGGTCCACGGACCACACTTGAGGACAATTTCTCTAGCCAGCGAGCTTACCGTCTGAGTCATGAGATGCGAGATGGTGGTGTCCTGTTACTCTGGTGTCTGGCCACCTCTAGCTGGAAGTGAGTGTTTTGGGCCGAGTGACATGTAACGTGGGAGGAACAATGATAGACACATAAGCGGGCATCCAAGAAAGATCTAGGACAATGTAATGACCAGAAACCTGGGCAGCTCAGTTGGAAGGAAACTCGTGGAAACGTGAAGGGTCTATCGGAACACAGGCTCGTCATGGGCAACTCCAGCCACATGGCCACCCGATGTCCCTGCTTAGGTACTGTGCCTCCACCAGGGCCCTCTACAGAGCCCACCAGAAGCTGTGTTTCAAACAGTGTGTGATTCTCCAATGCAGACGGTCTTTCTCCAGAGCCCTAGGGGTCTGCATTGTAGTTCTCCCTATTGGGGTGTCCAAATCCTTTGTAATGCCACAGATAGGGAATTAGAATACCATAGTGTCTGAGAGTCTGATGGTGCAAGCGGCCACCCCTGGCACTGCTAACAGAGCTCTTTCCTGCTCTGGGTCTCACTCGAATCCGGCAGCCTCTCACACTACCTGTAAATGGGCCAGAGCCATCTTCCCGAGTGTAGACTATGTTTTCTCCAGCGTTAGCAAAGCCCTACCTGAACGTACTTACCTGTGGCAAGAAGTACAAGATGCAATCACTTCTCCTTTTCTTTGTAAGGATGTCCACGCATGCCCCAGACCTCTAAACCCCCCAAGTCTTCCCAAAGCGCCCCCCACTTCTCGCTCTTCTGGTCCACTTAATGTGATGTGAACTGGAGATCGTCAAAACGGTAGATGGAGCTGATTCCGTAGACCGTCCAGATGATCCGGGTCCCCTCGGGCTGTGTTATGCCAGCGAGCGGGGGTGAAGAGACGAGACCTCAGACGTGTCCTGGAATCCATCCCAAGAGAGTGCAAATTGTTTCTGCTCCTCGTGATAGGGAGGGCGAAGAATGCACTTGCTGGACCAGCGGCCGCCTACCAAGCACCTGGGGTGTGTTCGTCTGCTTTCCTCAAGCTATCGCACCTGGCCCGGAAGCTGCAACGGGACTCATACTTGGTGGCGGCCACTGTGGTCGTCCAATGGCAGCTAACTGGTGACTTTCTGGCTTTAATTCTCTGGGCCTTTGGATCCCTTCCTGTCCCCTATGGCAAGTCTAGCATTTCCACTTTACTTAGTGTGAAGCCGGCCCACCGGTGATCCAGGCCCCAATCCTGTTCTAAAGTCTGCTTCCCGAGGCGCCCGTGGAGCGTGTGACTCCTGATCCCAGGGGGTGTGAGTTCGAGGCCCACACTGGGTTTAGAGATGACTTAAGAAAATAACATCTTAAAACAATGAAGTCCGCTTCCTCGGAGCACTCCTGGCACCAACCGTCTTAGGACGAGTCCCTGGGGAACGGACTCTGAAATGGAGATTGGGGTGCAGGAATTTGTCGGGGAGCGACTCGATCCGGACTCAGCAGAGGGAGGTCTTTAACTGCAATGCATTCATCACGGACGCCTCAGCCGATCCCATGAAGAGTTCTGGAACTGAGATGGCCCTTCGGAGTTGTCCCCCTGGAGACAGGGGTTTGGGGCTTTTGTGCCCGCACGTCAAACAGTTGTAGGATGCCTGCCTCCGAGGAGGACGCATGATCTCTGGCAAAGTAAATCCCTTTGGTGGACAGTGATCTTTGGAGAGGGCTGGGGAGCCAGCAGCTCCCACATTGCCGGCAGCTGGGGAAATGGGTGTCTCGGTCCTGCAGTGGGTGCCTGTGCACACATCCCAGGTGTGCCTACGGCAGAGGCTGCGGAAAAGGCAAGTTTCAAAGGCCTCGCCAACCATCAGAGCTTCTTCGAGAAAAACTGAGAGCCCTGTCACCGGAAGTGTGTGAGCCTGAGTCTATAATTACCTGTCCTGGGTTTTACAGAACAGAAGCATGGACCGAGCATAACTTGGGCTCAATGAACAGTTTTAAGGGCTGCCTGGGTGGCTCAGTCGGTTAAAAGTCCAACTCTTGGTTTCAGCTCAGGTCCTGATCTCACGGGTTCGTGAGTTCAAGCCCCCATTGGCCTCTGTGCTGATAGCGCGGAGCCTGCTTGGGATTCTCTCTCTCTCTCTCTCTGCCTCTCCCCTGCTGTGCTCTCTCTCTCTCTCTCTCTCTCTCTCAAAATAAATAAATAAATTAAAAAGAAAACGGTTTTCAAACTGGGTTCCGTGACATCCTGAGGGGTTCTTAGAGTTCTCAGGGGACCACATGGAGATTCAGATTCAGGCTCATCCTGCACCCCTTTGCCAACACTGCTGCGACCAGGACAGCTCCATTTTTATTGACTTATATACTAAGGCCTCGGCACAAAGTTTCGTTTGCGGAAAGTCTTTCGCTGCTGAAAAACAACACGAGGAAATTTTGCAGCGTACCTCACCAGGACTCCTCAAAATATCAAGGTGATGAAAAAATCGGGAAATACTGAGAAACCATCACCATGGCCTGGCCACCAAAAACCATGTGACGTCCTCGATGGGATCCGGGAACAGAAAAAGGGACAGTGGCAGACATGCTAGGGCAATCCGAACAAAGTCTGGAGTTTAATGAATAGTAACGTACCAATGCTGGTCGGCAAATGTACCGTGATGACGTAGGCTGCGAACATCAGGAGGGATTGGGTGAGGGATAAACAGGAACTTTCTACGTTTCCGTTGCAACTTTTCTGTAAATCTAACACGGTTCCAGAATAAACACGTTCTTTTTTAAAAATTGCCCTACACCTGGGTGGCTCAGTCGGTTGAGCGTCCGACTTCGGCTCAGGTCATGATCTCCCAGTCTGTGAGTTCAAGCCCCGCATCGGGCTCTGTGCTGACGGCTCAGAGCCTGGAGCCTGCTTCAGATTCTGTATCTCCCTCTCTGTCTCTGCCCCTCCCCCACTCATGCTCTGTCTCTCTCTGTCTCAAAAATAAATAAACTTTAAAAAAAAAAAAAAAAAAAATTGCCCTAGGAGCCCATCGGGCAGGTGAGTTCTAAATATTTCCAGAAACGAGAAGACAGATGGGCTTTGCTGATCCAGGAAGGCTTCCAGGAAGAGGCCACGCTTGGATCTTAGGTGGGATTGGGATGTCAGGGTCAGGGAGGACTCCTGCCCACCGATCTCTGTGGGGGATGTTGGATATTCGTTTTCCTGTCTTTCCTTATCTCCAGCTTCTCCAGGAAAACAGGGACCCATCTGGAAAGGAGCCAGATGAAGGTGGGCTCCCTGGGGTGGGTGAGTTCCGTCCAGAACTATTGAAACATTAAAGTTCGAGCAGACTTTGAAGGGAGCTCGAGAGGCTAGTTTGTGCTTCAGTCTTTTCGTCCCTGCTAAATGCTCCCCCAAGCAGGGCCCAAGCTGAGCGCAGGAGAAGCCAGAGGAAGGAGACATAGTCTGATGGAGGAAGCCAGGGTTATTACCTCAAGGAACCCCAATGTGGCGGGGGCGACACAGTCCCTGCTCCCAGGGAGTTCTCAGTCTAAATAAGGAGACACAGTTCCTACCTTCGGGAGCCTCCTGTCTGATGGGAGGGGCACAGTCTGAAGGGGGAGGCAGGATACATCCCCAACATGCAGAAATACCTAGGCTGACTTGCAGATGTTGGCATTCAGGGACAGGGAGAGCCTGGGAGGAAGACTTGCAGAGGACAGGACGGTGGCTCTTGTAGAAAGAAACCAATCAGAAGGGTCCTGGGACAAAGCCGATGGGTCCCCCGGAAGTGGGCCCTGCTCAGATACGGATGTGTGCTCTGATGGTGGGGGTCACCAAGCCTCTGATCCATCGTCCTCTCAAGGACCGAGAGCAGCGGAGAAGCAGTGAAGGGGCAGCGAGGGACGGGCGGTGGATGGATACACCCGGAGAGACAGATAGGGAGAGACTCCGCGGAGACGCCAGCGGAAGAGCTGAGATGGAGAGATACAGAATAGATGTGGGCGTGAGACCAACCCAGGGGCAGAGGCAGAGAGCCTGCGCCCCTGACCCTGTCCCTGTCCCCCCCCTCAGGCCTCGGCCTCCAGCTGACCCGGCCATGGCCCCCCGCTGGCCTCCCCCATTTGCATCTCCCTGCCTCTGGGCTCTCTCTTGGGCTCTGGCCCGGCCCCAGTGTTTTCCCTCACTAGGTGTCAAATGCAAGCTAGAGCCAAAATCCACACGTTCTAGCTGGTTGGGGCGGAGGCTCCCTGGGAAGGGAGGAGAGTGAGTGCGGGCACAGCCCCCCAGCCACCGGCCACCGTGTGGTGCTGGGCAGAGGCAGGCAGGCGGAGGAGGCAGCGGGGACAGGTGCCCAGTGCCAGGCACGACGGGGCCATCAGCAGTGGCTCCCGACGGGCCGAATGAGTAGTGCCCGATCAATATCAAAGAACGGGCTACGGCAAGGTGGTGAGGGCGTGGGTTCAAATCTCAGCTTCACAACTTCCTAGCTGCGTGACCTCACGCACGTTACTGAACCTCTCTGAGCCTCGGTTTCCTCCTCCATAAAGCAAGGATAAGGATGTTAACAAAGCCTACACGGTAGGGTCGTTGTGGCCATTGAGCGAGCTAACGCGTGTGTGGCCCTTGGGACAGTGCCTGGCGTCCGGAAAACACCAACTACCTCAGCCCGTATCACGTGGGTGCATTATGGGTACGGTCCTCCCGCGTGTGTCACGTGCATATGTGTTCAGCGTGGCGGTGGTGTGTGCAAGGGCGCCTGCGGGCTGGATTGCAGGGAGAGGTGGCGGTGGGGTTATGCAGGGAGCCGGCCAGGCAGGCATGGGATCTAGTCGCAGATGCACCACTTCCTGGCTGGGGCGGGGAGGGTCCCTAGCAAAGGGGCTTCTCTTCCCCTACAGGACGGGTGTAAGACCTTCGTCGGGGGGTCAGTGAGGAGGAGCCGAGTGCCACTAGAGGCACGATGGCAGGCTGTGATCCTTCCCGCATTGGCCGCGGTCTGTCGTACACGGCCCTTCGTGTCTAGTGGTTGCACGGATTTGCAAATAGGGGGAGACGCGAGGCAATGGAAAGGGGCCCGGTCCAGCTGCCGGGGCACCCGGGGCACCTCTCAGCTCGAGGCAGAGCATCCTGGGGCAAGGCCTTGATCCTTCCGGGTCTCAGGTTCTCCATCGGTACAAGAGAGGTGTGAAGACTGACCTCCCAGAGCTGTCGTGAGGATCGGATGAGATGATGGGTGAGGGGCCGTCAAGCAGACGGCGCTTCCCAAGAGCTTTCCGGCGGCCACGGAGCGTGCGTGTTTGTGCAGATAGGCACTTCCTCAGAAAAGGGAGAAGGATACCCCTTGGCATCCATCCTGGGTCTCTTGGACCCATCTGGTAGCACTTAAGCCCGTGGGCTCTGGAGCCAGGCTGCCTGGGTTTGAATCCCAGCTCGGCCGCTTCCTAGCTTTGGGACTCCGGGCAACTGACTTAACCTCTCTGTGCTTCTCTGTCCTCGTCTGAAATTGGAGACCATTATAGCACCTCTCCCCCTCCCCCAGGAGTACACAGTTCAAACGTGTAACGCGCTTACGGCACAGCCTGGTACAGATGTTTGCGGTTATTCCTGAGCCGCACTGGGCCTATGGGGTGCTTCCTGCTGCCCAGTTCCCACGTCTTTCCTGGCCAACAGATAGCTCATCCCTGGATCGGTCCTTTCTGAGCTCTGACCGGTTTCTCTGAGGCAGAAGTTCCTAGAAGGGTGCAGCCCGAGGCAAAGCAGCCAGCACAAGCTGCTAAAATAATTACACTTACAGGCGGCCCAGGATGTCGGTGGGACAGAGAGTTCTGCAAGCGCGTGCTAGTGAGTTTCAGGAAAGAGAAGCGAGGAACGTGCTTCCGCAGGTCCCCAGCCGGATGGAACGGAGCAAGCTCTTCTGGGTTCAATTCCTCCCCCTCCCAGGCCCCTTCCCCCCGCCCCAGAACCTCCTCTAGAGGCAAGCGACCTGCGGGGGTGGTGGGAATCGCCTTTGGCACCGACAGAGGGCTCTCCCCACCCCCAGGGGCAGATCCCCCTTCCCACTGTTCCTTTCTGCCCTTGCCCTGCCCGTGACCTCAGGAGGAGGAGACCTAGGAGTAGGAAAATGTGAAGGGGTGGGGGTAGGGGTGGGGATAGGGATGAGAGAAGAAACGAGGGGCTGTCAGAGAGAGAGAGAGAGAGAACACGTGGGGGGCTGCCGTACGGACGCAGGCAGAGGGTCGTGCGCACCTGTACGGGTGTGCGAGCGGCTGCGTGTGAGGCGGTACCTGTGTACGTGCCCGGGTGTCTGTCCGTCCGACCGGGAAGAGAGCGAACCCTAGACCCACACCACCAGCGGGGACATTTCCCGACCGGGGTCGTGTTCTGCAGATGAGCGAGCAGGCCGAGGAATGAAACGCCCAGTCACCGGGCAAGTCGGGTGCTGGACCTTTGGTCTCTAGACAACGAATCCAGGGCTAGGGAGCGGGGAAGATGAGGAGAAGGGGGCTGAGAAGACACATTTTATTTTGGGGTGGGGGCTGGGAGAGAGGCTTGGGAACTCTTCCTAACTCCTGCCCTTGCCCTCCGTCTCCCGGCCAGCCCCCAGCTGCGTCCTCAGGCTGGAGGAGGGGGAGGAGGGGGAGGAGACCCCCCCCAGGGCTACCCCAGAAGATGGCAGGGGAGGAGGGGTGAGAGGCCACCTTGCAGGGTGCAGGGCCCCTATGGGAAGGAGCCAGGCCTCCAGCCTCCCACTTTCCTGCAGACGTGGACTCCCCACCCCAGCAGGGACGTGTCATCCTTGGAGCCCGTGACAGTAGCTGCAGCCTCTCTCCAGCCCTCCTGCCAGACCCGGCCTCGAATGTGGGAAGGGCCTTTCGGAAAGGGGTTTGGGCGCGTTCCCAGCCTGGCAAAGCCGAGCCCTAAAATGGAGGGGTGGGTGGGGGGAGGAGCCTGAGCCCGCCAAAGTGCTTGGCCCTCCCTTACCTGTCCCTCCTCAGTTTCCCCACCTGGGAAATGAGAGCAAAGGACAGAAAATTCTAGCTGCGAGGGACAAAATGGAACCTCCCAGCAGGGCCTGCCCGCAGTCTTGCACATGGCTTCCCTGCTCCTCCTCCGCCCGAGCCCCCTGCCTGGGAGGAGCACCCTCAGCCCTTAGATTAGGGGAGGAGGGGAGAGAGGGTCCACGGCCAGAGGAGGGAAGCAGCGACCAGAGCAGACATTCCGCGATGACTCACGGGCCCGGAACGCCTGGAGAGGCGGCAGGACAGCCTCTGTCCAGCGGGGGCAGCGGGAGAAGACCCAGGCCCCAGCAGGGGGCGGAGGGGGGTGGGGAGGCGAGGGGAAGGCGGAAGGTCGAGAAGCAGAACCCAGGAGAGGCTGAGGGACTGAGGGACGGACAGGCACCGAGAAGTGCCTTAGGGAAGAGGGGACAATGTGTCTCTCTGCTTCCTCCTCGCCACCCGTTGCTCTCCCACAGCAGTGGGAACAACCAAGCCTGGGTGCCACGGAAGACACGGGTCCCCCACCTCCAGGGAACGCCCTTTCTGGAGAATGGTTTGGGAAGAGAAACATGGTCTGCCCCTACCCCTTCCTGGGACTGAAAATTGCACCCTCCTGCCCGGAGGAGGCAGGGGGATGGCTTTGATGGTCTCCACAGACCCCCGCTTTGTTCTTACCCACCCCAAATTCCTTCACTGCTGTGCTCCACCAGTGACCCCAGCCCCCTCCATTTGCCGGCCCTCGTCTTTGGGGAGGGGAAACTGAGGCCCAGAGTGGTCTAGGGGGTACGGGGAACGCAACTGCTCCTTCCCAGGTCTGCCTGACCTGGCAGAGCTCTGGGCTCAGGGCGACCGTGTCCAGTTCCTCCTCCTCCCCCCAGCAGAAGAGGCAGTAAAGCCATCGGTCTACGTGGCAGGCGGTGGGGGGGGGGGGCCTGCGAGGGAGGGGAGCTGGGAATGAGGTCAGCGGGTTGGATGGGCCAGGCTGTGTCTGCGAAGGCATCTGGGCTGCAGCAGTCTGGAAGGTAGGGGCCTCCGGGCCGGCCACTCCCAGCCCCAACCCGCCATCCACCCGCCCACCATGGCCTGTCTCCCGGCTCCCGCTCCTCCCCTCCCTGCAGCCCACACTCCAGCCAGGCCAGATGGTTCCCATCAAGCCTCTTCCATGTGGCAGCTCCACCCTGCCCACCGGGCTCCCTTCCCCCTCCGGCCACACGACTCAGCTGAGAGGTGGGGAGCAGCTCTCTTGCCCTGTCCCCCCAGGCCTGGATGGGGGTCACGTGGGATCCTGTGCGTGTTGGCCTCCCCCTGCCCATCCCCAGGTCCTTCCCTGGCCCCTCTCCAGCCCCCCCCGGCAGCCCCCACCACCCAGGATCTTAAGGTGCAGCAGGGATCTCATCTCTGACCCCTCATCCTCAGCTGTGCGACCTTAAGCAGGTCAATTCCCTGCTCTGAGCCTTAGTTTTCCCATCTATACAAGGAGGTGAGAGCAAGGCGGAAGGAGCTCAGCGGTGGAACGAGTTCATTCTATCTGAACATCTGTTGTAACATCTTCCCACTTTAAAAGAATTTGAAACTGTAGAATCTGGTAGGAATGGAACACAACTTCGGAGGAGTCATCTGGTCTACCTCTTGGCCAGCTCCCAAGCCGTGTTTCCTTGCTGATGGGAGACCTGTAAGTCCCACCCACTTTCCTTGCGTCTCCCCCTCTTCCCCAGGGGCTCCAGACTTCTCACCTGAATTCTGCTGCTACCGAGGTGTAGGTTTTCCGGGCAAGTCCTTGGCAGAAGGCTTACGACCATACCCTACTCAAGAGCGGTCACTGGCTCTCTGGCCACCAAACAGATTTTAAATTCTTCTGCTAGAACTCCAGGCCTCTAGAAGTTGGCCCCAGCCTAACTTTCCAGGCTTCTCTTCCATGTTTCCTCTGCCCAAGGCTTTTTCCCTACCACCCCTCTCTTGGTTGGGGTCACGGGAGGTTTCCCAGGTTGGCAATGCCCTCTCTCCTGTCCCAGCCCTGCATTCGAACCCCGTCACCCACCTCCAAGGCTCAGCTCAAAGGCGGCTCCTCCCTAAAACCTGCCTCATCTCCAGTTAGCATTCTCTTCGCCTCTCTCTGGAGGCTTCCATTTACTGAGCGTGACGTAGGCCAGCAAGGTGGTCTCCCACTGTCCCGTTTCACATCTTGGGGACGTGAGAATCAGCGAGATGGAGACACTTACACAAAATCACACAGCCAGTGCGGCCCTGCGGGAGAGACATTTCCGTCTTTCTTTTATTCCCCACCCCGACTCCCGGTTCTCTGAGGACGGGAGCTGTTGTCACCAGAGCTTTCCTCAGCACAGGGCCGGCCCCAGGAGGTCCGCAGTAACCACCCACTGAGTAGCATTGACTGGAGTGTCTGCAACGGGCACGGAACTCGGGACGTCCTTCCCTGCGCGGGGCCCTCGCTCAGTCTCCCCCCTTCCAGGGTAGCTCATGTCCCATCTGTCAGTCAGAAGACCGGCACTCGGCACTCGTAGGAAGGAATGACTGCTTCTCACCACCATGCTCCCACCTCCACCTGTAAAGTCCACCTCTCAAAGGCTCTTGAATCCGTGCTCTTCTCCGTTTCCATTCCCCTCCAACCCGGCCCAGGGTCTCCTCATCTCTCACGTGGGCGCCTGCAGCAGCCGACTCGTACCCCAGCCCTCCGGTCCGCACCCACTCCACCAAGTGACTCTGGCCATCTGCTACGAACACTGACTGTGCGCCTCCCTGCTTCCGGCCCTCTAGCGGGGCCCGCCGCTCTAAGGACAAGGCCAAACCTCTTGCTGAGGCCTCTTTGGCCTGCCCGGCCTTTGGTTCCGATGCTCCCGCCACGCTGCCCTTCTCCGGGCTCCATGGACATCTAGAACTTGCCATGCTCCCTCCTGCCCCAGAGTCTGTGCCTGTGGGATGACTTACTGCAATCCCCCACGCTGCCACCTACCCTTACCCAAGGCATCCCCACTCGTCTGCCCACCTATCCGGGGAAGGCTGACTGGGCCCCCTGGTCCAGGGATGAGTCCCCGGGACGCCTGCCACTCAGGGCTCTGTGCCCCTTTCCTTCGAGACCTTGATAGTTGCAATGACATGGTTATTTCTGGGATTCCATGAATGTCTGTCTCTACCAGACGGAAGTTCCATGAGGGCAGGCACCGACTGGCCAGGCCCCGGTGCAAAACTTCTGACGTGCAAAAATTGTCAAAGGAATAATTCTGGATCCTTTCGGTGTCCGAGCCGCCCTCTGTCCAAAGGGGTGCCCTGCCCGGGGGCTGGGACGAGTGAGAACACTGGGATCCCCCATCCCCCACTCACCGCTCCCCACCCCCACCCTAGAAACTCCAGAATTCCAGGGTTGCCAGGAAGAACCAGTGGCTGAAGAGGAATACATCAGACACGCGTGGCCAAGGCTTCCTTGTGGGGGCGGGTGGGGGTGAAATAAGCAGACAGGCTCTGGACAGGTGCCTCCATCTCGCAGAGACTCCCCACCCCCCTTGTTCCTTTTTTTTTTTTTTTCTCCAAATCTAAGCCTCAAAGGAGCCTCTGCACCCACCTCCTAGGCACTCGGACCAGACATCTGGTTGTGATGAGAGCCTCGGCCTCGGCCTCCCCCCCCCCACCCCCCAGGCTGGCAACTCTCTTGGGGTGGAGGCCTGCACGCAGCATCAGGAGACGGCCCCAGGATGGGACCGAGGCGCCAGAGATACCGGAAGAGAATAAGAGAGAAAGCAGAAAGAACCCGGAGGGAGGAGGAGAGTGTGGGTGGAGGGGCGGGACAAAGGGCCAGACGCAGAGGAAAGAAAGAACAGGGGAAGGAAAAGATCTAAGAAAAGGAAGGAAAATATGCGAACAGGAGAAATGGGGGGGGTGGGGGGGGGATAAAAGAACAGTAATCAGGAAGGAAGTGAGGAAAGAGAATGGGGTTAAAAGAGAATGGAACCAGACCAGAAAGGAGTAAATAGTCATTCAATTCGTTCCCTCGCCCAACCTCTAACAAGGATTTGCTCTGCCCCTAGGCCAGGTGAGGGGGAGAGATGGGACAAGTCCCTGCCAGGTCCCTTCCCCGGGGACCTCAGGCTCCAGCAGGAAAGATGGGCATTGACGTTTCACTCGAGATCACCACGGAGTGAAGCAAGAGCCCATCTAGCACGTCACTCTCAGCTGGGACCTGGCGGGGACCTGGTACGGGTGGCCGGAGTGGGCCTAGGGAGCCCTAATGTCACTGGTGGATCACGCTCCCGGCCCTTCCCTGGCTCCTTGCCCCCCTCTCCCCCTCTTGGACGGGGCCCCTCACCCCAAGAATAGTTGCCAGCACTAGAAATCAAGCATTGTCTCCAAGAGCCGGACCTAGGGCACGCTCTAGAAGAGAATGGGGTGCCGGCTGGGTCTGGACGTGGGTGTCCGAGGGGAGAGAGGGCCAACAGCAAGGGGAATCCAGGAAAAAGAGCTCAGGAGAGGGAAGGGTGGAGAAAGAAGCACAGTGCCCTGGAAGAGAAGAGGAGGGAGGCAGGGGACAGACAGACAGACAGGAGTGGGGGCAGGACGGGGTGGGGGGAGCAGACAAAGAAAGAAGGACAGGAGGGAGGATGGGGCATCTACTCACTCTCCTCCCCTCACAGTTAAACTCCTCCTCCGAGCTGTGAGCTCTCCAACCCTGTTTCCAGGCCTCCAGTATGGCTTCCTCACCCATCACTCCACAGAAACTCAGGGCGCTAGTCAGTCGCCGCCATGTTGCCAAACCCAGGAGCGTTTTACCCCTTGTGGTACTTATTCACTCTGCAGCATCTAATTCTCCCTCCTTCTACAACCATCTTCCCTTACACCCACCATCCCTCTGCTCCTTGCCTTCCTACTCCCACTCTCATCTTGTCTCCTGTGGGGGGCTCCTCCGCCCCTTCCCATGCCTTCAGCCATGAGAGTCCTCAGGCTCATCCGGGTCCTTCATCTCTCCTGCCTCCGTGACCACTCCCTCCACACCATCAACCTGGGGTCCCGTGTTCGTCTTTCCTCTGAGCTCCAGACCCAGACACCCAAGGGTCTCCCATACCTTGCTGACTGGCTGTCTCACGGCACCTTACGCTCCATGTGGGCAGACGTCACTCCTCACCTTCCCCCTAAGCCTGGAAAGGATGAAGAGACAGAGGGCATCTCGGAAGGCCGAGGGACTTGGGTTGAGGCTGAGGCCGAGAGAGAGAACAGAGCTGACCCTGGAAACTCAAGACCTTAGCTGAGGATGGTGCAATGCTGAAGAAAGGGAGGAAGAGAGGACCCCACACACTTGGGGTCTGCCCCAGACTCTGTCCCCAGGGACCCTCAACAGGACACGAGCAGAGCCCTCTGATGGGGACCCGTGAGACCAAGCTCTCCACTGCAGTCACACTCTCAGAACCCCTCCCCTTCTCTCTCTTCAACCTTCTCCTAGGGACCCTCTCTCCGTCACCAGCTGGGACCAGGGTGGGGGTAGAGAGCATTCTGGAAGGCGAGACTGGGGAGGGGAGAGCAAGGGAACTTCGGAGCAGCTGGAAACGTCTGATCCCCTCCCCACCTCCCCCAGGTGTACCACTGCTTCCTTGCCTCACACCCCAGAGTCCAGACTGGGGACCTGGGGGGGCTCCTGAGGGAGGGGGGAGCTGGGGCACACAGGCCTGCCCCCTCTCTCATGGAGGGAAGGCACTGGGGGAAATTTGGAGAAGGAGAGAACTCAGAGCTCAGCACTTTCCTCTTTCTGTTTTTCTTCTTGAGGAATTTTTTTTCCCTAAGTGCTGATGACTTTACCATTGCTTGGGGTGTGCGGGGGGGGAGATTTTGCTCCCCCCCCAACTCCAAATGCCGGACAAAGCCTAACATTCCACAAGAAGCCAGAGCTTCAGAGTTTCCTAAAGATGAGGTGGCGTCTCCTCCCCCTCTCCCAGCTCCCTCTCTCGTCCCTCCTCTCCCCGCCCCCCCCCCAGCCCAAGTCTCAAACCCAAGGAGGCCCAGCCAGGCTGGGAGGAGACCCCAAGCACATTCTTCCTCTCGCTGTCATGCTGCAGAAATTAAAGACACATCTTCGGGCTGGGCGCCCGCCAAGCGTTTCAAGTCGAAAGTGGCAGAGGCGGCCCCGGGCCTCAGCTCCGCGCCACGTGGAAAGGAGTGGCAAGGATGCTTGGAAAGCCTCTCCGTGCAGCTCCTGGGACAGAGGTCTTGAAACTGGGTGTTGGGGCAGTGGCTGACACACCACACACACACACACACACACACTCACGAGCCCACCCCCCCAACGCCAAGGGTCCCTGAACCTCCTTCAGAACCCCAGGCCCACGCGGGAGCAGCTCCTGCTTCTCATGTGAGGCTCAATCTCTTCTTGAAGACAGGCGTGGGACACAGCCTGGGCCAGGGGCACCAGGGAAGGGGACCACGGGCTGGAGTCCCGGCTGGGAAAAACTCGGCCCGGGAGGTTCCGCAGAAGGCACCAGGCCTCGCCCCAAGCCTGTGACACCCTGGCCCAGGCGACCGCCGCCCAGGGACAGGACCCTTGGGCCCTGTTGGGGAGGAGCGCCCCTTGTCCCCGACCCACGCTGGGGGGTGCAGGGACTGCCATCTCAGCACCTCAGCCCCTGTCCTGCCTGGCACTAGGCGGGGGCAGATCCCGGGCCACAAGTTACTGCCACATGGCGAGGATAATTGATGAAGGTCCGTCCCTCCATCGCCGGCTGCAGCCCTGCCTCTCTGGAAACTCTATATTTTCCCTTTAATTATAGCCCCTGCCCTCTCCCTCCGCCGCCCCACCCGCACCGCTCATCCTGGCGGCCCACGGGCCACGCCGACGTGGCTCCCTCCTCTTCTGTTCTCTTGGTCTTTTTTTTTTTTTTTCCTTTGCCTTCGTTGCACAAAACCAGCTGGGGGAGGGCGTGGAGAGGGGCGGGGTGGGGGGAGGCAATGGAATCTTGGATGGTGTGGGGGAGGCGGGACTCCCCACTTCCACGTTAGCAGCTCTGGGGTGATGGGGGTGGGGGCCCCAAGGCAGGGGGGCCTGGAGTTGACCAGCCCTGAGAGGGACCCCAACAGCCTTGTCTTGGGCCCACAGACTGTGGTAGGGCCAAGCTCCGGGTGCCGTTAGGAGGTCGGGACATGGGGAAGAGAGGACACTAGCGTTGGGGGGCATCTCCCCGCAATATAGCCTGTCGTTCTTGGGATCCCCACCCCCTTGCAGGGTTCAAGTGACCTCCCGGTGCCAGGGGCACAGAGCGATGATGCCCTGGGTTTTCAGGAAAGAGGAAGGACAGTGGGAAACATCCTTAAAAATGAGGTCACTCAGCCTCCCCCTGCAATTCTACCCCAAACCCCCAAAGCCTAGTCCCCCTCCACCCAGACACCCAAATTCGCCCCTATGTCCCCAACCTTGAGCCCACGAACAAACAGTGAGTGGCTTTCTGTAGCTCCAAAAGGAGGCATCCTCCCTCTGACCCGGTGCCTTCCACCCAAGTTCCCCGGGTGGTTCAACTATGCTGTGTAGGAGGGTCTCTAACCAGGCCCTGGCTGCAGCCTGGCGTGACCTCCCCCTCCCCCCCACCCCCACTCCCACCAGAGGATCCCTTTCTAGGTCACTAGTGATCTTGGTGCTCCCGTGCAAACCCACTCCCCTGGGGCGGAACAGTCCCAGCAACTTCCCAGGACCACTCGGCTGCCCCTGTCACTTAACCACCCGAAGGAGTCCTTCTGGAGAGACCACGCAGTCAATTTCTCACCCAGTGCCCCAGCCACCCGCCCCCCATCTCTTCAGTCAAGCCTTGGGTTTGGAGATACTCCCAAGTATCTGATTCTTAATGTCTTCAAAAGAATCTCTAACTCGTTCCCCGAATATCTCTGTGGGTCATATCCTAGCCACCCCAGGAGACACCCCTCAACAAGCACGCCTTTCTAAATCTCCGGTTCTCCTGTTTTCCAGGGAGAACCTGGCCTCTTCATACCCATGCCTCAGTTCTTGGGTGAATGGGGCATGGCCCAGGACTGCCTTCTCCCAATCACGACCCCCCCAATCCTTCCACCTCGGGAAGGCTCCCCTCCCAGCCCCCCAGTTCCAGTAGTTCCTCCAGATGCAGGGGGCCCAGGAAGAAAGCCCAAAGGGCAGCACTCCCCAGTCTTCAGCTCACACTGTACTGACCACCTCAGCAGCGGCATCTGCAGCCCAGCCTGGGCTGGGGGGCTGGGGAGGCAGAGCTGCGAAGGGGGAAAAGTGTGGTGGACTCCCTTCCCTGGCCTCCCCCTCCCCCTCTCCCTTCCAACTCCCAAATTGGGGGCCGGGCCAGGCGGCTCTGATTGGCTGGGGGGCGGGCGGCCGGCTCCCCCTCTCCCAGGGACCGAGTTCCTCCCCACACTCCACCGGGATGGTATAAAAAGGGCCCGGGCCAGTCGTCGGAGCAGACGGGAGTTTCTCCTCGGGGTCGGAGCAGGAGGCACGCGGAGTGTGAGGCCACGCATGAGCGGACGCTAACCCCCACCCCAGCCGCAAAGAGTCTACATGTCTAGGGTCTAGACATGTTCAGCTTTGTGGACCTCCGGCTCCTGCTCCTCTTAGCGGCCACCGCCCTCCTGACGCACGGCCAAGAGGAGGGCCAAGAAGAAGACAGTAAGTCGCAAACTTTTAGGGGAGTCCAAGGCTCCTTGGTGTCTCGCCCTTGCGCTCTGTCCCGGAGGGTCCGCGACTTCCGCTAAGACTCGGGATGCTCCGGGGACTCAGGGATGGAAGGGAGACAGCGAGGGGTCTTGCTCGGCGCCGCGGGAGAGAAGGCAGCGTACCCTGGGTGGGGGGGGGGGTGTAGATAAACGCCCCCCCCCTCGGTAGTGAGAGGGGAGGATGGAGCGCCGCCCGAGTTGGCACAGGAGGGAGTCCCGAGCTCGCTCTGTGGAGTACCACGGGGGAGAATGGGGAGGGGGGGTCTGCGCGCCGGGTGAGGGGAAAGTACGTCGAAGATGGGATGGGGGGACGCCGCCGTGCCGGGAATTTGGAGCCCAGGATGTAAAAGGGATCAGGAAGGCTGTGGGATGATTCATAAGGAAAGATTGTTTGCCCTCTCTGCGGGCTAGACAGTGTTGCTGGGGCTGCGGGGGTGCTGGGCTGAGGGGGGAGGGGGCGCGGAGAGTGGGCGGGTTGGAGGATGAGAAACTTTGGCGCGGGCTTGACAGGGCGGGGTCCTTGCGCCCTCTGCCGATCCGCGCTGAGCCCCGCGCCTCCCTGTCCAGCGCTTCCCCGCGCAGGAGCGGCACTGAGGGGACGGGCGCTATTGCCTGTTGTGGGCCCCACGACGGACCTGGAAAATAAAACCGGGGACCGGGCAGCCTCAGTCTCTAGAAGTGGCCAGGTCCGAGGCGATTGCTTAGTGTTGCCCGCCACCTAGTGGCTGTCTGGGTAGACGCTCTCGCGGTGGGCGTGGTTAGCTAACTTCATTACTATTTGCGGACTTTTTGGTTCTTTGGCTAAGGAGTGACCCAGAGGTCCTGGCTAGCCTTAGGCAACGGGGGTTGTCCCGAGACAGGGCTTTTGAGATGTCTGGGCGCTGGAGGGTAGGGTGTATCCTACTTTTGAGGTATAATTCAAGTCTCTGGGCGGGGACCTCGGGCCAATCGGCCCCGCCCCGTCCTCCTAGCCCCGCCCACGCCATCCCACCTGCCCCGGGATGGGGTGGAATGGGGGCTGGACCTCCCTTCTCTCCTCCTATTCGTCCCCACCCCCTGCCCCGGCTCCACCCAAACCACTCCCCACGAGCCTGCCCGCTGGTCCGGGCCCCTCCCGTTCTCCTCCCCAGTCCCCCGACTCCCCTCCCCCACCCAATGGCTTTTTATTTCACTTGGCTTCAGCGCCGATGGGCTGGGGTTGGAGTTGGAAGCAACTCCGGCCTAAAGCTTTGTTTAAATTCCTGAGAACTGGAAAGAGTTATAGCCGCCCTGGCCGGGCGCCTCGGCGCTGTCACCGGCCCTGACGAGGAGCAGATGAGCTTTTAAGGATTTAGGGAAAGAGTTGGGGGGGGGGAGGGGCGGCGAAGGAGGAGGCGGGAAATGGAAACTCTAAATGTGTCCCTAAGACAAACGGGGAAAGGAGGGTAGGGCTGGGGTCCCTGGAGCCCCGAGGCTGGGGGGGCTCGAGCGCCGCCGACAGCCCCTCCTTTCCCCTCTTGCCCCAGTCCCACCAGTCACCTGCGTACAGAACGGCCTCAGGTACTATGACCGAGATGTTTGGAAACCCGAGGCCTGCCGGATCTGTGTCTGCGACAACGGCAACGTGTTGTGCGATGACGTGATCTGCGACGAAACCAAGAACTGTCCCGGCGCTCATGTCCCCCCGGGCGAGTGCTGCCCCGTCTGCCCCGACGGCGAGGGTACGGCTCGGGGCCTGGGGCTGGGGGGGAGGGCGGGGCCGCCGGGAGCAGCCGGTGCAACCCCGCCGCTCACCCGCCTGTCTTCTCCCCTAGCGTCACCTACCGGCCAAGAAACCACAGGAGTCGAGGTAATCCTCTGACCTCCCTTTTGCCACCCGCCCGAGAGTCCCCGAGCGCCTCCCTTCTCTAACCCGCCCTCTTTTGCTTCTTCTCCCCCTGCCCCATAGGGACCCAAAGGAGACACTGGCCCCCGAGGCCCTAGGGTAAGCGTCGCGCGCTCTCGGCCGGCGGGGGCTGGAGGTGGGCGTGGCTCCGGGCCGCCGCTCACCGAAGCCCGCCCTCTCCCCCTGCAGGGACCTTCCGGCCCCCCAGGCCGCGATGGCATCCCTGGACAGCCTGGACTTCCTGGACCCCCCGGCCCTCCCGGACCCCCCGGCCCCCCTGGCCTCGGAGGAGTAAGTGAAGATTCGAGACCCTCCTGGCAGGCCGGCCCTGTGTGCTTCCCTCGCCATCCGTTCTTTGGGTTTTTGCGTGGTTTTTGGCAGATGGCACACTTTATATTTTGAAATGGTTTCAAACGTACAGAAAAGCTTCAAGAAGAGTGCCAAGAACTCTCACATACTCTTCACAGTTTGTCACATTTGCTTTATCGGTCTCTATGTATACATATAATTGTCATTACTTTTCTTTCTGAACCATTCGTTCCAAAGTTGCTGATGTTACGTCCTTTTGCTGCAAACTGCTTTAGCTATATTTCCCGAGAACATGAACTTTCTCTTACGTGACCGTTGTATGGTGATTCCATTTCAACACATTATCGTTGATACATAACTATGATCTAATATACAGTCCCTATCCAAAATTCACCCAGATCCCGATAATACCCTTTAGAGCATCTTTTTCTTTTTCTGAATCCAGGGTCGTGAATTGCATTTAATTGTCATAGCTCTTCAGTTTTCTTTACTCTGGAACATTCCTCAGACTTTCTTGGTCTTTCATGACCCCGAAATGTTTTGAAGAAGCCAGTCGCTTTGCGAAGGCCAATTATCTTAGTGGACCTCGGCTCGAGTTGGCCGGATGTGTCCCCATAATTGGAGTTCGGCCATGCATTCTGGGCAGGACTATCCCACAAGCGATGTTGTTGACTTTAGTGCATCACGTCAGGAGGCGTGTGTCCATATCCCGTTGTCGGCGATGTTTTCGCCTCTCAACTCGCTGGTTTCTCATGCACACTCCTCTTTCTTGTTTCCTCCAGAACTTTGCTCCCCAAATGTCTTACGGCTACGATGAGAAATCAACCGGAGGAATCTCCGTGCCTGGCCCCATGGTGAGCCACTGGGGTGCAGACATGACAGAAGAGGAGCCGCTGGGAAGCCAGACAGGGTGGGCCGGGGGTGGCACAGATAACTCAGGAGGTCAAGATCGGAACCTGAAATTCAGAGAGGATGCAAATCGAGCCGGTGGTCCCAGCAGGAACCCCTGGGAGGCAGCAAATTCACGTCCACGTTGCACTTTCCTACAGAGGTATCTCTTTTTTTCCTCCTTCTGTAGGGTCCTTCTGGTCCTCGTGGTCTCCCTGGCCCCCCTGGCGCACCTGTAAGTATCCAGGATGTCATCATATCCCTGGGCTTCGGTCGTTTGAAGGGAGGATGGAGATGGGGGCAGGTCAGGTGCCCTGAGAGACTGCTTGGTGAGATGGGGAAAGACCGGCAGGGACGCGTCCTAACCACATCCCTCTTTGCTTGCCCTCCAGGGTCCCCAAGGTTTCCAAGGCCCCCCTGGTGAGCCCGGCGAGCCTGGAGCCTCAGTAAGTGCCCCCCAACTTGTACTCCATACAAATACACACTCACTCTACAGATATGTGGATTCTCCTATGGAAGGACCTCTCCACCCCTGCCGTCTGAAGTCTTCCTGACTCCTCGTTCCAATCCCAGCCTTCCCCTTCTCCCCCCCCAACCTCCACCTTCTCCTGGTCATTCTAATCTCCTTTCTTTCTGTTGCCTCTAGGGTCCCATGGGTCCCCGTGGTCCCCCTGGCCCTCCTGGCAAGAACGGAGATGATGTAAGTAACCCAGGGGAAGAGATCCCATCTAGCCCCCTACGCCTCCATGGGCTAGGTCCCCGTGATCTGCACCCCAACGCCTCACCACCTTCGAGGGCGATACCCCGAGAAAGGAGGCTGAGTCCTCCCGGATACACGGGACTGCCCTTGAACAATGATCTTCGCCCTTTATGGGATGTTCCCCATCTCCCCAGTGGAGGTGACTGCTCCGCCCCTCCCCCCAGCCACCTCAAAGCAATCCCTGACCCCGTCCCTCGGGGTGAATGACTGACTTCCTTAGGCTTACCCGCTCCGGGCACCTCAGAGTTGCCCTCCACGTACAGAAATAAAAAGAAATTCGCTTGGAGGGACTCGAAATTCACCAAGCAAGGACTTCGCTGTAGATTTAAGCGGAGCTTTAAATTCAAAGACAAAGATTCTGGGCTCCTAACCCTGACCTTCAACCATGGCAAGAAAATTCAGACCTCCCACGCCTTTCCAAGGCATGAGCGTGAGATGGCCCTTTCTCTTCCTCTCAGGGTGAAGCTGGAAAGCCTGGTCGTCCTGGTGAGCGTGGGCCTCCTGGACCTCAGGTGAGCAGGAATGCGTGGCCGGCCCCAGACTTCGAGGCGGGTGGGCTCCACTGGGGAGCTGGGCCCACAATGGTGTCTTCTAATGACCTTGCCTTCCTCCTCCTCTTCTTTTCTCTCCAGGGTGCTCGGGGATTGCCCGGAACAGCTGGCCTTCCTGGAATGAAGGGACACAGAGTAAGTCCCCTTTGCAGCACCCCACCGTCCTAGCCCCTTCCCCCAAAGGATCCTCCTGTGCATGTCCTGTGCGTGGGTGGCAGCTACAGATGTCCCAAGGGCCAGAGAGGAGACATCCAAAAGAACTTCCCTCCATGGGGAAAGAAATCTCCAGAAAAGGACTGGGCGAGATCTTGGGCCAGCTGGGGTCTAGTCTAGCGCGGAGACAGGGGGATGGCGGTGGTGACCCCCTGAGGCACCTTTCTCAGGTCAACACGGGAGCCAAGGTGGTCGGCCCCTTCCAACGGCACTCACCTTGGCCCTTCTTTCCCATCTTAGGGTTTCAGTGGTTTGGACGGTGCCAAGGGAGACGCTGGGCCTGCCGGTCCCAAGGTAAGGGGATGTCTGGATATCTTGGGCCTCCACTGCCCAGTCCCACTGGGAACAAATTCCTAACCGTATTCTCTCTTCTCTAGGGCGAGCCTGGTAGCCCTGGTGAAAATGGAGCTCCTGGTCAGATGGTGAGTGGGTCCAGTTCTAGAAGGAAGAGAGGTAGCAGGGTAGAGGGGCAACATGGGATTGGGGGGGAGGATGTATCTCCCATCTCACTCGGCTTTTCTGGCTTTTGTCGTCAGGGCCCCCGCGGTCTGCCTGGAGAGAGAGGACGCCCCGGAGCCCCTGGCCCTGCTGTAAGTACTCTTGGCCCCTTGGGGGGATCCCGGGGCTCTGGAAGGGGCTCCTGAGGGGTTCGGGGGACTGGTCAGTGCTCAGTGCTTGTGACTGGGGGTACCCTCTCTCTCCCACAGGGTGCTCGCGGAAATGACGGTGCTACTGGTGCTGCCGGACCCCCGGTGAGTACGGCCTCCGGGCCCCAGTGCCTGGGAGCGAGGAGGGCTCTGGGCGCCAGCTCCTGGGGCTCCCCCCCAGGACCTCTTCTGTCCCAGGGTGTGACTCGAAGCTGCCACCTTCCTTCTCACTCACATCTCCATTTCATTCACAGGGTCCCACTGGCCCCGCTGGTCCTCCTGGCTTCCCCGGTGCCGTTGGTGCTAAGGTGAGACCCCTGCCCCCCGCTGAGCACAGCGCTCCCAGGCCAAGGGACGGGCACCTTCCTGCTCTCCAAACCAGCGGGACCCGGAGAAGCCCGTGCCCCAGCACCTTTGTCCTGAGGTCCCCTTCTCTGATCTTGGAGTCCTGATCCTTGGTCTCCTGTCCCTGCCCTCCGCCCTCACCCCCCAGCACCCAAAGGCGAGGTCGGGCTCCCAGGGTGACTCCTGACGCGTCCTTGTTTCCTGTCCAGGGCGAAGCTGGTCCCCAAGGAGCCCGTGGCTCTGAAGGTCCCCAGGGTGTGCGTGGTGAGCCCGGCCCCCCTGGCCCTGCTGGCGCTGCAGGCCCCGCTGTAAGTGCTCCTCAGTGCCCCCTGTGCCACTCCCCGATTCAGAGTCCTCGCCTGTCACTCACCCTCCTCTCTCTGGGCCGCAGGGAAACCCCGGTGCTGATGGACAGCCTGGTGCTAAAGGTGCCAACGTAAGTACCCCGCAGCTTTCGGAGCCGCCCCTGGTGCCCCCCTGCCACCTGCCCAGGCCCTCCACTCCTGGGCTCAACCCGTTCTGCCTCCCACAGGGCGCTCCTGGTATCGCTGGTGCTCCTGGCTTCCCCGGTGCCCGAGGCCCCTCTGGACCCCAGGGCCCCAGCGGCCCTCCCGGTCCCAAGGGTAACAGCGTAAGTGTCACTCTCTCACTTGTGCCCACCCCACGCGCTGGCTCCGGTGGGGCCCTTCCTTAGAAGCCTGAGGATGCAGGCTGGCCGGCTACCCCCGACTCTCCGCTCATCTTCTCTTCCTCCCTCCCGCAGGGCGAACCCGGTGCTCCCGGCAACAAAGGAGACACTGGTGCCAAGGGAGAGCCCGTAAGTCCCCCCGCAGCTCAGCCCATCAGCCCCGGCAACCCCAGGAGGGAGATCCTGAGAGGACGGGAGCTGGCACCGGGTCAGCCCCTCACTGCGCCCCACCCCCCCCTCGTCTCTGCCCTCTCCAGGGCCCCACTGGTATTCAAGGCCCCCCTGGCCCTGCTGGGGAAGAAGGAAAGCGAGGAGCCCGAGGTGAACCCGGACCCACTGGCCTGCCCGGCCCCCCTGGCGAGCGTGTAAGTGTCCCTTTCCTCGCCCCCTGGGCCAGCCTGGTGCCCCCATGCCCCGGCTCACTGGCCTCTTCTCCTCCTACAGGGTGGACCTGGTAGCCGTGGCTTCCCTGGTGCAGATGGTGTTGCTGGTCCCAAGGTAACGTCCCTTCATGGCCGGGATGCTGGCCCTGCTGTTCCGTGGACATTACCTTTCCCTCCCCGTGTAGTCACCTCCACTCTGCCCCCCCCCCACCCCGTCTTTAGTGCTTCCCGCTGTGGCTGCACACTCTCTCTTCGTACTCGGCTTTGCCTTGAACTTCCCCCTGCCCCCAGTGCCCATCTGAGCTGCCCGACCCTGCCCCACTGGAGGAAGAAGAGGTAAAGACGCCCAGACTCGAGCCCCTAATTGTCCCCATGACTCCCCCAACCAGGGTCCTGCTGGTGAACGTGGCTCCCCTGGCCCTGCTGGCCCCAAAGGTTCTCCTGGTGAAGCTGGTCGCCCCGGTGAAGCTGGCCTACCTGGTGCCAAGGTGAGCCCCGGCCCCTCCGCCCGGCCTGCCCCGGGGCCCTGCCCGTCCTGTGTGGGGTCTGGAGCGAGGCGCCCGGAGCAGGACCATGGATCTGCCCTCCGAAGTGCCTTCTCACTGCCTCTATCGCCCGCACTCACACGTCTCTGCCCCCTCCCCACTAGGGTCTGACTGGAAGCCCCGGCAGCCCCGGTCCCGACGGCAAAACCGGCCCCCCTGTAAGTATGGCTCCCCCTGGGCCCCTCCCACACTCCCAGCCGCCCAGCCTCTGTCCTCACCTCCGATTCTGTGCCTCCCGTCCTTAGGGTCCCGCTGGTCAAGATGGTCGCCCCGGACCCCCAGGTCCCCCCGGTGCCCGTGGTCAGGCTGGTGTGATGGGATTCCCTGGGCCTAAAGGCGCTGCTGTGAGTATTCCTGGAAGGACGTCGCGGAGCCAGGGACAGGCACACCTGGGAGACGAGAGAGGCCTGGGCTCCCATCCCAGCTTGGCCACTGACTTGCTGTGTGGCCTCGGGCCACTCGCTGCCCCTCTCTGGGCCTCAGTCTCCCTATCGATAAAAACGAGACACTGCTTCTGGCTCCACTACCATCGCTCTATCCTTGGAAACAAGTATTGTTGGAGATTCTCCCCCCCCACACACACACACACACGCACACACGGGGAGAATGGACCTTTTGTATGAGAGTCACCCCAAATCTTGGTGGGCTCTTTGAGGTCGAAAAGGAGGTACCAGAGGAGAGGAAAAGCAAGCAGGTCACCACAGGCATATGGTGGCGAGAAGGAAGGGAGGGGGTGGCGACCGCAGCCTGAAGGGGCACGTGGTCTCCGGGGGAGAGGCCTCAGGGTGACGGTAAGGGCCCAGCAGTAAAAGCCAGCGAAGGATGTCCCAGAGCCGGGACAGAAGAAAGCCCCTAAAAGAAGTCACTCAGGATAAACGAGAAAGACCCGGGGACGGGGGGGTGGGCTCTTTCCCCACTTAAGCCCCCTTAACTCTGACTGTCTCTGCCCATAGGGAGAGCCTGGCAAAGCGGGAGAGCGAGGTGTCCCTGGCCCCCCTGGCGCTGTTGTAAGTATCTCCCTGCGGCCCCCTGCCCCCTTCCTGCCCCTGCTGGTGGCACGTCCCCCTCCCTGCAGGAGGGGTGTGGAAGGCTGCGGCCACCGCCAGGGCATCAGAGGCCCCCAGCGGGCTCCGCTCTGTCCCCTGCCCCCCGGGGGCCCCGCCTGCCCGTCTGCCTCTAACAGCTGTCCTCCTCACCGCCCCGATCCTTTGCTGTCTCCCCACAGGGTCCTGCTGGCAAAGACGGAGAAGCCGGAGCCCAGGGACCCCCCGGCCCTGCCGTAAGTGTCCCTGATGGAGGCCGCCCTGGGGAGATCCCCCCCTGCCCCCTTTTCTCCTGGGTCTTCCAGTGACCACGGCCTTCTCTCTGTGACAGGGCCCTGCTGGCGAGAGAGGCGAACAAGGCCCTGCTGGCTCCCCCGGGTTCCAGGTGAGGCCTCAAGGCTGGCAGGGGTTTGAGGTATGGGCTCCCCTTCGTTCCTTCGCAGATTCTAATCCCACCTCTTCCCCTCCCCCATTTCCCACCTACAGGGTCTTCCTGGCCCTGCTGGGCCTCCCGGTGAAGCAGGCAAACCTGGCGAACAGGTGAGCGGTGGCAGCGGCCAGAGAGGGCGGTAATGTGGGCATTTAGAGGGGGAGGCCAGTCCTCCCCGCTGATCAGATAACCATCAGCTAGAGGGATCCAGGTAGACACCCTGCAGGACTTCCCGTCACGAAGGGAGCCACGCAGAGGGAAGCAGGGCGCCGCACAGCCGTGTGATATGATCTAGAAGGCGCCGCGTGGCCGCTGGTCTCCATGACTTTTTTTTAGAGCTGCAGGGGTACCTCTGACTTTCCCTCAGCCCAAAGTTTGGGGTCTTTGACCCAGCCCCAGGGGAAGTCGAGGAAGAATCCCAGTTCAGGCCTGAGAAGGGGCCGGTCTCAAATGACAGACCCCAAAGGCCACCCCCCGGGAGAACAGGACCGCTTCCTGGTGCAGAGGGCAGAGGTGGGGTTCGCTCACTGTCTGTCCCTCCCCCCCCCGCAGGGTGTTCCTGGAGATCTTGGTGCCCCCGGCCCCTCTGGAGCAAGAGTAAGTAGAGCCTCTCGCCGTTCCCGCCAAGACGCCCTCCGCCTGGCCCTGTGTCTCAAGCAGCCGTCACGTGCCCTGTCCTTCCTTTCCAGGGCGAGAGAGGTTTCCCTGGTGAACGCGGCGTGCAAGGTCCCCCCGGTCCTGCAGGTCCTCGGGGAGCCAATGGTGCCCCTGGTAATGATGGTGCTAAGGTGAGGACAGCACGGGGACCGGGTCCAGGCCCTCTTGAGGCAGGGGCGCCTGGCTATGGCCCAAGCCACCTGGCTGTGGGCGAGGGATACGGGAGGGGACAAGCCTGAGTGGGGTCTACATGCAACCTGAAATTCCGGGCTGGGGGCCTTTCCTCTTAGCCGGTGCTTGTCTTGGTCCTCGGAAGCAAGCCCGGGAGATATCAAGAGGGACCTCAGGGCTGTGACCCACCCCTGGGACCCCAAACCTCATGCCAGTCCTCTTGGTTGTCACTTAGGGTGATGCTGGTGCCCCCGGAGCCCCCGGTAGCCAGGGCGCTCCTGGCCTTCAGGGGATGCCTGGTGAGCGAGGCGCCGCTGGTCTTCCCGGCCCTAAGGGTGACAGAGTAAGTTCCACGCCCTCTCCCCGGAGCCGCGTAGGGCTCCCATCTCTGTCTCCCTCTGCTTTGGAAGCTTCGGCCTCTCTCTTCACCCTCCCTGGGATCTATCCCTCTTCTCCTTAATCCTCCCCGCTTCCCTCCTGGCCGCTTCACTGACAAATCCCCTACCAGTCTATGCAGGCTCATCCCTTCCCATGAGTTACCATGGTAACGGGAAGCAGGGTAGCCTCCTGGATGGGGTGGGGGATCCCTTATTCGTCCCTCTACACAAGGCACGGGCCTCTTAACCTAGGTTCCAGCAGGCAGGTACCTTTTCCTCTGAAAGATCTCGAGGCCTGAGCACAGGTCGGGGCAGGGCAGAGAGGCGGAGGGGCAGAAGACGGTAGCAGAAGGCTACGGGTCACCTCCCTGCCCCCACCCCCGCTGGAAGTCTCAGGCTTTCCCTGTGTCTTTAGGGCGATGCTGGTCCCAAAGGTGCTGACGGTTCTCCTGGCAAAGACGGCGTCCGTGGTCTGACCGGCCCCATTGGTCCTCCCGGCCCCGCTGGTGCCCCTGGTGACAAGGTGAGGCGACCCCGCCATCTTCCCTGAGGCCCGGCTTCCCCCCGGCAAACCTGGGCATGGTTCTGGGGGGATGGGGGGGAGGAGGCAGGCCCTGCCATTCTGAGCTGGTGACCTGAAGGTGGGAGGGCCAGAAAGGAGGGGAGACTCTCCCAGGGTCCCCTGCTGGGAGTACTCAGAGCGTGCAACTCACCTGAGCCTCTTGTCATCCCCCCCCCCCAGGGTGAAAGTGGTCCCAGCGGCCCCGCTGGTCCTACAGGAGCTCGTGGCGCCCCCGTAAGTACAGAAGACCCACCCTCGGACCTTTCTTCCGCCTTCACTCTCACCCGCCTCCCCTCCTCTCTGCCCCGTCCCACCTCACCTTCCCCAGGTCACCGCCCCTCTCAGTCTTGCCTCCTTTTCTTCTAGGGAGACCGTGGTGAGCCTGGTCCCCCCGGCCCTGCTGGCTTCGCCGGCCCCCCTGTGAGTACCGAGACCCCCGCCATTTTCTGTCACCGGCCGGGACCCGGGGCCTTGGGTGACTGCATAAGGACAGAGGCGTGAAGAGGGGACCGGGTCCCGTTCAAGCATCTTTCCCCCTGGACTTCCTGCCCTTCCCCGGCCCCGCGGAGCCACCCAGCTCCCCGGGGTCCCCCTCCTCCGCTCACCACACCCCTTCCTCCCCCAGGGTGCTGATGGCCAACCTGGTGCTAAAGGCGAACCCGGCGACGCTGGTGCTAAAGGGGATGCTGGTCCCCCCGGCCCCGCTGGCCCCACTGGACCCCCCGGCCCCATCGTGAGTATCTCCCCCGCTGAGCCCCGAGCTGCAGGCAGGCCTGGGCCTAGGGCCGGCCCGCTCCTCACGGCTCCGTGCTCTCCTACAGGGTAACGTTGGTGCTCCCGGACCCAAAGGTGCTCGAGGCAGCGCTGGCCCCCCTGTGAGTATCTCCCTCGGCGTCTCTGCTGGGGCTCCCGCTCCGCCCCGTGTTCCGAGATGAGGGGGCTGCGCTCCTCCTGACTCCTTTGTCCTCTCCTGCCAGGGTGCTACTGGTTTCCCTGGTGCTGCTGGCCGAGTCGGTCCTCCCGGCCCCTCTGTAAGTATCCGGGGTGGAGACGCCACCGCTCTGGGCGGGGGTGGGGAGAGGGGCTGTCAGGAGGGGGTGCGGGGGGCCCACCGAGGCCTCCGTGCTGCTCCAGAATCTGCTGGGATCTCACGGCCCCTCTTCTCCCCGTCCAGGGAAATGCTGGACCCCCCGGCCCTCCCGGCCCCGTTGGCAAAGAAGGCGGCAAAGGCCCCCGCGGTGAGACTGGCCCTGCTGGACGTCCTGGTGAAGTCGGTCCCCCTGGCCCCCCTGGCCCCGCTGGCGAGAAAGGATCCCCTGGTGCTGACGGACCTGCTGTAAGTTCGAGCTCCGGGAGGTGGGGGGGCCCGGGCGCTCCCTGCACCCCGCGAGGCGGCTCACCTTCATCGCCTTCCCACAGGGTGCTCCCGGCACTCCCGGACCTCAAGGCATTGCTGGACAGCGTGGTGTGGTTGGCCTGCCCGGTCAGCGAGGAGAGAGAGGCTTCCCTGGTCTTCCCGGCCCCTCTGTGAGTGCCCCCTCACCCTGGAGGGCCCCCCCACCCCCCCGAGAAGAGCCATCACAGGGCTCGGAGGCTGCAGGGTGGGGGAGGGTGCTGGGGCCCGACAGGACAGCCGTGGTAGATGAACTTGGGGGCCCTGGGGCCCTCCCCCACCCCATCTCTGGCCTGACTCTTTCTTCTCCCTCAGGGTGAACCTGGCAAACAAGGTCCTTCTGGCCCAAGCGGTGAACGTGGCCCCCCTGGTCCCATGGGCCCCCCTGGATTGGCCGGACCCCCTGGCGAGTCTGGACGTGAGGTGAGCAGTCGCCAGCCCCCGCACCCGCGCCCTCGACAGGGCCATTTTGGCCTCTGCCTGAGCCCGCCTTCCTCTGGCTGATGCCCACCCGGCCCCCCTCTCTCCGCAGGGATCTCCTGGTGCCGAAGGCTCCCCTGGACGAGACGGCTCTCCTGGCCCCAAGGTGAGACGGCCACACCCCGGGCCCGCAGCCCCACCTGCCGCTCCCCTGCCTCAGCCTGGCCCCTTTAGCTGGGACTGACTCATATCTCCCCCGCCTCTCCCCCTCCCAGGGTGACCGTGGTGAGACCGGCCCTGCTGGACCCCCTGGTGCTCCTGGCGCTCCTGGTGCCCCTGGTCCCGTCGGCCCCGCTGGCAAGAATGGCGACCGTGGTGAGACTGTAAGTAGCCAGGCTCCGGGGACTCTCCGGGCCGGCCTACGGCCTGCAGGCCGGGGGAGGAGAGGAGGTCTCGCACGATGTCCCGGCCCCTGGCTCTTCTGAGAAACCTGAGCCGAGGCCCAGGCCCCCTCTCCCAGGTGGCACCTTTCCCCCACTCCCCCGAGGAATGGGGTTCGTCCCCGGGCCCCCCCACCAGGTCACCTGAAGCCTGAATTCACAACCAGGTTCATCTGGGGCTCAGGAGGGATGGGCGTGGTGGGAAAGGACATGAGGAAGGACGGGTGTTCATCCCGCAGCTCAGGCTCTGACAGGATCTAACACGCTCTGCGCTCTCCCCAGGGTCCTGCTGGTCCCGCCGGCCCCATCGGCCCTGTCGGTGCTCGTGGTCCCGCCGTAAGTGCCCTGCCTTGGCCCTCGTGTCCTCAGAACCCGGCCCAGAGGCGGACTACGCCCCACTCGGTGCTAGCAGAACTTCCGTCTGACAGCCCGTCCTCTCCTCTCTTCTAGGGACCCCAAGGCCCCCGTGGTGACAAGGGTGAGACAGGCGAACAGGGTGACAGAGGCATAAAGGGTCACCGTGGCTTCTCTGGTCTCCAGGGTCCCCCCGGCCCTCCCGTGAGTATGCTCAGCCCCCAGCTGCCCCTGAGCCCTGCCATACAATGTGGGGGGGTTTTGCCTCAGTTTCCCCTCTCCATAGTCAGTTTTACTCCTCCTTAACGGGGACCGGAGTCTGAAGATCTATGGACATTTCCAAGGGGCTTCTGAGATGCCGAGGGACACAAAGAGGGGTTGTGAGAGGGTCTTAGCCTGCGGACACCTTGGAACTAGATGTCCAGAACAACGGGGCAGGGGGTGGGGGACCGGCCGCGCGTGACCCACACTGAGCCTGCGTCGCCTTTGCGTCTGTCCTCCAGGGCTCTCCTGGTGAACAAGGTCCTTCTGGAGCTTCTGGTCCTGCTGGTCCCCGCGTAAGTCACGCCTCTATCTATCTACCTCCTGCTGGGACCCAAGCCCAGGCTCGCCTCAGGGCCCTCTGCCTGGCACACAGATGTCCCCGCCTCTCCGCGGAAGGGTCTGGGGGCAGGGGGCAGGAGAAGAAGAGTCCGGGACGGTCCTGCCTGACTGTGGGAATGGACGATGATGAGACCCGGGCAGGGCGGGTGACGGGCTTCTCCGAAGAGCCAGGCTGGTCCTGTGCTTTCCGGAAGGCCTCCTCCAACCGTCTTCCCCTTCGCAGGGTCCCCCCGGCGCTGCTGGCTCTCCTGGCAAAGATGGACTCAACGGTCTCCCAGGCCCCATCGGCCCCCCTGGTCCTCGCGGTCGCACTGGTGACGCTGGCCCTGTTGTACGTAGCCCCTCGCTCGGCCCGTCTGCCCCATGGCCCTCCAGCCCCACGGGCGCTCGGACTCTGGTAACCCCGGCTTTTCTCCCTCTCCGCGCAGGGTCCCCCCGGCCCTCCCGGACCCCCCGGTCCCCCCGGTCCTCCCAGCGGTGGTTTCGACTTCAGCTTCCTGCCCCAGCCCCCTCAAGAGAAGGCTCACGACGGCGGCCGCTACTACCGGGCCGACGATGCCAACGTGGTCCGCGACCGTGACCTCGAGGTGGACACCACCCTCAAGAGCCTGAGCCAGCAGATCGAGAACATTCGGAGCCCCGAAGGAAGCCGCAAGAACCCCGCCCGCACCTGCCGCGACCTCAAGATGTGTCACTCGGACTGGAAGAGCGGTGAGCGCCCGCCCCGGCTGCGTCCTTCCCCCTCCGCCCTTCCCCGTCGTCCTCCTCCTGCCGGGCCTGCGCCCTGAGGGGCCCGGTGTCCCACATGCGCCCTCCACCACTGTACCCCCCCTGACCCCATCCCGCTCGGTCCCGCCGCAGGAGAATACTGGATCGATCCCAACCAAGGCTGCAGCCTGGACGCCATCAAGGTCTTCTGCAACATGGAGACAGGTGAGACCTGCGTGTACCCCACCCAGCCCCACGTGGCCCAGAAGAACTGGTACGTCAGCAAGAACCCCAAGGACAAGAGGCACGTTTGGTACGGCGAGAGCATGACCGACGGATTCCAGGTACGAAGCCGGCCCCGGCGCTACGCTCACAAGATTAGGGGGGGTCAGGGAGGAAGGCGAGGTCCTCACGGGGCTAGGCCGCCGCTGAGTGGGACAGACGGAGCCGGGTTGGGAGGCTGGAGTCCCGGCTCCTTGATACTGGCTCAGGGCGCGCTCGTGGCTGAGCGAGGGATGGAGGAGGGGTCCACCGGGACGCCGTCGGAGGACCCCAGGGAGGCAGGCCAGGACTAGAGGCTCCGCCACGGTCGCTCACCCCCTCCTTCTCCGACTCTCCCCCGCTCCGCAGTTCGAGTACGGCGGCCAGGGCTCCGACCCCGCCGACGTGGCCATCCAGCTGACTTTCCTGCGCCTCATGTCCACCGAGGCCTCCCAGAACATCACCTACCACTGCAAGAACAGCGTGGCCTACATGGACCAGCAGACCGGCAACCTCAAGAAGGCCCTGCTGCTCCAGGGCTCCAACGAGATCGAGATCCGGGCCGAGGGCAACAGCCGCTTCACCTACAGTGTCACCTACGACGGCTGCACGGTAAGTCCCTGGCCCGGGGGGGCCCCTCTCTGGGCTCTCCGGCTTTCCCGGCAGGCCGTGCTTCCATCACGCCGGGCGCTCCCACCCGGTGACGCCCCTCTCCCGTTGTCTCCCCTTCACCCCAGAGTCACACCGGAAACTGGGGCAAGACAGTGATCGAATACAAAACCACCAAGACCTCCCGTTTGCCCATCATCGATGTGGCCCCGTTGGACGTTGGCGCCCCAGACCAGGAATTCGGCTTCGACATCGGCCCTGCCTGCTTCCTGTAAACTCCCTCCCACCCAACCTGGCTCCCTCCCACCCAACCCACGCGCCCCCGACCCTGGAAACAGACAAACGACCCAAACCGAACCCCCCCCAAAAGCCAAAAAATGGGAGACAATTTCACATGGACTTTGGAAAATATTTTTTTTTTCCTTTGCATTCATCTCTCCAACTAAGTTTTTATCTTTGACCAACCGAACATGACCAAAGACCAAAAAGCACATTCAACCTTACCAAAAAAAAAAAAAAAAAAAAAAAAGAATAAATAAATAACTTTTTAAAAAAGGAAGCTTGGTCCACTTGCTTGAAGACCCACATGGGGGTAAGTCTTTTTCTGCCCGTTGGGCTTGTGCTACCCCAACACTCCCTTCTGCTCCTTTCTCCACCCCACCTTGGGGCTTCCCCTCCACTGCTCCCCAAATCTAAGTCTCCCCAAAAGACACAGGAAACAATGCATTGTCTGGCCAGCAACCAAAGGCAATGCTAAAACACCCAAGTGACCTCCCCGCGCTCCCAGCCCACTCCCCTCACCCAGCAACCCCCCCAAACCCTGGGGGGACCTGAGGTTCGAAGACTACCGAAGAAGCCTCACCGTCCGGCGTCCCCGTGGCTCCGGCAACATTCCCCTCTCCGTTTTTGAGGGGGCCTGCAGGGGGGACCACGGGCCCCTCGCCGCCTGCCGGGTTTGGAGGAAAGTCAGGAGGGGCCACGACAGAGCGGAAGGAAACATCGGATTCACGCGGGGACACGTGTCGACCCCCCGTGCGACAGGGCTGGGTGGGAGAGACTGCTCTCTGTTCCTCGTGTAATTGTATCGCTGAAGGACTACCTCTTCTTGTCTTTGTGTGTCACCGGGGCAACTGCGTGGGGGCGGGGATGGGGGCGGGGGGGCAGGGGCTCCCCATTTTATATCAAGGTGCTACATCTCTGTGACGGGGTGGGGTGGGGAAGGAATCACTGGTGCTACAGAAGTCGAGACGCCCCACCCCCAGGCCAGCAAATGTTCCTTTTTGTTCAAAGTCTTTTTTTATTCTTTGTTTTTTTTTTTTTTTTTTCCTCCGCGGATGGGGACTCGTGAATTTTCTAAAGGTGCTATTTAACTTGGGGGGAGAGAGAGCATCTCTCCACCCCCTCTCCACCCCTCTGGCCGCCTCTCTCTCCACCTCTCTCTCTCTCTCTCTCTCTCTCTCTGAAAGCCCTCCTCCTCAGCTGCCCCCCATCCTCACAGCCTCTCTGTCCTGCGTCCTCTCTCTCTGGGCTCCAGAGCACAACTTCCCAAAGCACAAAGCAGTTTTTTTTTTTCCCCCTAGGGGTGGGAGGAAGCAAGACTCTGTACCTATTTTGTATGTGTATAATAATTTGAGATGTTTTTAATTATTTTGATTGCTGGAATAAAGCATGTGGAAATGACCCAAACATATCGGTAGTGGTCTCCTAATTTCCTGCCTTGGAGTCTGGGGAGGGGAGACCTGAAAAGGGGCTTTGGGGGGGAGTGGGGGAGGTGGGGGGATGCGCTCTCCTGTTTCTTGCCCCTTCCCTCCTTCTCCTCCTCATCTAGCACCCTCCACGGGGCTCCCCCTGCCTCTTGCCTTTCTTATGCCTAACTCTCCCCTGCCCCCCCCCCATGCAGTCTTCCTGTCTCCCAAATGCCCTTCTTCCTTACAGTCCGGTACCGGCCACCCCCGTGTGGCACACGCAGGTGTGCAAACATGCACCTGCCTTCAGATCCCGGGCGCCCAGACCTGAGGCCACCGTCCGTCAACACCATCCGCTCCGCTCTCCATGGGCGCCCCGCAGGCTCAAGGGGCCGTGGGAGGCACGGCCCAGGGGGCACCAGGAGGCCCACGCGTGGCTGAGGGAGGCGGGACCGGTGGGGAGTACCTGGGAGCCCCTTCTCTGGCCTCTCCTCCCTCCTGCTCACTCTGAGCCCCCCCCCCACACCCCGAGGAGCAACAAGCAGGCCAGCTGAGGAGAGCCTCCGGGCCTGTGAGGAGAGAGAGAGAGAAGGGCTCCCGCTCCAGGGTTCCCGAGGAAGGAGGCAGGGGGCCTCCCCAGGGCCCTCGGAGAGCTGCCGTCAAGGCACTGACAAGGTGCTCTCATGAAGGCGACGGGGTGCGGGTGGTGGTGATGCTGCTAAGCATGGGTCCCTCTCGGCCTTCTAAGTCCCTGTAACACCTGGGCGCAAGGCGACCGGGCAGGTCATTTTGCCCAGGCCCCTGCCTCCTGCCCATTCCTTATCCTTTTTATAGAAAACTCTCGCTTCCTCTTCCTCCTCCTTCTCCCTCCTTTCGCTTTTCTCTCACCCTCTGCCTGCCCCTCCCTGCCTGCCTGGGAACCTGAGGCCCCCCGGAAGGAAGGTGACCAGTCAGCTCCCCAGTCTCAGGGAAGGGGGACAGCAGTGAGCCGTCGCAGGCGACACAGAGGTAATCCGGAGAGTCGGAAGTCTAGAGCAGGCTGGGCACCCAGAGACCCGGAGGCAGGGAGAAGCTGAAGCCGGGCCCCACCCGCCCAGCCACCAGGGTCTCGGGGCCTCAGCCCCAAAGGCGGGAAAGGCCCACGTCCCTCCCTCGGGTCTCAGAGAAATGGACACGTCTCCGGAGACCACCGTCTGCCAGACTAAGGCCATCGCTGTCATTAAGCGGCCATGGTGAAGAATTGTGCCTTTTAATAATTCATCATTAGCACTTCTACCACAATCTGGACGGTGTAGAAAAGGATTTAGTCTAAAGTGGTTAAGAAATTATGACAGGGAAATGAAGGTTTTTTCATAGGCTGATTGATGGGTGATGCCTTGGTAACCCCCATCCACCTGGCGGGGGGTGGGGGGGGCCTCCAGGCTGGCTCAGTCCCTGCCTCCTCCCCCCATGGGGCAAGCAGGGCTCCACCCACCTGTCCTCCCTGTCCCCTCCCTTGCCCACACCTGTCGCGATAGCCAAAAGAATGACACCAATTCCCACATCTGCACCGCACCTTCCACCTTCCAGGCCTTTCTTTATGCCTCTTCCTCTGCCTGCGCTGGCAGCCTTTCTCTATGCCTGCTCAGTCCCCCACCCTCCGGGCCGCGCCCAAACGGCTCCTGTCCCCTCATTCTCCGGCCCCCAACCCAGGCCCGGTCTGCTCTCTCTGAGTTTCCAAAGCTCTCCACGCCTGCTGCATTAATCTCAGCCTTACCAGCAGACACGGCCCGGCGGGGGCAGCCTGAGGCCAGACGTCCGGTGTGCCCCGCAGGACTGGGCACCGGGGCCCAGGCTGGGGCTCTCTGCAACCACGGAGTGCACTCTGTCTGGACCGGCCAGTACCACCAGCCACTAGCCACACGCGGCTACGGAGCCGCTGACGTGCGGGTAGTGCCCCCGGGGAACTCAATTTTAAATTGTACTTGACTAATTAATTTTAACAGCCGCCAGGGGCCAGGGGCCCCCACACCTCTGGACCAATGAGTGACATGCCGCTTTCTATGTATGTGCAAATCTAGAGTGTGTGTGTCTGGGGGCACGAGTGTGGGGCACGAGCGTGCGTGTCTGAGGCCACAGGAGGTGACAGCGCACGGCAGGGCTATGGTGGCAGCTCCGTGGCTGCGTCACGTGGTGAGAGGCCAGAATGTGGTTTGGGTGTGTGTGCAGGACAGGAGGGGAGGGGGACAAAGGGGCCATTGTACCGCATTCCCGAACTCAAGCCCTCCTTTCCGCTGACATCACGGCTGCCCTAAATAGAGCCGCCCGGACCCGCTCCCCCAGACCCGGGCTGCCCCCCTGCGTCGTGGCGCAGAGCCGGCCGTCCCCAGGGCTGCTCCTCGAGACTCACCTTTGTCTTCTCCGTGACGAGATGGGCCACATTCCTACGGCTGGTTTCTCAGTCAACTTCAGACGGAACATTCTAGAAACAGAAGAGGCCTCGTTTGGATTTTTTATCGTGACTGCTCTCTCAGAATCCTGGGTCCCTTTTGTGGCGTGAGCCCACCTCCTGGCAGGATTTTTTACGACTGAAATACGACGGATTTCCCCTCCTTTTTGGGGGTCAGCTCTTTAATCCTCAGCTGCCCCCGAGGGGGGCCTCCAAGACTTTCCTGGACGGACATGGGTGAGCTTGAGGAGGGAAGAGGTTGGGGGTGGGGGGACACTCAGCTGGAGTGTGGGGGCCTCAGGTGGGGGGCATGAGGGCTGCGTGCAGAATGGGAGCGAGCGTGGGGTGGCTCTCAAAACCAGGCCCACAGGAGAAGGCCGCAGGGGGGCCATGAGCGTAGGAGGCTGTGTGAATGGGCGACGTGGGTGTCACCCAGCCGTCCCAGTGTGCCCTCTGGTGCTCACCCGCCTATGAATACATGTGTCTGAGTTCCAAGGGGCCCTACACGCGCGGAGGTGTGTTGGAGATGGATGGGGGGGCGGTCTGTATATGGGGGGACCGCTTCCCCACAAACGGCAGTAGAAGAGATGCCATGTGAACTGAGAACCGAGGGTCTAGCACTGGGGACGTGCGTGTGCCTGGGCGTGACAGAGGGCATAGGAGGGCCCGTGCGGGTGAATGGAGGCACCTAAGCAGGGAGAGCCTGGGGATGGGGAAGACCATTGTCCTAAAGTCCCCGGGCCAGTGGAGCCCTAGCCCTGGTGAGCGGCTGTGTCTCTGTCCTCTTCCTGGTGGACTCCAGGGGGTACCAAGTACGGCCAAGAGAGATCCAGGGACCGGGAGCCAAGACCCCGGAGGAAGGGTGACCCTTAGGCAGCCGGGTAGGCAGACCCTTACACGCCCAGAGCTTTCGATGCCTTTTCGGGACATACGCACTGCCTGGAGGGAGGCGAGTCTGGCGCGTGCGGTGCAGGTGCCGGAGAGAGTGGGGTTCTCTCTGCGGAAGTCAGCGGGAGGAAGAGGAGGACGGGGACCAAAGCACATTTTAGAATAAGGAGGCCGCACTATTCCAGTCCTAGGTGACTTCATTGCTGTGGGGCAGATCCTCCCCCTCCGTCCCCCCTCCCCCAACTCCTAAGACTTTGGAAAACGCATGCCTGCACAGAGGTCTGGTATAAGCAGGTGTTCTGGAAGAAGCGAGGAAAGGGGCCGAGTTCTGGGTTTGGGTCGATCCGGAGTGGAGATAGAGAGCCACGAAGCCAGCGCGGCCCAGGAACAACAGAACGGGAGCCGCACGTGTGTTTTTCATTTTTTGTAGCCGCGTTCAGACAATAGAGACAGGTGAAGTTAATGTTAATAACATATGTTATTTAACCCAATACACCCCCCAACTATCATTTCATTGGCCAGCAGAGCAGCGCCAAGAAGCATCGGAATTTCAGCCTCTACCCCAAACTTGCAAGGAGAGTGTGAACCCTTCTCAGGACACAGAATGTAGATTGAGCTCATGTATCCCGGGCCTGGGGGGTCAGGGGGAGCCCACGGGCCTCTGGCTTTGGGGCAATCGTGTGAGTGCTTGTGTGTAATGTCTCTCCATCCCTGCCAGATGCCAGGCACTCATCCAGTTGTCGCCAACCCTCACAGCAGCCCCGAGGCACTTCGGATTCATGTCTTAGGAGTAAACGAACCATCAGAGCCAAGATTCGAGTCCTGCTCGCTCTGATCCCAAATCCCAACAACACATCCTGTAAATGTGTGTGTGTGTGTGTGTGTGTGTGTGTGTGTGTGTGTGTGTCAAGAGTAAGGGAGACACACGTCATGTGGGGACTGAGGCCGGCTGGAGGCAGGGCCCTGTGTCCTAGCTTTGGCAGAGATCTTTCTCCTGGATTGAGGGGTGGCGAGGGAACACCTAACAGGCAAGCCATGGCGGGGCTCTGTTGAGGGTGAAGGCGCAGGCGCCCCACATTGGGTCATGGGGCAGAGCTTGCCGTGGGACCGGCGGAGCCGAGGGCGGAGCAGGGTGTGAGGCTGAGTCTCAGGGTGGAGGGGTTGGGGGGATACCGTGGCTGCTTTGGCTTGGCTGTGGAGGGTGGGGCATGACCCCCCTGCTGGAACCTTGTCCCTCCGTGAGAAGAGAGGGGCTGAGTACGTCCACACCCTCCCCCTGTGGGGGGGGGGGGTGGCGCCTGGGTGTGCGCGCGCGCGCATGTGTGCCCAGGCACGGCTCGGTGTCCTCCGCAGTCACGCCATCCTCCCAGCTACTCGTCTGGGCCACTTCCTCCCAGGCCGGCAGCCAGGCTCCCGTGTGCTCCTTGGAGCCAAGATCCCAAGGCGAAGCCGGGAAGCACCGGGCAGCGAGGGGCTGGCCTGGAACCCTCCCATCCCCGGCTGGTGCACCGGAAGAGCAGGGCCTGAGGCAGCCTGGCTGCAAGGGCAGGAGCACAGGGACCGGGAGAGGGCAGCGCCTCCCTCGAGGGGGCAGGGGTCAAGGAGGCGCGCCCCAGAAACCAGGCTGGCAGCTCAGAGCCTCCAACCTGAGCAGATTCCGTGCAACTCCGGGTTTCAGCCAGACGAGGGGCCTCGAGGGAAAGGAGGACCCGTGTGGTGCGTTTGGGGGTGGCCACCCCAACAAATGCCTACCGAGCACCTCCCATGTGCCAGCCCTGGGCCCCTGCCTGTCTCTGCGGAGGCTTATGGGTTAACTAACCAGCTAACTAACTAGCTAACTAACTAACTAACCAACTAACTAATGGGTATGGGATGCCCGCAGGTAGGGGGACCAGAACATCACCGTAGAAGCGCTCCCTGGCAATGGCCCTGCTCACCAGCTTTGCCCAGAGAGGAGGAGTGACTTTCTTAAGAGCTCTGAGCGCGCCCAGACCTGAGCATTCTTTCAGGACGCCGGCCCCAAGCACCTACTGTGTGCAGCCCTGCCCCCGTCCCCAGTGGGCACACAGACTCCTGCCCTCCTGGAGCGTGTGTCTAGGGTGGCGAGCCGGCCTGGGACAAGGGACCCAGACTCGGCATAGCCTCTCGGAGCACAGGGAGGGTGCGGGGTGCCCTGTTGGCAGGGGGGCCGGAAGGGGCTCTCTGAGGGAGGGACGGCGCTCTCCGAGGGGCTGCCATTTGGACAAAGACCAAAGCAAGCGCAGGGAGGGGGCAGTTCTGTGGATGGGGGCGGGGGGCGCTGGGAGTTCCCGGCCAAGGCCTTGACCGGCAGGGTGTTAGGAGGCAGTATGGCTGCGGTGGGCGTGGGAAGAGCGCGGATGAGGTCAGAGGGCTGGGCAGGGCCAGCACACTCGGTCAAGAGCGTGGACCTTACTCTCAGTGTGACCGGAAGGCGTCGGAGAGTCCAGAGCAGGGGGCGAGATTCCCGATCCGATCTTTCTCCTGAAAGGACCGGCCGCCGGCTGCTGCTGCACCGGGACGGTCAGGGCGGAGGCCGCCGGGAGGGGACGGATTCAGGACCCGCTTGAAGGTGGGGATTCCGGGGAACGAGAGAAAGCGTGGGGGTCCAGGGGCACCCTCACCGCCCCCTTGCCTATATATTTCTTCACAAACCCAGCCCTCCCTGGGGGTCCTTGGCTCAGGAGGCACCACCATTTAGACCGGGGGCTGCCCTTCCCCTCCGACCCCCAAGCCCGGGCCCCTGTCTCCAGGGAAGGGAAAACCCCAAGTGCAGCACCCCCACCTCCACCGCCCGCGGCCCCCTGCGGGGAGGGAGGGGGGTGGTTGGGAGAGTCAGCTCCAGGACAGTGGCTAGATTCCAGGCCCGGTGTGATTTAGAGGCCACCGCGGCCGACGTCTTGCCCTTGTTTGGATTTTCTTGGAGATGCCAGCCTGGAGCCGGAGGCCGGGACCTAGGCCACAAGTCCTTGCTCCTCTGCTATCCCTCCTTTATCCGGGTCCCCCCTCGGGTCTCGTCTCTGGCTTGTCCTCGAAAGGGAGTGGTCAGATGTGAGACCGAGTGTGGCTCGGGGGTCCGTGGCGCGGTGGGCAGGGGCGCGGCTGGCCCCGTGTGGTCGTAGCGACGTGGCAAAAACCAGCTCCGGCCTCTTCCTAGCCGGCCGAGCTCTCCAGGGCCAAGCTGGTGACACTCAGCTCAAGGGTCCCAGGTCGTGCAGCGTCCTCTGGACTTCAGCCCCTGGAAAAGCCCACTAGTAGCGGGGGGTCGTTGAGCCCGGGGCATTCAGGGTCCTGTATCCCAACCCCTTCTCTCCCTGTACAGACTGGGGTGCCCCCCCCCCAGCATGAGTCACGAAGGGGCTCTTCCCCCAGGGGATCTCGACAGGTAAGAGCCTCTGGCTTCCAGAACCCTTCAGCCCTCCGGAAAGCAGGGTGGAGGTGGACACACCAGGTTCGAATCCAAACCCTGCCACTTGCCTGCTCTGTGACCTTGGGTAAGTTGCTTACTCGCCCTGGGCCTCAGTCTCCTCACGTATCATGGGGACAATGAGGCATCACTGTCAAGTTCATGTGAGGATTAAGACCAGGGCCACAGGTAGCAGGTCCCTCCCTCTTTCTTCCCGAGAAGTTGAGAAAACAGCAAAGCGGCAAGGGTCCAAAGGGCAGGCTGGCAGCCCCTGGCTGACTCTGAGGGCTCCCAGGAGGCAGAAAGGGAAACTGAGGCAGCGAGTGCTGGGGGGGAGGCTGCTGAGAAGAAGGTGCTGGTAGCAATAGGTGAGCACAGCGGCAACTATTTATTCTGGGGGTCCTGACCCTCACCTCCCCCACCGCCATCTCTGATTGTTCCATGCCTGGGGGCCCTGAGGCCAGAGCCGGACTCAGGAGGGAGGAGGTGACAGTGAGTCGGCCGCTCTGTGCATGGAGGGGAGGAAGGACGACGACCCTGGTCTGGACCTGGAACAGCAGAGGGAAGGGGTGAGGGGCGGTGAGGCCCAGCCCCCGGTCGATCATCCTGCCCTTCTGGCCACCCCAGACCTCTGACCCCGAGTGTTTGGCACTGGGGGGGGCATAGCCCTGGGCCCGCTGAGCACCCCCCACCGGCGCCTCAGAGGAGCAGATGCACCCCTGTGCCCTTTCCCCACCATCCGCCCCAGCCCTGACACAGAAGCCACCTCGTGCCCAGAAATGAGGCTGGCCCTGCCCAGCCGGACCCACCTGGGTGTGCCCTCAGTGCTGGTCCAGGATGAGGGGCACCTGGGCGCTGTCTACCCGGGGAGGCAGCCGCTCGCCCGTGCGCACGTTGAACATTGGCAGCGTGGAGAGCGGCCGGGGCACCTCCCGGCTGGCGGCCATCTGTCGCAGCTCCTCCGTGTTCCCGTGGATCGTGCAGTGGTGGACCATCTGGATGCTGGGGACACAGGGCCGGCCGAGTCATCCGCTCCGGGAGTCAACCCCGGCCCCCGCCCCGAGGGGCAGCGTGCCGCTGCCCGTGAGCCACCCCGCCATCTTCCCCACCTGGTGTGCAGGGGGAAACTCACACACACACACACACACACATACACACACACATACGACAGGTGACGGGAGGACTGGCAGGAAGGCTTTTGGTGACAGCTCAGTGTCCTGTAATAGAGGCATAAGCTGGTGGGTGCGGGCAGCCTGGTTTCAAATCTGGGTGTCGCTGGCAAATTGCTTAACCACTCTGTGCCTCGGTTTCCTCAACAGAAAAACGGGATCATAATAGAACTACCTCCCAGCACTGTAGCAGGAACTGGAGGAGAAAAGTTTAGAAAAGCGGTTGGAGTGTGGTTAAGAGCTTCCGAGACGCTCAGATGGGAAGAGACACCCACAGCGTGGATCTGTGTTTCCAGAGGCCAGAGTCTGCTGGGCTTGCTATTCTGATGGCCCCGTGGGACCCTTCTAGCACTCAGCTCCCTCCCCTAACACTCTCTCCTACCACTGACCAGCCTGTCCTCCCCGCCTCCTCCCTGTCTTAGTCTGGCAAACCTACCCCTTGTGTCTCTTCCCACCTCCGGCTTTTGCTCCCGCTCTCTCCTGCCCGGCCTGGCCAGTCTCATCTTCTGGCTCCTCCCATCTCGCCACCCACCCCTGCCTTTGGGCCTGGACCCTGCCCAACCGGCTCCAGTCTGCCCCCAGCACCAACCCGCTCTGGACTCTGAGTCTCTTCTCTCTTTATTTCAGACCAAGCCTCCTTGAGGCCTGCACCAGGCTCCGGGCTCGAGGGGCTTGGAATCCCCGCAGCCATCCGGAAGTCCTTCCTGAACTCTAGCCCCAGTCTCTCCTCAGAAGGCTCAGCCTCATGCTCCTATGAGAGTCTCATGCTCTCGCCTTCTGCCGTCTGGGGCAAGCTTGAGTTCCTTCTGAGAACTAGGGTGGCACAGGGTCGCCAAGCGGGAAGACTGGCTTCGGGTTTGAAAGTGAGCTCTACTACTTACTGGCTGCGTGAGCTTACGCAAGTCCCTTAACTTCTCTGCGCCACGATTGCCTCCATGGTAATGCAGTTGCTGTACAGATTAAATGAGTTAATACAGGGAAAGCAAGTATCTCCTGGTCGGCATCCCAAGCGAGGGGTAGCTAACATTACAGGGAGTCGCTATCAGCATCCTTATCGGTGTTGTTTTATTAGAGGGGGCCACTGCGTCCTTGGCCTCCGGTGCCGGGATGTCTCCAAGCCCCTGTCCACGAACCCACCCACGTTTGTGAGTCCGGCCTGGAGACATTTTCCCAGACTACTGGTTGCCAGGCGAGACAGCAAGAAGCTTTCGTCACAAACAATAAAGGGGTGGGGGCCCTAGGCAGGGCGGACCTACCCTACTCGCCTCTGGGCTACTGATCAAACGGGCAGGGGCAGAGGCAAGGATCCCCACCCGTGTCCAGGTCTCAGTTAGTGGACACCGGCTCCAGCGGGAACCGGAGAGATCAGACTATGGGTCAGACTCTCTAGCTTTATGCCGAATGGGCCACACTCCTCCTTGCGGGCGGGGGAGGAGGACCGAGTCCCGTCTGATTGGCGGGAGGAGGCGGAGTCACCCCTAGAAGGCCAGGGGAGGACCGAGATGAGCTCTCGAGTCTGGAATTTGGCAAGCAGAGTTGTCCAAAACACAATTTTCCATTCCCAGGCGAGGGGAGGCTGAGGGAGAGAGGAAGCGAGAAGCGTGTGGGTGCTTAGAGGGCTGGAGGCAGCTGGGCAGGTGACGCCCTGGGTACGAGAAGAGGCTTCGTTAATGGGGCCTCCTCCCCGCCCCCAGCCCCGCATCTGGGTCTCATTACTCTGGCAGCACACACAGGTGGAAAAATGTTCCGGAGAATGTTCTTCCAGGGCGGGAGCAGAAGCCAGACCCGCGCCGCCTTCCCCCACAGCGCTTCCACGTCAGCACTTAGACGGGCGGACGAAGGGGCGGCCATTGCTACACACGCACACACACGCACACCACTACCAACACACAACGCTCGATTGAGTCCTGTCTCCGGCACACAGACCACAGGAGAGGGTCAGGCTGGAGGACTTTCTGGCCAGCAAACTCTGATCCAGACAACAGCATCACAATTTGTGGGTAAATTTGAAAAAAGGGGAGACATCGAGCAAGCAAAAACAAGAATTTGTAGAAATAAATCAACGCAAAACCCAAACCAACAGGGGCTAATACAGCCCACGGTCAACCTGGTTATCGATTCAAAATGGATGACGATTTTCCTGACACCCTCGGAGCTACAACAGTCACCCAAGAAAGCGGGCCGTCGGTGGAAGTAACAGGTCGGAAGAGACTGTCCCCCATGGCAGAAGATACAATTCAAATTAGGCACAGGCCAAAAAAAAAAAAAAAGAGGAATGAAATCTCTCTTGAAACACTTACATGGAAAATATCTCATCTCTATGGGAAAAAATTCTATCAAATAAAAATAAGAAAACAAAAAATAAAGCAGAGAGACTTTCCATTGCTTTTCGGTCAAAGATGACCAAGGAACCAAATCAATCTAGGTAAATTGAGGAATTCCATTTCTGTTCGTTCTGGAAAATATTTTCCCCATAAAAATTCACAAATGTTGATGGGGCGCCTGGGCGGCTCAGCCGGTGAAGCGTCTGACTCTTGATTTCAACTCAGGTCATGATCTCGCAGTTTGTGAGTTCGAGCCCCGCGTAGGGCTCTGCGCTGACAGCACAGAGCCTGCTTGGGATTCTCTCTCCCTCTCTCTCTGCCCCTCCCCTCCTCTCCAAATAAATAAATAAACTGAAAAAAAATTCACAAATGTTGATATGCTTCTGATTCTAAAATTGTTTGTATTCCTCAACCCAATGGGTTGAGACGGTGGGGTCGAAATGGTGGGTTTGGAACCGGGGTCTCAGGACACCCTGAATGAAATCAGTTGGCACATTTGTTTAGACACACGCATACGTGCCCCCACCATGTGGGGGCGCCCATCCGCCTCGCCCACCCCACCCTCAGCCCTTCCTCCCAGGCTACCTAGCTCGTCAGATGCCCGCCCTATCTGGCAGCTCCCGTCTGCACCTCCCCGGAGGGGACAATGGGACCATTGTGACCCTCACAGGATTCCGGTGGCCTCACAATGTCCCCCTGAGGTCACCGCAGAGATAACCTTGCCACCTCCTGCACCCGAGGCACAAGTCTGGGAGGCCAGCCGTGGGTGATCACCCTTGGTCCTCCTTCTGGCCACCCAGGGGAAGGCTTGGGCCGGAGCCCTCTGCGGGCGGAAGCCTCCGAGGGAACCGGGAGCAGAGACTCACCTCACCCACCGAGGAGCCACCCAGGGGAGACTTCCAGCCGCCACCCTGGAGGTCCTTGTGCCTAGTTCCCTTCACCCGCCCCAGGCAGAGATGCAGAAAGACACTTCGCTGCCGCCCCCACCCACGCCCTTGGCCTCGAACACTGTGCAGGGTGCAGGCCGGCAGGCCAGCCCATCCGGAACCACTAGCGAGAGCGAGACCGGGCGCCGTGCCAACCCCAAAGCCCACCGGAAGCCCAGCATATCCAAGGTGATCCTGGGGGTTGTGGCAGACAAGGGGGTGCACAGCCGGGTGACTCTGGCCACCCTGAAGAAGGCCATCGCCACCACAGGCTACAACATGACCCAAAACGCCTGGCGCTTAAAGCGAGCGCTCAAGGGGCTGGTGGACAAGGGCGTGCTCAAGCAGGTGACCGGCAAGGGGGCCTCGGGCTCCTTCCGCATGGGCAAGAAGTATGCCTCCAAGGCCAAGTTCAGGTCCCAGAGCCGACGCCGATCCGGGCAGCGCCAATCCGGGCAGCGCCAATCCGGACGGCGCCAATCCGGGCGGCGCCGGTCTGGCCAGCACCACCCTGGGCAGCGCCGGTCTGGACAGCGCCGGTCTGGACAGCGCCGGCCTGGGCAGCGCAGGTTGCTAACAGGCTCCCAGAAGGGCCACAAGCGGCTAAACAAAGGGGTTCGCAGGGTGGCCAGAAGCCGCCGCAATTAACGAGGCAGGCCAGGCAAGCAGGCAGGGGTGCCAGGCCCGCCGAAGGCTCAGCGCAGTGGGAATAAAAGGAGCCTAACTTATTTCACATCTGCGTCCTGGAATCTTTGGGGCTCGAGGGGGTGAGAGGGGAAGAAGGCTTGGGGACAGAGGGAGGGGTAAGGCCGTGGGGTGGGGGGGAGAACAGGGGCAAATTAAGGGTGAGATGGATTTGGGGAGGGCTGGGGGACCCGAAAGCACCCACGGACATTAGCTAGTTCAATGACAACGTCACGTTGCAGGCGGAGAAACCAGGGCCAGAGAGCGTCATGATGATTGTGGGGCAGGACCCAGCCGGGAACCGTACATGGTTTGAGTGTGTCCGCGTGCGTGTGTGTGTGTGCACGCGCAGCTTCTCAAGTTGCTTCTCGAACCCTTTCCCCCAGGGTGGCAGCAAGCCCCCAGATCTGACGGGGCCCCCTCCTTGCCCCGTCCCAGGTTAAAGTCTCCCAGGAGACCAGATAATGAGAAGGCCGGGCCGGGATAGGTCAAGGCCCGGAACCAGCCAGCCCGGAGCTGGCGCTCAGAGGCCAGGGGCGGGCCCCGTTGCCCCAGAACAATCTGGCTGGTCTGCGCTGCTCATGGAGGCCAGAGGGCCCAACTTAACAGTCTAGGGGGACTCCCGCCAGCCCCCCGCCTTCCCCTACTCACTCAGAGGTGGCCAGGTCTCTCTTCAGCCTGTGGAAAAGCAAGAGAAGGGATTAGCTATTATCCACAAACCCCTCCCGGTTCCGGGCCAGGCAAGAGGGTCCCCACTCCTTTCCGGGCTGAGGACCCCGCTCCCTGAGGTGTCTGTGTCCCCAGGCAGCCACAGGGACATGAGGAGCAGCCACGGCGCCCTCCCTGGCCTCTGTATCCCCGCACTCACCGTCCCTCCCGCCGGCAACACATGATGTAGGCCAGCAGCACGGTGAGCAGCAGGGCCACGAGCAGCGGCACCAGGAGGGTGACCAGCGCGTCGGTGAGGAAGTCTCGGGCCGTGGCCTCGGTGGGTGGGCAGAAGAACGGGTCGCGCTCCAGGACCCCATCGCCTGGGGTGGGCACCTCGTCTGCAGGCTCTGGCACTGACTTATCCACCTGCTCAGAGAGCCCAGTTGGCTAGACACAGAGACCCCAGGGGGACAGGGCACGGGTGCCCCATGCAACCACAGGGCTTCCTCCCGCCTGCCTCCCCCGCTTGGGTGACCTAGCAGGACCAGCACTGGAATAAGAACCAAGACAGAAAATCTAGGAGAGGCAGGTGTACACAGTGGTTAGAGCACACCTCTAGGGTCCTCCTGCCTGGGTTTGAATCCTGATCCAGACAAACGCTGTGCAAGTGCTCAGAGGTGTTATCAGTCTTTGGCTGCACTGATGGTCAATTCACAGGGACGGAGTATTCCTGGGGTTCCCAGCCTGGGGAACCGGGGTCTCCAGGAACCCCAGATAATTCTGTTCAATATCCCAAAGAGTGGTAGTGAGCGTCTTTGGTTTCTAACTTGGAGGTGGAAACTGTCTGGAAACTATCACAGGCAGATTCGCCAGGTGACACCTTAGAAGGAAGCAGAGCTGTCCCAAAGAGTCCCCTGGTGGGGAAAGGGTTCTGGAACTGCCCTATGGGAGTGAAGGTTCTCACTGTTGGGACTACTGGAGCCGGGAGACCCCTTTCCTGGATTATGGACTCTGTCGCCCTCTTGTGGGAAGAGATGGAACTTCAGAGCGCGCGCGTTCGAGCAGGGCGGGGGCGGGGCGGGGGCGGGGCGGGGGAGGGCGGAGCGTATACTCAGAAAGAGGAACGGAGAGATGGGGTGGAAAAAGTGGTAGAGGGGGAGACTGTGATGGGGGTCATGCCCCATCCCCAGAGCCAGGGTCCCTCCTCACCAGGGACACATTGCACCAGTCCACGCGGAAGTGAGGTGCCAAGGTGTCATAGCAGGACAGAAGTGGAGGCTGGCCCTGGGCACAGCGAGCATGACTGTCGGGAGATGCCACCATCTTCAGGCAGGTGGAGAAGGGTGAGGCTGAACCCACCTTGATGTAAACCCTGGGTCCAGATAGAAGTCGCAGTTAACAAATTGGGGAGGGCATGTCACTGGGCACTGGAGATTTGGGGGTTGCAGGACCACCTCGAGACCCGGGTTATGGTGAGAGTCCCTAGCACCGCAGTCTTCGAGGGGGCCTTCCACTCCCAGGGATGTCTTTCGACATTAGATAGCTGGATCTTTTATGTCCTCATGGGGTACCAGGGAGCGCAGAGTTGGGGGTTACGAAGGCTTGGGCCCAGGAAGGGTAAGAAGACGAAGGGGTGGCTGGAGGGAAGTGCACGGTGACGTGAAACTAGGAGGTACCCACGGGTGCGATGAAGGTGCACGAAGGGGCTCCATGCCTGCCACCTGGAAGGCGAGCTGCCGTCTCCTCCAGGAGGCCCTCCTGGGTTGCACACTTACCCTTCCTTGCGACCCTCGATGGGAAGGGGGACGCGACCCCCACGGTCCAAGGCAGAGGTAATGTTGAGTAGCTGGAGCTCCCCTGCTTCCCAGAGCCCTCCCAGGGCTGTGAGGAAGCGGCTGGCCGGCGTCGAGGGCAGCACCTCCTCCACATCGTGGCTGCGAACCAGGAACTCAGCCTGGTAAGGGAGCAGGGGGCCTGGGAACGCCAGGTTGGCACCCAGTTCTTCAGGGATCCTTCCCAAGCCTCCCCCCTTCGAGCTCCTCCCCATCCCCGCCCCCTGACTCCTTCCCTCCTCCCTAAAATCCCATGCATCACAGGCCCCAAATGCCCTTCCCGTGGCCTCAACGACTTGCCCAAGGCCCCACACACTGTCAGCAGAACAGCCAATTATACACCTCCAGAGCCCTCCCATGAGGCCCGGCTCTCACTGCTCCCAAGTGTCCCCTTCACACCCCCTCCCTCCTTCCGAGGGAGATCCCCCAAGATGGGCTTGGCGGGGGGGGGGGGGGGGGTGGGCGTGGGGCAGGGGGATGGCTAGTGGTACCTTCTGGATCCCCGATCAACAGCACCAGCCTCTGCCGGGTGGTGTCAAAGCTGTCCCGATTGTAGGCTACCACCTGGCAGGGGGAAGGGATGGGGGAGAGGGCTGAGGGCTGGGGTTAAGGGAGAAGACTTGTGGAGAGGACAGAGGCGCCCTCAAAAGAGAGGCATCTAAATCATGCAAATGAACACGAACGAATGCCACGTGGGACCCAGCCACTGGGGTCCCCGCTGGTACCTCGATGACCTGGCGCCCGCGATCTTCCGGGGTGGGGGTGCCGTAGAGGAAGCCAGGGTGGCGGGGGCTGCGCTGGGTATAGCGGAGCCACCGAGGCAGGTCCGGGTGTCCCTGGAGGTGGGCGTGGTAGGTGATAGGAACGGTGGGTGGGACATCTGGCAGAAGGGAGGAGATTGGAGAAATGACAGGAGCTGTCACCAGCCCCAGGCCATCACCAGCGGCCCACCCGACGCCCTCCCCCCCCCCCCCCGCACCGGGGCCCCTCTCACCAACGTGCTCAGGCAGGCTCCGAAAGGTTTCCTGGTCCAGGGTGTGCACAAAGACGCGGCCCACGAGAGGCTGCAGGGTGGTCTGCTGGGCCTCCGTGTCCCCCAGCCCTGCCAAGAGACCTGTGGGGACCCCACAATGCCCAAACACACACATCGGCCTTAGTCTCGGGCCGGGGATAAGCTCCCGGTGCCCCGAAGAGACAGGAGAAGTCAGGGGTGGGGACCTCCCAGGAAAGGACAGGCTGGGGCCCTGGCTGTGACAAGTCCTAGACTTTTGTTGGTTTGGGTTCGTGGGAGCCCCCCCCCACTCATTTTAGGCTTCCTTTGAGGAGTCGCAGTGGACGGGGACTGCTGTCTGACTGGGAGGGGTGTGAGGTGGGGAGGGTGAATGCGTGTCAAAGGCTCTTGGAAAGGAACCCTTAAGAAGGCCCAGCGGCTGCGAGGCTGGAGGGGAGGGGGAGAGGGAAGGAACTTTTGGAGGAGGTGGGGAGCCATTCTGGAACCCTCTCCCCTTTCCCCTCATGCACGGGGGAGGGAGGGGACCCACAGTGGAGGCCGGTAAAAGCTGAACAAATGAGAGCCTGTGCCCCAGAGAAAGTACTTGCCCCCGCGGGCCCCCACGCCCCAGCGGGCGCCCATACCCTCATGGCCAAATTTAGCCTGGGCCCAGAAAGAAGGCAGACCAGTCAGCCCATTAAAGGGCCCACGACGCTCCGGGCCTGTGCCGTCAGGCCCACCTCGGCCTAGGCCCCCCCCCCCCGCTTCAGAGCTCCCGGTCCCCCACTTCCCAGAGCCCTGCTCCCAGCCCCACTTCCCTGGACCTCCCGCCGGACACGGCATTAGCACCCCCAAGTCCTTCTGGCTCCTGACCCCAGACTCCTCCCCTGAGGGACCTCTGTACTTCCACCTCTCTGCACCCCTAGATCCTGGCCCTTCACCCCGGGCCTCCTCCCAGAAGAAGGCCCCAACTTGCCCACGGGGAGAAGAATCCAGATTAGTGCGGCTGCCATGGCTGCCCCAGCCTGCCCGGCCCCTGTGAGTGACAGAGACAGGAGCAGGGGGGAGGAGAGAGGGAGGGGAGGAGGGGAGGAGGGAGGGACAACGGGGGAGGTGTCCCAGAGCAGCTGGCCCCAGCTTCTGCCAGCGGGTTCCTCCCCATCCCCACCCACCCAGGGCAGACACTGGATCTGGGTGGACACTCTTCTCCACATGACAAGGTCCCACCAACGATCCCCTCCCGGTGGCTGGAGAATATTTTCTAAACCACCAACCTGACTACCTCAGTCCCTCCTAAAAACACTAAGGGCTCCCCTTGCCTTGAGTCTCCAGCTAGCAATGACTTTCAGACCTTGCCTGCCCCTGGCCGTCATCCTCTCCTGTCCCCACTACCCACCACCGGGGCACACACACACAGGCTACCCCCGGCTTTTGCGCAGCCTCACTGCACTCCCCAACCCACATGCTCTCCTAAGCCTCCTAAGTTCTTTGCCCAAGCTTGGGGTTCCCTCCCTGCCCTCATCCAGCCAGCGAACTCCAGTCACCTCGCGGGGGACTCAGCACCGGCTCTCCCTCCTTCCACTAGGCGGAGCTGGGTGCCCCTTTGGCCCCCCACGCTCAGCATCGAGGGGCGGACTAGAGTCTTATTATCTCCGTATCCCTGGACCCGGCACAGGCAGGTGTAGGGGACTCGGTGACTCTCTCCTTAACAGCACGCTCTACAGCTGGGTGTCTGTTTGCCCAGCCCTTATCTCCAGACCAAGCACCCTCTGCGTGTACCCCGGGTCTGGGAAGACAGAGAGCGAGCCCCGGACAGGACTGGCCAGGTAGAGACAGGGAGCGGGGGGAGGTGGCACAGGCGTGGAGGCCTGCAGGCCTGGACCCAAATCTCACCTTGACCGCTCAGCCGGAGACGGCAGCCTTGAAAAACTCAATTGCCCCCTCTAGGCAAGATCAGGACCTCGGTGCCTGCTTATAGGGCACCTGCCGTGTGCCGGGCACGGACCCCCTGCACCCCCACAGAGCTTGCACCCGGGGCGCCCCTGCCACTCTGCTCCGGGCTTTATGGACATTTCGTTCCATTCCCCCAGCCGCTCCGTGAGGCCCGTATTGCTTTCATCCCCATTTTCAGATGAGAAAAGGGAGGCGCGAGGGCTGCGTGGCTTCCCCAAGGCCATGCTACCCACCAGCCAGACGCCCGCGAACCCCTGAGCCCAGCTCCATCCAAGCTGATGTGCTGACTGGTGGGGCGCCCCTCCCCCGCCTTCTGGCTTCTGCCCCAGGATCTTGGTCCAGGTGCTAAGGGGGTGGGACGCCCTTCTCTTTGGGGGTTTCTTGGAGCAGACAGACGGGGACTCTCCCTAGACGCCTTGAGGAGGAGGCAGAGACCCACGGACGCCAGGGTTCCCAGATTCTCGGCGTGTGCGTGAGCATCCCTCCTGGGCCCCGAGATGAAGGGAATTGGCATCTTGCCGCCATCCCCGACACCCCAGGCGAGGATGCCTGGGACCAGTTCCCCAGTTCCGGTGGGGGCCTGAGGGGCAGGGGGTTGGCCCCGCCGAAGGGAATGACTGGTGAGTGCAGGTTACTCGGTCCTCGTCTTTCTTGCGCTCTCCCCACCTGACCGTCCCACCGGACCCTGGAGAACCACCAAATTCCAGAGTCAGCGTCCGCTCGGGCTCTCAGGCAGGGCGAGCTCTGTCCCAGAATCACCTTGGTCCCTCTCTGCCTTCTCGGAGATGGAGGGCGCGAGGGAGAAAGGTTCCGGAGGCAGAGCGAGAGCCAGAATGGACTCTGGGGGAGCCGGCAGAGGCGCCAGTGACTGGCCGGCTGCCCGGGCCTCAGCCCCTCCGTGGCTCCGTGTGACTCGTCTGCTATATTTGGAGCTACCCAGTCACACCCTCTGCTGTTTTGAGGTAGCAGTGCCCGAACCCAGTGCTTCCCCGGGCCCACAGAGGCCGGCTCCCTTACAGACCGTTCTCCCCGCTCCTCCAAATCAAGGGAACTGGGGACCGTGCCAGGAGCTGGCTGGAAGTCCCCTGGAAGTCCCCTGTGGCCCACGAGAGGACCTCTCCAACTCAGAGCTGTCTGGATTGGAACCTGCCTCTGTAACTCTCACCACCTGTGTTCGCTGGGGCCCGGGCAGGGGCGAGAGCGGGGTCACGGCATCCTTCAACTTCTTCGTTGGCAGGTTGTACATAAAACCAGAGTCTACGGGGGCGTCTGGGGGGCCCAGTCGGTTGGGCCACTGACTTTGGTCCGGGTCATGATCGTGATCCGTTCGTGAGTCCGAGTCACGCATCGGGCTCTGTGCCGACAGCTCAGGGCCCAGAGCCGGCTTCGGATCCTGTCTGTCTGTCTCTCTCTCTCTCTCTCAAAAAAATAAACATTAAAAAAACAAAAACAAAAAGTCTACAGAATAAAAGAATGGACCTCGACATACCCATTGCCCAGCTTCAAGAGTTAGCGACTCGTAGCCAGTCTCCTGTCTCATACACCACGCCCGACCTTCCCTCCTGTCTAGTTTCCTCTGTCAACACTTTGGCAGGCATCTTTGAAAGATAACCACTCTCTCTTAAACAATCACGATTGTTACACCTAGCGCACCAGGATTCCTTAAAGTTAACAATAATTCCTTAAATCAGATCTATATGTTCAGATTTCCACCTCTTAAAAATGTCTATTTTTGTAATGTTTATTTATTTTTGAGACGAGAGAGACAGAGCGTGAGTGGGGGAGGGGCAGAGAGAGAGGGAGACACGGAATCTGAAGCAGGCTCCAGGCTCTGAGCTGTCAGCACAGAGCCCGACGCGGGGCTCGAACCCACGGACCGTGAGATCATGACCTGAGCCGAAGTCGGACGCTCAACTGACTGAGCCACCCAGGCGCCTTTTTTTTTTTTTTTTTACAATGCATTTGTTTGAATCAGGATCCAGAGAAGATACACAGGCTGGAACTGATTAATGTGTCTCGTTTATATCTCTTTAAATCCCTAGGTTCCCTATCTTATCCCCTCTCTCTCTCTCTCTCTCTCTCTCTCTCTCCCCCTGTCTTTTTCCTTGAGGGAACCAGGTCATCTGTCGTGCCGTTTTCCAGTCTGGGTTTTGCCGATTGCATCTCTAGGGTGTTCTTAAACGTGTGTCTCTGACTTCCGTACTTCCCGAAAATTGTATTTCCTGTACATTGTTATTTCCTGCAAATTGTCATTGGATTGAGAGCCCTGATCAGGTGTAGGCTCTATTTTCTTTGGCGAGACCACCTCACAGATGGTGGTATTGCTTCTTCCATCCAGAAGCACGGGCGACCACTGATGCTCTGTGCCTCATCCATCAGCCTCCCCCCCACCCCGCACCGCCAAAATGGTGATATCCACATACCATCACTCTTCCTTTCTTAGCTGGAATATTTCTAGACACAGCAACTGGCCCTCGCTTACCGTTTGGTGACTGAGTGGTATAGCTCCCATGGGAAAGGTGGGATAAATACTTGATTCTGTTCTTGTATTTACCCATTTTGAGATTTTTTTAACGTTTTTATTTTATTTTTGAGAGACATAGAGACAGAGTATGAGCAGGGGAAGGGCAGAGAGAGAGGAAGATACAGAATCTGAAGCAGGCTCCAGGCTCTGAGCTTGTCAGCACAGAGCCCCATGCGGGGCTTGAACTCACAAACTGCAAGATCATGACCTGAGCCGAAGTCAGCCGCTTAAGGAACTGAGCCACCCAGGCGCCCTTCCATTTTGAAATAGAGTTGATTCTCTAGCATCCCGCGAACTTTGGCCAGTTAGCTTTTTAGAAAGACATTAGTAGCAGAAGTATGACTTTACGGCTTTAAACGTGTTTGATCTTCGATCCATTGTGACTGGTATCGCTCCTGACCCTCACATTGTCCCTTCACGAGCTCCCGATGTGGGCCCCTCCAGCCGAAGCATCTATCTGGGGCTGCTGGTGGGTCAAGTCTCTGCACCCCAGTGTCGCAGCCTGGTCTCCACACCTGTGCCATCCACGCCTGTCTCCCCAGCTTTCTACCTGATGTCCGCCTGCCAGTGTCTCTTGTTTAATTCCTCTGGTCCTTTGTCCCTGGCTCTCCCCATCTCTGAATATTTCCTGAATGAATGAATCAATGATCCAATGAACGAATGCATCGTCTCCCCAACTCTCTCTATCTACTCTGTCTCTGCGAACCTCTGGATTTCTGAAGGCCATATTGTCTTCATGTGTATCTGCGACGGGGGATTATCTGTTGTCACGAGGGACAAAGGAAAGGGGGATTCTCGTCATTGTGATGGGATTGTCGCATCTGCCTCCTAGACTCCGCCCACATCTTTCCTCCCCTCCTCTTCGCCGCCCCCAGCCAACAACAAAGGATGGGATCTGTCAGTCGGCCACGAGAGGGCGCGTTCGCGGCTGCGACCCGGACCTGCGCCTGCGCAGTATTGGGGCAGAGCCGAGCCGAGCCGAGCCGAGCCGGGCCGGGTGGGGGCGGAGGGGGGAGGGTTCGGGGAGGGGATCGGGTGGAGGGGCGGGGGCGCCCCGCCCCGGGTTGGGGATGCGCGTCACTGGTGTTTGCTGAGAACTGCAGCTGGAGGTGGCGACGCAGAAGGAGGCCGCCGGCCTCGAGGGAGCCTTACCTCGTCCTCCCCTTCCGGGTCCAGAGGATGTTCTTCCAAGCGGGGAGGAGAATCCGCAAGGAGGCAGGGAGCTGGACACAATGCCGTCTTCCCCACCACCCTCATCATTTGTATCCACCCTCTGACTTCCAAGGACGTGTCCATATTTCCCCCACGACATTGGGGGCACCAGTCTGAGGACCTGCGTGTACCCAGAATCCTCCCCTTTTTAGCGTTGAACCTCAGCCCTCCAAGAGGTTCCTTGAAGCCTTGTGACCGCCCAGAGCAGTCAATCAGGAGTCTGAGAACACCAGAGACCATTCCTGCCCAAACTTTTTTAGCTTACAGGAGAAACAGAGAAGGGGAGGGCCAGTCAGAGGTCTCACAGCACAATATTCCGCTCGGCTAGATCTCCGGACACTCCCTCTCTGTAAAGTGGGGGTAATAAGAATCAATGAGATAATGGAAGCGAAAGTGCTTTGTAAACTGTAAAGCTCTGGAGAAAGTAAGGGGTCTTTCATTTATTTATAGCTGACAGTGCAAGACAATAGCTGCCCAGGGCCAGCCCACTGGCACAGCCAGAGAGAGCTGGGAGAAGTCAGATTTAGAAGCGAGCGCTCCGTGATAGAAGGATTAGGAAAATAAAAGAAACGAAATCTCTGACATTTTTTTGCGGATGGTAGGATTTATTTATATAGAAAATCCGAGAGATATGACAGGCAGGTTATGAGGGTGATTAAGAGAGATCAACAAGGTTGCTGGACAAAAATTAACATCCAAATACAATTAAAATATAAAACGCAACAGTGTTTCTAGACGCTAGCAATGTGATTAGAAACCGTCATACATTTTAAAAAATAAATCATTAACAATAAAATTAAAATGGACAGAAGCCCGGAAAAACTCACAGATACTTATGAAGAAAAACTATCAGCCGTAAAACTATAAAAACTATAGGCTATAAAAGGAATAAACGGAGAGATGTATTCAATTTAGGGATGAGAAGCCTCCATGTCAGGAAGACGATTCTCTCCGTATTAATCTTCTGATTCGATGCAAGTCTAATAAATAGCCCAATAGGATGGTTCAGAGTCAGGCAAGTCTATTCTAAGATTCATACACGAGAGCCAAGGACCAGGAAGAGGCTAGACAGTTCTGAAAAAGAATAAGCCCCTAACGGATACCAAGACTTATTTGAGAGCGGTATTAATTAAAACGCTGTGGTATCGGTGCTGGGCTAGACAAAGAGATCAATAGGACAGAGTGCCCAGAAACAGATCCAAGCAGATGTGGGAATGTGATTTATGATGTCCGTGGCATTGCGACTCCGGGAGAGGGAATAGACCGTCTCGTAAAAACTGTTGGGACGATCGGCTTTTTGAATGAAAAATCTCCACACCATCCATAAATGTTAATTCCACATGGATTAAAGACCTAAGAGTGAAAAGACAAAACTTTAAAATACTTAGAAGAAATGGAGAACTCTCGGGGTAGGAAAAGGTGTCTCGGAGGAGAGAGGCAGCTCACAAAAGATTGATCAATTTCACTACGTTACGCAAAAAAAAAAAGCTTTCTGCTATGAAAATGACATTACAAACAAACGTAAAAATCAAGCCGCAGCTTGGACGACAAGGTTGGCAGCATGTGAAACAGATAAAAGGGCCTGAAAATAATGTAATGTGTGTCGATTATACTAAAAAAAATTATGAGAATTTTAAAAATAATAAATTAATAAAAGGTGAGCATCCGCGATATATTTAGAACTCGTACGAATCCACAAGGAAAGCACAGATGCTTTGAGTGCCACCCCAAATGGCGCTCTTTCCCTCCTTCCCTGCTAATGGAACCCTGGTTTGATTCAGGAATCAGGAGTCTAGGCTTTTGGGGAGGCCGGGCCTTCCCCAGCTGCCTCCGGTGAATGGTGCTCAGCCTAGTATCGTATGATCATTCAGTTCCTCCAGTCAGCGGTTGGTTTGGGTGTGGACGCGAATCCGATTCTGGCCGCCAAGACTGGCAGGGAGCTCTCCTGTGGGGCCTCTGGGAAAGAGACACTTGAGAAGAAAATGTCCACCTTTTCTACTTCTGGGCAGGTGTCTGCACAAGACGCCTGGAGCAAAGGCCACTCCTGAGGACCACGAGGGGCTGGTCTAAGAGGCAAGCCGCCATGATGAGAAGGATCTCGTGGAAAGATGGAAAGAACCTGATTCTCCATTGCCACAGCGGAGATTCTGGAATAACCAACCCTAGGACTTCTGGTTATAGGAGACAACAAAATGCCTTCTCTGCTGAAACCACATCTCGTTGGGCTTTCTATAACTTGTATCAAAGAGTGCAACAGGGGCACCTGGGTGGCTCAGTCAGTTGGGCGGCTGACTTTGGCTCAGGCCATGATCTCACAGTTCAGGAGTTCAAGCCCAGCATAAGGCTCTCAGCTGTTAGCGTGGAGCCTGCTTCAGATCCTCTGTCCACCCCCCCACCACTTCCCTCCCGCACACCTCTCTGCACCGCCCCCACTGGCGCGTGTGCCAATAAAACAATAAACAATAAATGAATAAAATGAAACTTTTTTTTTTTTTAAGTGCAACGGAGAGCAAAGGAGATGGTCAGAAGTAATCCCACCGGAGGAAACCCAGATGGCCGGCGAGCACGATAGGAGGCTCGACCTCACAGGCAGAGAACGCGGGCTCAGATGCTACCGCTTCACACCCATCAGACCGGCAAAAGGACAAAGTCTCACAAGAGCAGATGTTGGCAAGGATGTGGTCAGACACAGGACATCTTGTTCAAATGCTGGCGGTGAGGGCATGAAGCGGAGCCGTCGCGGGCGAGAGCAGCTGGGCGGGCCCGGCCGAGCAGAAAGGGCGCCTGCCCACGGCTCCGGCTCTCTGCTCCGCGGTGTGTGCTCGCCAGCCGGGTTCACACCAGCCCCAGGGGCTTCACTGCCGCCCTGTTTATAAGAGTGAAACATTGAAACATCTCCAATGCCCTTCAGTAGAGGAACCGATAAATGAATTGTGGTTTATTCCCCGTGCTGAAATAACAAACAGAAGTTAAAGCGAAGGAATCAAAGCCACATGTATCGGCGTGGCTCCATTGTGAAAATCGTGCCAAATGAAAAAGAGACACAAAAAGAGACACGGGGATGGTTGTTATGTTCGTGCTAATAATACAGAAAGCATTGCTGGCTGTTGTTTTATGACTACTTCAGTGTGTAGGGAAAATACCAAATTATGGGAGCCCCGAAGACGTTGTGCTAAGCGAAATAAGCCAGGCGGCAAAGAACAAATGCTATAGGATTCCACTTGCATGGGGGGCCGAGAGTTGTCACCTTCATAGAGACAGGAAGTAGAACTGTAGTAGCCAGGGGCTGGGGGGAGGAGGACGGGGGTGGGGGGTTAGTGTTGAATGAATACAGAGCTTCAAATGGGAAGACTAGAATGTTCGGGGCATGGATGGTGGTGTTTGTTGGTTGCACGACAGTGTGGATGTACCTAACGCCACTGAACCGAACCCTTAAAAGGGTTAAAATAGCCAATTTTATGTTACTTTCTATAGTTCACAATTTTAAAAAAAACAATAATAATGTATGGGCTATGAAGCGTGCATTCAAAATTTGTGACAGTGGGTCGGGTGGGCAATGGGACCAGGGAGAAAGAGAAAGCACCAAAATTCGTGTTCTTTTCTATGAAGGGACCTGAAGCAAAAATGACGCCAAGCTAGCATTTGTAAATTCTGTTTGTCGTGTGATTCTCTGAACTTTTCTTATTTCTAAAGAAACATTTCAGGGGCGCCTGGGTGGCTCAGTCGGTTAGGCGGCCCACTTCGGCTCAGGTCATGATCTCGTGGTCTGTGAGTTCGAGCCCCGCGTCAGGCTCTGTGCTGACAGCTCAGAGCCTGAGCCTGCTCCGGATTCTGTGTCTCCCTCTCTCTCTGCCCTTCCCCTCCTCATGCTCTGTCTCTATGTCTCAAAAATAAATAAACGTTAAAAAAAAGAAACTTTTCAAACTAAAATTATATATATAGCGTATATCATATTTATATACGATATCATATATGATATATGTATCATACATCATATATATACATACACACACGCACACACATATATGCTTCCTTTTTTAGAAAGAAGAGTTTTCTGAAACAGAACTGCTCTGAAGTGGCAGGATTTGTCCCCTCAAGGTCACCTGAAGTGCCAGGGGTTGAACGTGGGAGACGGGAGACTGGTCTATGTAGGTTGGACCTGCGCCCAGGTGCCACAGCAGGCTGAGCCTAGCAGAGCCAGGTGGGAAAGGAGCTGGCACGGGCGACATTTTCTCTTCCCTGGCCCAGAGCAGGTGAGGCAAAGGCTGGTGGAAGAAGGGAATTCTGAGGGCCAGTCTCCTCCTCAGGCCCCCACGGCGCAAGATCCAGAGGGCAGATGAAAAAGAGACGCCGCCATCCAAACACAGGAATGTATATCCTTAGCAGTGGGAGCGGGCGCTAGAGCCCTCCGAATCTGCTGGTGACCAACGATATTGCCCAATCTTTCCAGTTAATGTTTTTTCTTTGACCTCCCTGCGTATCTCTGGAGTTCCCACAGCTATGGCTGTCTTCGTTGCAAAATCCATATTTACAGGCCCTCTAAGCCTGGCTAAATATAGGCTTTCTTTTAAAGCAACTGATGAGTTGGAGAAATCTTTCTTCTGTCCCACCCCTTCCCCACTCCCCAAACACACACACACACACACACACACACACACACACTGACTCCTCCTCCTATGTGTGGACCCCAAAGGACCCCTGTCCTTGCTTAGGCAATGGGGGACTCTTGAGGCACCAAGAGGGCGGAATGAAAACGCTTTGGGAAGTCGAGAAGGGAAAGGGAGGTCACCTTGGCTTCAGGGATGACCCCCCAAATCTGGAGGACCTTCAGGGAGGGGGTGTTTATAGTTCACAACTCCATGTAATAGACCTCAGAAGGAGGGGCGCCCTGGTGGCTCCGTAGGTTGAGCCAACCAACCTCAGTAGGTTGACTCTTAATTTCGGCTCAGGTCACGATCTCACGGTCAGCCGTGGGATCAAGCCCTGGGTCGGGCTCCTGGCGGAACAAGGAGTCGGCTTGGGATTCTTTCTCTCTCTCCCTTCCCCCTCCCTCGCTTTCTCTCTCTCCCTCCCTCTCCCTCTCTCAAAAATAGATGGACAGTACAAAAATTAATTAAAAAAAAATAGACCTTAGAAGGAAACAAGAGGCTGGAAGCTTCGTGAAGACCCACCGGGAGAAGCCAACGCGGACGCCCAATTTTGGCCGCACCTGCTCACCCATGTGCACGCGCACACACCTCCGTACGTGTTCCACCTGCCGTCAGGAACAGGAGACCCACCAAGCTCCTACTCTGTGCTGGGAGCTGTTCTAAACGCAGGAAGCACCCACAGAACTCATTTCATCATTAACACTAGGAGGTTGCTATGTCTTCTCCAGTTTACAGATGAAGAAATTTGTTCAAATCCCCTAACTGGGAGGCGGCAGGTTGGGAACGAAGACAGTCTGGCTTCAGAGGCCCTGTTCTGCCTGGCTCCATGGAGAGTGGGGGAGACCCAGCCCCCCCTCCCCCCTGCGCTCAGGAGGCACACTCAGACATACACGGTGAGCTTTTTGAGGAAATTAGGCTGGGGAGGGGAGGATGACTAACCCCAGGTCACCCAGCAAATGGATGAAGGTATGATTCAGTTCAGACCTTTGGAACCGCAGCCTGGTCTTTCCTCCCAACCTGGGCAAGTCACTTCCCTCCGCGTGCCTCGGCCCTCACTCCCCTGGGAAGGGGTCAACCCAGGGCCATTCAAGGCCCCCGCGGCACCGACATCCTGGACTTATGTTGTCCTCTGTGGAGCCGTGTGGGAAGCGGCTTTTCCAGCAGCTTCTCATCTGCCCAAGCCCCTGGCCGAGGAGGACAGATGGAGGGGGGTGATTGGGGCGGGGACCACCGGCTCCCCACGAGATGGTCGGGAGGGCAGGGTCTAGGTCGGCCTCTGCTCAGAGGACTGTGGCCACAGAAACACAACAGTTCAGAGGCTGAGTCTCAAGGCCCCAGGGCTGGGAAGAGAAGCCGGCCCTGGCGCCCAGCCCAGGCCGGAGCCCAGGGCGCCGAGGGCTTGGGACTTATCATAGATCTCCCTGCCTTCATCACCCGTTACAGCTGGTGTTTAAAACTGGCGAGAGCCTCGAGGGAGAGTCCCAGGGCCCTCATCAGATCTGGGGGTAGGTGGAAAATGGGGAGGGATTCTATCAGGAGAAGGGTCGAGGGCAGACGATCTCTCCCTATAGAAGCCCCCAGCCTTTTCATCAAGAACCCAATGCGCCTGGGTGGCTCAGTCGGTTAAGTGGCCGACTTCAGCTCAGGTCATGACCTCACGGTCTGTGGGTTCAAGCCCTACGTCGGGCTCTGTGCTGACAGCTCAGAGCCTGGAGCCTGCTTTGGATTCTGTCTCCCTCTCTCTGCCCTTCCCCTGCTCACGCTCTGTCTCTCAAAAATAAATAAACGTTAAAAAAAAAAAAACCTAAATCTAAAAGAACCCGAAAAGGCACCTCCTTCCCCACATACCCTGTCTTCTGTGCTCCAGCTCCTTTATTCTGTTTATCCTCTCAGAGCAAGACACGGAGTGACTTTTCCAAGGTCACACAGCTAGCAAGCGTAGGGCCACGATTTAAACTCTGACAGCTTAACCCCTGGGTCAACTTGGGGAAGCACCTTGCCCTCTCTTCCAGGGTAAGGTGAAGAAGGAACTTCTATTTACAAATTTTTAAAAAAATATATTTATTTATTTTTGAGGGAGCAGGAGAGGGCAGAGAGAGAGGGAGACAGAATCCGAAGCAGGCTCCAGGCTCTGAGCTGTCAGCACAGAGCCCGACGTGGGGATTGAACCCACTGTGAGGCGGGGCTCGACTCACGAACCCGCGAGATCATGACCTGAACCGCGAGATCATGACCTGAGCCGACTGAGCCACCCAGGCGCTCGTAGGAACTTCCATTTAAAGACCACCAGACAACTTGGCCAGCAGGGCCTTCTCCACACAGGGCAATAGAACAGATGATTACACAGGACAATAGAACAGATGATTAAATCACCACGGGGTGCTGATCTCAAGGGGAGAGGTGCGGGATCACAGCGCGAGGAATGGAAATTAGGTTTAAATCTTTCCATTTGGAGGTAACCCTCCCAAACGTACCACTCTCTTCCCCAATGTACCCTCACTGCAGGGGAGATTACTGCTCCCGGCAGGCAGGGAGGGGAAGGGAGGCGATAACACCCCAGTCCCCACCCGTCTTGTCTAAGGCCAGCCTAATCTTGCAGGCCAGCCGGCTTGGTGCCTGACCCCAGGGAAGGAGAGATGGTAACGCACTCACTGCTCCATAAAAGCTTCTTCGGGAATTCTGGCTGGGGGTGTCGCTGAGCTAGCCGGGAGCCCGTGAAATAATAATCCCAGCTCATTAGCCTCAGCCATCCAAGCTCTCAGCCGACTCCACCCTCCCGCATCCCAAAGCATTACTTAAAAGGGTTTCGCCCTTGGAAGTCTCAGGACCAGGGAGATCCAAGCACCTCAGTAATCCGGCTCACCCCCATGCTGCTGCTGCTGCTGCTGCTGCTGGAGGTGCTGGGGAGGGGGGGGTCCCAGGGTCATGGGCCCTGACTGCTGGTTCTCAGCTCCTCCTCCCACCCTTAGAAGCCAACCTCCCCACCTGGCCAGAAGCGTGGGCCCAGACCCCTTGGGCTAGGACCAGTTAAGATGACTCACCAAAGGGTGTGGGAGACTCTGGGCAGAACACCCAGGGGCCTGCGCCCTCCTCCAGTCCACACAAGAGTTTCTGGGGACACTGCCCAAACTCCCATCCCTCGGCTGGGTGAGATTTCTATGTCACCCAGCTTCCACAGTGGGGTCGGGGGAACTTCGAGGAGGGAGGGGAGATGGAGGGGTGGCTTCTTCAGTCTCCCATCCCAAAGGGTAAAATTGGTGGGGGTGGGGGTGGGGGGGCGACCAGGGCAGCTGGGCAAAGAGGCAGGTGTCACTGGGAAGCCCCAGGTCTGGGTTCATTTCCGGTTCCTGCTTAGAGCCCAAATCTTCCCTCTCCCTTTGCCTCTGGATCCAGTCCCGTGGTTCCTGGCCCCTCCCTGTCCCAATATTCAGGATTCCCAGGCAGCTTCCCACACCCCATCCCCCACGCTCCTTTGCACGTGTTAACCGGCTGATATCCCCGCAAAACCCACACACGCCCCTACAGTGGAGGGGTGGGAGGGTTCCCTCCAACAGTCCTGGGAGGCAAGCTGGAGAGAGAGTGGGAGATTGGGAAGGAGAGGAAGAGGATGGAAGAGAAGAGGGCGGGGGAGGAGGCAGAGACCGCAGGAAGGCCCGAGATGCAGGAAGCAGCTGGGAGTGGGGGGAGGCTTTGTGCCTGAGTTGTTCCCTGGGTCCTAGGGTCCACACTGTTCAGCATCTTCTGGGATCTGTGGAGTGAGGAGGCGCATCTGGACCTGTCACGGTCTAGAGGGTGGACATTTACCCGCAGCGCTGGCGGCTGGGAATGGGTAGAGGGCAAACCCAGGCTCCTTGTTGTATATGTGGGCATCAAAACAACTTTCTGGGTTGCCGGGACAGGGGATGCACGGGTCACCACCATTTTTCTCCCTACCTCCCTAACACACACTTGCGCACAGCGGCGGGGACCCTTTAGATCAGAGACCCAAGCCAGACCTCTCGCTGCTGAAACTTTGGCCCCAGGCCTCCAGAATTCCTCCTCCCAAGTTCCTCTTCTTGTTGCAGAGGCAAGAGTGCCCCTCGCAGGGGCTTAAAGCCAGCCCCTCCCTTGCAGCCTGGGTGCCGGGTAGGCTGACGCCCCTTTCAGACTTCCAAAGGGCTAAGTCCAGCTTTGGGCTGCCCCCCGGGAGACGAGGACCATTTCCTTTCTCCTTCCCTCCTCCACCACTAAGCCAGCAACACTGGACCCAGCTTTCACACCTTAGTGCAAACGGTTCTACACGAGAATTTGCTAAAACGCAGATTCCGCCGGCCTCTGAGATTCTGCTTCACAAAGTTTGGAGGAGGGCCCAGAAATCTGAATTAAAAAAAAAAAATTAAGTGCCCATAGGTTTTGATGCTGATGGTCTTGAACCGCACTAAGAAAATCCAAGGACCTTGAAGGAAAAGACCCTTGGCCCCGCCCCACTTATCTCCCTTCACAATTGGGATGGAGAGAGGACCGCACAGAGACCACCGGGGCTGGATTGCCTCCCCGCGCCCAATGTTTGGTGGGTGGTGATAAGCCGCAGTCAGAGGTTGGGATGGCAGGGCTGACGAGGACAGGCCAGGATCTGGGGTCAGCGTCAGGCGTACGGCGGCGAGGGACCGGCAAGGGGAGGGGATACGTTCGGGAGGAGGGGAAGGGGAGGGCTCACAGATTCCGGCCCCGGAAATCCGATCCCTTTAGGACCCAGAGGTGCCAGTCCCCCAGCGGCGGCGGCGAGAAGGGCAGCCGCTCGGTCTCGGGCAGCCGCCGCTCGGGCAGAGCCAGAGAAAGACCGAGGCTCGGGGCGCGGGGGGGAGGGAGGGAGGGAGGGTGGCGCGGCGGCGGAGCGGCCCGGGCCGGCCGAGCAGCCATGGGCGCCGGGGTGCCGGGCCCCCCGAGAGCCGAGGCCCCCGGCCGGGGTGGGGGACGACCGGGCTGCCAGCCCCGCTGACACCGCCTCGGACGATGTGAGCCGGCGCCTCCGCCGCTGCTTCGCGGGCAGGGCGCGCGGTCCCACCGGCCCCGGCCGCCGCTTTTCTAATTTGGGTGGGGGCGACCGTAGCAGGCCGCTCGCTCGGGCTTTGAAAGAGGGGCTGGCTGTCTGTGGCAGCTGGATTGGGGGAGGCGACCCACACAGGGCGCTCGGAGATTTTTTTTTCTTTTTCTTTTTTTTTTTTTTTTAAGCGGGGTTAACTGTTTTTGGCAGCTTGGTTTGGGGGGAGCTTAAAAAAGGCCTTCCGGGGTTTCTTTTCTCGGGGGGGGAGGGGGCGGTGGTCCCGACTTGGCCAGCCGCCTGTTGGAGGGGGGGAGCGGGAAGCGAGGGGATGCGCCCCCGTCTCCCCCCACCATGATGAAGACGGAGCCGCGGGGGCCCGGGGGTCCCCTCCGGAGCGCCTCCCCGCACCGCAGCGCCTACGAGGCGGGCATCCAGGCGCTGAAGCCGCCCGACGCGCCCGGGCCCGACGAGGCGCCCAAGGCGGCCCACCACAAGAAATATGGCTCCAACGTCCACCGCATCAAAAGTATGTTCCTGCAGATGGGCACGACGGCGGGGCCGCCGGGCGAGGCGGGCGGCGGCGCGGGCCCCACCGAGGCCCCGCGGGCGCCCGAGCGCGGCGTGCGCCTGTCGCTGCCGCGGGCCAGCAGCCTGAACGAGAACGTGGACCACAGCGCCCTGCTCAAGCTGGGCACCAGCGTGTCGGAGCGCGTGAGCCGCTTCGACTCCAAGCCCGCGCCCTCGGCGCAGCCCGCGCCGCCGCCGCACCCGCCGTCCCGGCTGCAGGAGACGCGGAAGCTGTTCGAACGGAGCGTCCCGGCGGCCGCGGGCGGCGACAAGGAGGCCGCGGCGCGGCGGCTGCTGAGGCAGGAGCGCGCCGGCCTGCAGGACCGGAAGCTGGACGTCGTGGTGCGCTTCAACGGCAGCACCGAGGCGCTGGACAAGCTGGACGCCGACGCCGTGTCGCCGACGGTCAGCCAGCTCAGCGCCGTCTTCGAGAAGGCCGACTCGAGGACCGGCCTCCACCGCGGGCCCGGGCTCCCCAGGGCCGCGGCCGCCGGGGCTCCCCAGGTCAACTCGAAGCTGGTCAGTAAGCGGTCCCGGGTGTTCCAGCCGCCGCCGCCGCCGCCGCCCGCCCCGTCGGGGGATGCACCGGCCGAGAAGGAACGCGGCCCTGGAGGGCAGCAGCCTCCGCAGCACCGAGTGGCCCCTGCCCGGCCGCCCCCCAAGCCCCGGGAGGTGCGCAAGATTAAGCCCGTGGAGGTGGAGGAGAGCGGGGAGTCGGAGGCCGAGGCGGCGCCCGGGGAGGTGATTCAGGCGGAGGTGACGGTCCACGCGGCCCTGGAGAATGGCAGCACCTTGGCAACCACAGCCAGCCCCGCGCCCGAGGAGCAGAAGGCCCCGGCGGCCCCGGAGGAGGCCTCGGCGGCCGCAGCGGCACCCGAAAGGGGGGCGGGCAATGGCCGGGCCCCGGACGTGGCCCCGGAGGAGGCGGATGAGTCCAAGAAGGAGGACTTCTCGGAGGCAGACTTGGTGGACGTGAGCGCCTACAGTGGGCTGGGGGAGGACTCTGGGGGCAGTGCCCTGGAGGAGGACGACGAAGAAGACGAGGAGGACGGGGAGCCCCCTTACGAGCCCGAGTCGGGATGCGTGGAGATCCCGGGGCTCTCGGAAGAAGAGGACCCGGCCCCGAGCCGGAAGATCCATTTCAGCACTGCGCCCATCCAAGTAAGTGAGCCCCCCTCCCCGCCCCCGCGCCGCCCCTGCCACGTGCACGCCGTCGCCCCCGCCTCGCCAGCCAGCCGGGTTTGGCAGGCTGAGTCAGCCCCTGCCACCCAGCCCCCTTCCCAGAAGTTACCACCCTGAGAGGGGCGTGGGGGAGTTCCAGCTGTTTGTCAGAGCGGCCCGGATTTTCAGGCCTGAGACAGGGCGGCCTGCCCCGACCTGCCCTCAGGTTCCTCTGCCTGCTACCTTGCCCAGGCTCCACCGCGCCCGCACCCCGGGACACCTGCTTTCCCTTCCTCTCCCAGACACTCTTCCTCCGGGGGCTGCCTGAGGCCTGAGGCCGGGACTTGGGTGGTGGGAAGGTGCGTGTCCTCAGGAGACCCTCCCCACATTGGTCCTTACTCCACTCTGGGCGGAGAGGTGGGGGACCTTAGAAACACCCCCTGCTTTCCCCCTATAAAGGAGGGAGGAGCCAAGAACTTCCTAAAACGAAGGTGTAGGGGATGGCAGCCCTTCCTCCATCCCCCCCCACCCCCGAAGTTTGCAGAAGTGAAAGAGGGAAGCAGGTCTAGGAGGGTGAGCCGGCCTGGGCCCACGTGACGGGGGGTGGGGGAAAGGCCTGGCGCTGGGGCCCTGTTCCCTGGGGTCTGTGCTAGGTCAGCTGGGGAGGTGGAGGTGTTGGGTTCCACAGGGAGCAGGCGGGCACCTCGCCTGGCCCGTGAGGGGGCTGGGCCTTGGGCAGCGCAGGAAGAGAGGGGGCGGGGCTGGGAAAGCCCCCAGGATGCCTGGCAGCTGCCCACATGCCTTTGCTCTTGGCCGCTCAGGAGGACAGACTCTCATGGCCTTGGCAAACCCCCAGTGCTCTTGCCACGTTCTCCGGGCGCCCTAGGAGAGGGATGGGAGCTGCCCCTTTGGGGGGGTCTCAGCCCCCCCCTCCCCACCATCACTCTTGGTGAGCGGTCTGTGGCTTGTGCCAGTGCCCTGAGAGCCTCAGAACAGTGCCCACCGGGTCTGGGTAGGGAGACATCCCCGGGAGGAATTAAGAGCCCCAGGTCACCCTCCCCCCCCTCCTGCCACCCCCCAATCTTGGCCAGCACGTCCAGTCTAGAGGGCCCTTTGTCACCACCCCAGGCTCGGCTGTGCCCAGCACCAGGTCCCCTGCGGGGGGTGTCCAGGCCTGGACCCTGCCTTTACGCCTCCCCAGCCAAACCCTCATCTGTTTGCTTAAAGTTTCCATAACTGCTCCTGGACACTGAGGCTCCCCAAGGTTCCTCCCTCCCCTCCTAGAATGTCACCGGCTGCCCCTCTCCCACCTCCCAGCCCCCCCCCCTCCAGCTGAGGCCTGAAAGGTGCTCCTCCAACCACGCCACTCCTCCCCCATGTGGGGCTGCGACCTTACGCGTCCTTTCCCAGCTCCTGGATGGGAAGGAAGAGTATGGACCTGAAGAGGAGGTGGGGACCCCTGAGGCAGTCAGGACCCTCCCACCCCCAGCCAGTTCTCTGAGTGGCCTGATCCCTTCAGAGGTGGAGTTTGGTCTTTCAGTCCTGGGCCTCTGACTGTCTATATTTGACACCTTACCCTGATTTTTGGGTAAAAAATAGCGCATGATTTGGAGCAGTGTTTCCCGAGTCCCTGGTGACTGTTGCTCGCAGGAGTGTGGGAGCCAGTGGTCCGTGGTGCCGCCTTGGTATGTCTGACTTTTGGCCTTGCTGGGGATTTCCTCCCCCCCCTCCTCCCCGGGCAGTGGGTCCCAGTTTTTCCCCTTCCCTGCCCCCACTCCACATTGACACTGATTTGAGGGTCTCGTGCCCTATGGATGACCTAGTTGTTACCCTTATGGAGCCTTCTGCTGAGGACAGAGAGCCCAATTCCACATTGCTAGTTGGGGTGGGGGGGGGCGGGCCCTCTGAGAGGCTGGGCCCGTCGTGGTGGGCATTGGTGGGCAATGCGAGGGCTGGCCTGGGGCCTCCGAGCCTGAGGCCTGGGTTTCCTGCAGAGGGCAGGGTTTGCGAGGCTAAAAAGAGAGGGGAGGGTGAAGCCCCGGACAGGCCGGGAGTGGAGGTCGCGGGGTATTTTGGCATGCACTCGCACCTGGGAGGGGTTTGGTTGACCCAGACCACCACCAAGACCGTGGGATGAAGGGACCCTGTCTGCTGGAGCCGAGGGTGACAGCCAAGGGACTCGTGCAAAAGTGGGCCAGAGCCGATTTGCTAGGTCCAGGGCGTGAGTGCAATGGGGACAGAGTCACAGGTGACCCACCTGCCAGGGCCCACGGGGCGCAGCCTCAGCCTGCCCGGCCACTGGCTAATCCAAGTGTGCCCTTAGCGGCAGACCCGGCCTCTTATTCCGTGTGCAGACTGGGTGACCCCTCCCTCCGGGGGCTCGGAGGCCAATGGCCAGATGTCGGGAGGCCACTGCACAATAGAGGGTGAGCATTAAGGGCCTTGAGCTCGGGCTTCTCTGATGCAGTGAAACCGAGGGCAGGGGGTTAAGTGACCACGCAGGCCCCTCCCAGCTGCGCTTCTAGCCCTGTGAAACCCCGCCGTGGGAGCCAGGCTCTGGTGGGGAGTGGAGGATGGCACTGAGCGAGCCCAAACAAAGGCCGGGACACAAGTCTGCTGCCCGCCAGGGTGCCCCTGGGCCTCCTTCTGGAGGAGAGAGGGCCCTGGCAGGGGCCTCGGGGGACACGGTGCCCCACTCCAGCTGCTCAGGCCTCGGGCCCAGCCGTCCGATGGAGCTGCCCCCACCCTTCCTCGCCCCCGCTTGGCTCCGAGTGGTGCCAACCTGTCGCTGCGGGCAATGAAGCCTGAACGCGTCATGGTACCCCAAATGGTGCTCATTAACCTCCCACTGGGGGTACCCCCGCCTGGACCCAGAATTAGGTACTCCCACGGAGCCCCTGCCCTAGCTTCTCTGTGCTCTGGAGGAGGGTCAGAATTCTCTTTCTCACAGAGAGCCACAGGAAGGAGAGAGCAGAGGGTACGGGAGACGACAAGGTAGGGCTGGCCTCAGGGCCTCCAGGCAGGCTGGGCTCACTGTGGACCACGTCAGAGAGGCTGCCACCTGCCCGAGCCCCTTGCCGTCACCAGGGCCCTGAGCCTCTGGCCTGGGCCTCCTAGTGCACTGGGCATAAGAGGCACGCCTCAGAGCTGCTTCTCTGGAGGGAAACTGAGGCCTGGCCATGCAGGCAAGGCCATGCGGGCCTGGCCTTCTCCCCCACCCACTTCCTGTCACCCGAGGGGCACCTGGAGTGGAGTGCTGCCCTTTCCCCATGGAGGCGGGATGATCCTTCCTGCCTCCCTCCCCCACCCTCACCTCACGCAACTCCAAGTTCAGGTCAGCGGGGGGCCTGGGTGCCACTCTGTCCCTCTCGCTCCTCCTCTCTCCCCTCTCCCTGCGTCTCACACCCGCTCCCCCCTGTCTCCCCATCTGGCACCCTCCCGGATCTCCTCCACCCTTACTCCCCTCCTCCGCTTCCCCTCTGCTCCTGCTCAGCCTGTTCTTTCGACTCTCCTGCCGTCTGTGTCTGGCTCTGTGGGTCCCCGTGTGTCTCCTTCTGCCCGTCTCTCTCTCTCTCTCTCGGTCTGGCTCCGACCTGGAGCGCTGGCTTCCTGAGTCTGCCGGTTTCTCCAGGGTCGCCCTCCCTTTCCTTCCGCAGCGGCCATGCTCCTGCCCAGCTGGGGCTGCGGGAGACAATGACGGTGCGGACGGGGCAGCGACGTCCCTTTCTCTCTCGCCCCGTGGACTCAAGGGCTAGAAGGGCCTGTCCTCCCAGCTGGGGTCGTCTTGGGGCTGGGGGCGGCCCGGAACAGGACAGCGGGGGACAGGAACGCCAGTGGGTGGCCGCAGCCTGCCCTGGCGGCCTCTCCGCACCTGCCCTTGCCCTTGCACTTGCCCTCTGATAAGCGGCCCCTCTGCAGGTGTTCAGTACCTACTCGAACGAGGACTACGACCGGCGCAACGAAGACGTGGACCCCATGGCCGCGTCCGCCGAGTACGAGCTGGAGAAGCGGGTGGAGCGGTTGGAGCTGTTCCCTGTGGAGCTGGAGAAGGGTGAGGCGCCCGGGCAGGCCGCGGGCTCGTGGTGGGGTCTCTTCTCTGGCGCCGGCTCTGCCCTTCGGCCCTGGGGTGGGGAGGGCTTCCTCAGGGACTTTGGTGCCTACCCTGCCTGGGCCCCTGCTGGCGCCCCCCCCCCGCCACCCCCACCCCCCCCGCCACGCAGACTCCAGTGCGGCCCACGCTCCCACCACCGACCCCGTCCTGCCCCACTCTGTGCTCGCTCAGCTCAGCTGCCAGGTCCCCTGGGGGTGCTATGAGCTGGACTCTGGGCTCTGTGTGGGCTGCCGTGGTGGGGGGCCGGCACTGATGGGACACTCCAGCTAACTGTGTCCTTACAGGCTGTGATGGGTGCTGGGCGGGGGGGGGGGGGGGTGGTGGTCCTGTAACAGCACGGAGGCTCAGGTCAGCGGGGTCCCCGAGGAAGGAACGCTGGCGTTAAGCTCTGAAGAGGGGTGACGCAGGGGAGCTTGCGGGAAAGAGAGAGGAGAGACTTGGCCAGATTTTGATCACGAGGGCAGGAGGGGCACGTGGGGCCTCGTAGGCCACGTGGAGGACACTGTCTTTTTTCCGAGATGGACCGGGAAACTGTGGCAGGGCACGGGAAAGGTATTTTAGAAAGACCAACCGCGGGGAGAAGGGTTGTAAGCGGAGAGAGAGAGAGACCGCGGCGGTGTGGCCCAGATGGTGGCTGTGGGGGACGGGGTGTGCTCAAGAGACCCTTGGGAGGTAGAATCTGCAGGGTCTGGTGGTCACTTGGCCCTGGGCGAGGCCGCGAGGGGCAGGGAGGAGTCCAGGTGCCTCCCGGGCCCCGGGAGGGAGTGGCGGACGGGAAGAGCCTGTTTGTGGGGGAAAGATAAGAGTTGGGAGGTCAGAGGCCCATGAGACAGGAGGGGACAGCTGTGGCGAGCAAAGCAGGAGATCTGCAGTCACTGAGGCTGTGACTGGGGGGGGGTTTCTGTGTAGAGGAGACCCCCACGCCATCCCATCCCTCTGCACCTCCCATCCGCGTGTACAGTGGTCTCTGGCCCACCCTCAGCGCGCCCTGCTGCCCATTGGTTCTTGGGGGCGAGTGCACAGAGCAGGGAGTGACCCACAAGCATCCTCGTTGACTCGACAAAGAGAGTGAACAGAACGGTGTCCCGCCCCCAGTTGCGGGCGTCCCCTAAGCGTGGGGCCTGCTGCCTGAGGCCGGGCCGTGCCCTGGGGTGAGGTTGGAGATGGGGGACGGGGGCGGGGTGAGGGGGGCAGTCTCTCACTCTGTCGGCCTGCGAGCCCCGGCCGGAATGCCTCAGCCCCAGGCCCCACCCCCTGCCCTCCCAATACCAGCCTCTCACGACTTTTTGCTCCGCAGACTCCGAGGGCCTGGGCATCAGCATCATCGGTATGGGGGCCGGGGCGGACATGGGCCTGGAGAAGCTGGGCATCTTCGTGAAGACCGTGACCGAGGGTGGTGCAGCCCATCGGGACGGCAGGTACCGCCTCCCCCTCCCCCGCTGGCCGCCAGCCGCCAGCCACTGAGCCAGGGTGGGCCACCGTCTGCGTGGGGCCCAGGGAGTCCTGGTGCCTTACTGTGCTAGGTGCCGGTCCAGGGGGGCACAGCACTGAACACAACTGATGGGTCCTCTGCCCTCGCGGGGGGGCGGTGAGGTTGGGGACTGCCCGGAGGCATCGTATGTCCCGGTTTTGAGCGTGCGTTCGGCTGTGGTAGGGAGAGCGGGGGCCTGGAGGCTGTGTTCCGGTGGATACCTCCGAGCTTTTTTGTTTTCACCTAGCAAATGCTGAGCCCCTGGCTCTGGTAGGGCTGGAGCGAGCCCCGGGGAGTCCGTGATGAGGGCCTTGCCCTCGAGAAGCATGTGGCGTGGCAAGGCAGACAGACACCCCAGTGGACACACAGAAAATATGGGAAAAGTAGTACAGGGTGCCACGAAAGCATAAAAAGTAGGACTCATTCTCTCTAGTTAGCAGGGAAGGCTTCCTGGAGGAAGTGATGTTGGAGCTGAGACCCGAAGGATGAGCAGGAGTTAGCCAGGCTGAGGGGGTAGAATGTGCAACAGGGTCCGGGAAGGGGACTGAAAGCAGGTGGGGGTGACGGGAGCAGAGACAGTAAGGGGGACCCAGGTGCGAGGTGTGGCCGGAAAGACTGGCGGGCTGTGCCTGGGGAGGAGACGCTCCTTGTGTGTGCGCAGGTGTGCCTGTGCTTGGCGTCTGAGGCTGGAGGGGTCGGAAGGTTCAGGGAGGGCCTCCCAGAGCCCCAGGCAGCCCAGCGACCCCGCCGTGGGCCACTCCGCCATGTGTCTGTCACAGGGGGGAAGGGGGACGGGCTCTAGGGCATCCCCAGTGTTGTTGGAAGTTGGCATCAGGGGTGCCTTGCGGTGGTACGTCCAAACCCGGACCCCTCCGTGTGACAGAGGTGAGTGGGTGTCCCCGCAAGGGCTGGGTGACTTGGCGTCTTGTTGCCGGACTTTGGGTTGCCTCATTCAGGGCGCCTCTGCCTGCCGTGGCCCAGGTGGCAAGGGGGGGGCAGACAGAAGGAAGGTGACAGCCTCTGCTCCTTCGCTTACCCCCTCATTCGAATTTCCAGAGCCTTCCCTGTGGTCATCTGTTGGTGGTGTGGGGAGTGTGTGCCCACGTGAGACAGTGGCCACATGTGGGGCGTGCGGGGGGCCGAGCTCTTCACAATAGGCCATTTCCTCCATTTCCGCACAGGAGGCTGGAGGGGAGGCCTGGAGCTTGAAGGGAGGTAGGAGTGGAGGAAGGAGGTGGCCAAGGGTCCCGCCCGGCCATCTCTCGCGTGCAGAAGGAGGGCCTCTCGTGCCACACCCAGAACGCGGTGGGGCCTGCACCCGTACGAGGGTGCCGCGAGCCTGCGGGCCAGTGCGTGAGCGTGACAGTAGGCTCCGCTCCGTGGGTCTCGGGCACTTGGGAGGAAAATGTGCAGACACGGACTTGTAAGCGGACCGTGGGTCGCCCGTGCTTCGGGCCCCTGCCGGCGTCCACGGCGGTAATGAACTCTGGCCGCTACACCCCTCTGTCGGGTGTGATGGAGGAGGGGACAGGGGTGTGGCTGTCACAGGCCGTGTGCTTGCCACCGCTCCTGGTCCTGCGTGCCTGCCCGGTGAGTCTGGAGGACACCTGACCCCCTGGCCTCATGCATGGGATGCAAGCAGACAGAGTACCAGGGCCCAGTGGGGACGGAGCCTCCGGTTTCGGATGGGAGGGGGACCACCTCTAGCCCGGCTCCAGTTCCCCTGGGACCCCTGCTAACCAACGCGGCCTCTCCCAGGATTCAAGTGAACGACCTCCTCGTGGAGGTGGATGGCACGAGTCTGGTGGGAGTGACCCAGAGCTTCGCGGCCTCCGTGCTCCGGAACACCAAGGGTCGCGTGCGGTAAGGGCCGAGGGCGTGGGGCTGGGTGGGGAGTGGGAGCGGACGGACGGGAGGTCTGGCCCTCATCCCGCCACTTGGCCCACCTGGTCACACCCAAGTGAGGCTCTGGGTAGCCCAGCTTATGTTTTTTTTAATTAAAGGTTATTTTTATTTATTTTGAGAGAGAGAGAGAGAGAGCGCGCTTGTGCGCGCAAGACGGGGAGGGACAGAGAGAGAAAGAATCCCAAGCAGGCTCCACACTGTCAGTGCAGAGCCCGACTTGGGGCTCAAACTCACCAACCTTGAGATCATGACCTGAGCTGACTCCTCCCAGAGTCAGCCAATTAACCGACTGGGTTGTATAACTGAGCCACTGGGTGGCCCACCTTATAGACGGGCTTCCGCAGCCTCCCTGCCCCGTGCCTGCCATCCTCTCCCAAGCCCCTGAGCACTGCTGGCCACCAGGACAGGCTTCAAGGCCCGTGGCATCTCGGACTTATTCCTCCCCCTGCTTGTCTGTGACTAACTCACCGAGAACCAGGGTGTGCAGGGAGAACGCCATTCAAACCGGAGCCTCCCCACCAGGCGCTCCATCCTCCCCTCCTCACCCGCCACGTAATCCTGGGTGCCTCTCCTCCCTGGGCCTGGCACCGAAGGGACCTGGGTTAGAGGCTCCCCGTGTCCCTCTCCGGCATAACATTCAGGGACCACTCCCTGCCCCCTCCGAGAGGGGCGCTGCCCCCAGGAAAAGGGTGGTGGACAGCAACAGGATGTGGGTGGCCACGGAGAGGAGGGGCGGTGCCTGGAAGTTCCACTATTTCCTCTCCATCCTAATCTCCACTCACCATCATCCCGCCCCTTCCTGAGGCTTGGGGGCTTGGAGCTCACTGGAGGACGCCCCTCCATGGCCCCAGGGCAGGGGAATGGCGGGGGGGTTGGGGGGGGGGTGACGGGTCAGCTTCACCATCCCCCTGCCTCATTTCCTTCCCTGTCGTGGAGGAAGAGCCCCCTGCCCAGGCAGCTTCTGAACTCCTGTCCCCTGTAGCCCAGCAGGGGGTTTGGCTGACATCAGCCCTCCCGCCGCCCCCCCCACCAAACTGGCTGTGAGGGTTAGTGGGCCTTCTGCCTCTCTAGGGAAGGAAACCCAATAAGGGCCCCCAGCTCCCCCATTCATTATTAACACTCCACAGCCTCTGGACTCGGCCCTCTCATTTCACCTCCCTTGGGAGGGTCTGGGCGTGGAGGCGGTGCGCCGGCCGGGAGGCCGGTGGCATTACCCAGTGGAAGACCAGAGGCAAAGGCATGACGCTAATGCCCCTGCAGATTTATGATCGGCCGGGAGCGGCCAGGCGAGCAGAGTGAGGTGGCCCAGCTAATTCAGCAGACCCTGGAACAGGAGCGATGGCAGCGGGAGATGATGGAGCAGAGATACGCCCAGTACGGAGAGGATGACGAGGAGGTAGGGACTCCCCGCCTGGCCGGCGGCATCATCGCCCCCTGGTGGCTGGATGGAGCATTACAACCGTCCTCAGCCCTTGCTTTTCCAGGCCTGGTGAAGAAAAGGGGGGGCACCAGTCCCTATCCTGGGGGAGTCCCCAGACCGAGGGAGGACATGCAGACCCCCGCTTCAAAGAACACTGAGACTTATGGAAGGAGTCACACTTTCTGTCTTCAGAGAGCCTCCTGCTCCTACAAGGAAAATACAATTCCTTCAAAGAGTCCCGAGTCTGAGGGGAAGGCATAGATAGCCTCTGCCCTCAGGGGGCCTGAGGTCCTGAGACGGGTTCCGGACCTCAGGGGACCCGTAGTGTGAAGGGAAAAGCAAGGCCGTGTCTTATGGGGGAACTACCCGTGCCTGCAGGGGACTCCCCAGCGCGCTGGGGGAAGACGCAAACCACGCCCAGCGGCGTGGCCCCAGCCCGCTGGCGGAGACATGAACCACACCCCTGGGGAGCCCCCAGTCTGACGCGGGCAGACCGTTGCCAGCCTGAGCCCTGCTCGCAGGGCTGGGGGAGGCTGGGGCAGACGGGGTGCACAGTCTCCTCTCTCCCTTCGCAGACGGGCGAGTATGCCACCGATGAGGATGAGGAGCTGAGCCCCACGTTCCCAGGCGGCGAGATGGCCATCCAGGTGTTCGAGCTGGCGGAAAACGAGGACGCCTTGTCCCCCGTGGACATGGAGCCCGAGAAGCTGGTGCACAAGTTCAAGGAGGTGGGAAGAGGGGCGGGCCCCGGGCTGGTGGAGGGCACGGGCGGCTCACGACCACCCCCACCCGACAGCACTGCCGCCCCCGGCCAGAGCTGAGCGCCTGCCTCTCTGCCCCCTCCCCCCCCCAGCTCCAGATCAAGCATGCTGTGACCGAGGCAGAGATCCAGCAGCTGAAAAGGAAGGTAAGAGTAGGGCAGGGGGAGTGGGGTCTGAGTGCTGCAGGGGGGGAGGAGGGGGGGCGACCCCCCACCTTCACACCTGCGGACACTGACACTTGTCCGCCGCCCACAGGCAGGCTGAGAACAAGCTACTCTGAGGCAAGGGAGCACGGCGTAAAAAGCCTGAGCGCTGGCCCCCTCTGTGCCACCCCTCGCTTGCCGCCCTGTGCCTCAGTCTCCTCACCTGTAGAACGGGACGATAATAGGGCCAACACCACGATCGTTGAGGGGATTCAATGGGACAAGGCGTATAGAGTCCTTAGCACCGCACCTGACACGTAATAGGTGCTCAAGAAAAAATCGAGCCCTGCGCGATTACACCGAATGGCACTAAGTCACTCCAGCTGTCTTCACGTTCGCACCGTCTCGCGCGTACCCCCTGCGTACAGGCCCGGTAACACACGTCAACCACCCAGAGATATACCCCCTGACACGTGCCAGCCAGGACCCCAGGCATGTGGTACCCCCGGGCCTACTCACCAAGATCTCTAGAGACGCCCACTCTGCGTGGCCGTCGAGACGTCGGACTCGTGCTTCACGTGACCGTGTACCCAGGTGCATCAGCCTGCGTGTGCAGACCCCCTCCATTCATCTGCAGAGGCGCGCGGGCACGGCCCTCCCTTGGGAGAAGGGTCGCAGGACACGTGCACTCTCACAGAGGGGCCGAGGCAGGACGGGTCGGAGCTGCATTTCTGAGGTCGAGATGACGGGGCCACGCTCCGTGCCGAGCATGAAGGCGAGGGGGGCGGGTCAGAGGTCGGGCTCTTCATGCTTTCAATTCGTAAAGGCCTTCAGGGTGCCTTCGAAGGGCCAGGCACTGTCCCAGTCCCTGCGGCGGGCGGACGTGGATTGGACGCCGGCCCTCGCGCAGCTCAGTGTGCGCACTGACATCTGTGTCGTTACCAGCTGACGCGGGGCTCTGGAGGAGGGTACGGGGGTGCCGAGCTCCTGGAGCAGGGGAACCAGCCCGAGCGTATGGGGGGGGGTGCTGTGGGAGGGAATCACAGGAGACTTCTCCGAGCAAGTGATACCCTGAGCCGCGAGCCAAAGAGTAAGCGAGTGGGAGATAATGGAGCAAGGGGGAGAGGAGGTGGGAGGGACATCCTATGCAGAGGGAACGGCACGCACAAGGGCCCTGTGGCCACAGGCAGCAAGTGGCGTTCGCCGTCAGCAAGGTTGGAGGGGCAGGCAGGGGCTCGTGGCTGGGCGCCAGCGTGGCAGCAAGGTCACGGAGAGGAGGGACAGGGTTGTGCGGGCGGGGCGCCTGTGAGGAGTGGGAGACAAGGTGAGAGAGAGGAGCCGGGAGTGTTCAGGAAGCCACAGAAGCAGGGACTGGTCAGCAAGGCTGGAGCTGCAGGGGTGGCAGAGGGCGATGGTGACCCTCACCTGCCCTTACTGTAGCCCTGTGAGCCTGGCAAGGCAGGAAGCGGTCTCATTTCACAGATGGGAGGATTGAGACTTACGACCGAAGTTGCCTTGCCGCGGGTCAGAGAGCTATCAGTGACTGACCTGGGCCTCTGGCCCGCGAGGCGTGCGCACAGTACAGGGGCCCCGGGCTGGGAGCTCTGAGGCTGACCTCCCGCCTCTCCCCTCTCCAGGTTTTAGTTCTCAGGCTCAGCCAAGGAGAGTTACTAGTTGGGGGGGGGGCAGTGGGCTCCCCATCTGCGGGGATCCCCCAGAGACCGGCCCCGGTGCCAGCATGGGGGTGCTCCCCGGCCCCCCGTGGCCCGCCCCAATCCGCGGCCGCCCTTCCTCAGCTGCAGAGCCTGGAGCAGGAGAAGGGGCGGTGGCGGGTGGAGAAGGCCCAGCTGGAGCAGAGCGTGGAGGAGAACAAGGAGCGCATGGAGAAGCTGGAGGGCTACTGGGGCGAGGCGCAGAGCCTGTGCCAGGCCGTGGACGAGCACCTGCGGGAGACCCAGGCCCAGTACCAGGCCCTGGAGCGCAAGTACAGCAAGGCCAAACGCCTCATCAAAGACTACCAGCAGAAGTACGTGGCCGGGGCGCGCTGGGAGCGGGGCTGGGGTGGGGGTGGGGGTGGTTTCCTGGCCCCGGGGCGGACTGAGAGAGGCCTCTGGTGGCAGGGCCTCCCCGCCCCCAGCTGAGTGGGGAGGCAAGGCGCACGGGGCCCCATGGTGAGGGTACCTGGGCCTGGAATGACTGGGCTTTGGAAAGCCCCGGGGCCTCCCGACCTAAGAACAGGGAGAGAGGGACAGAGCTGCTCAGGTGGGGCTGAGGCCGGGGCCCAGGGCCCTGAGACTCCCCGGATGGAAGTCAGACCGCACGCCCTCACCCCTCGGTCTGTCCCCTGCTGATCCCTAGGGAGATCGAGTTCCTGAAAAAGGAGACCGCGCAGCGCCGCGTTCTGGAAGAGTCAGAGCTGGCTAGGAAGGAGGAGATGGACAAGCTCCTGGACAAGGTATAGGCCCCGGGGTGCCCTGGAGTGCCCCGGGGGCAGGGCCCTGCGGAGGGGGCAGCAGGTAACCCCCCCCTCGAGCGCCCCCTCTGGATCCTGGAGGGAGAGAGAGAGAGTCTCCTCGCTGGCTCAGGGTCATGTCCCCACCAGGGGGGCAGAAGGGCACGGCCTGTGCCTGGTATCAGGCCTGACCCCTCTCCCCTTTGTTCGCCAGATCTCAGAACTGGAAGGAAACCTGCAAACACTGAGGAATTCCAATTCTACTTAACAGGAATCATTCCTTGACGGGACAATAATTAATCCCCTGCCATTGTCCTCCCTCCCCTGTCCTCAATACTTCACCCCGCCCCCTACCAGCCTGGGGACAGGTGCCCCGACTCCCCCACCCTCCACCCCACCTCCCCCAGCTTCAGGGACCAGAGGGCCCGGGCAGACAGAGGTGGCTGGAAGAACGGGCCTCCTTCTTGCCCTGTGGGGCGGAGGCACGGGGGGCCAGGGGACGCCGAGGGTCGGCCTGGGCGGTGGATGGACACAGGACCTGCAGACCATACTGCCAGACTTTACAACCTCCAGCCTTTTGTCTCTGGACTGGAATGGGGCTGGGGGCTCTCCCAGCATCTCACCACCTGGAGGCTGCTCCCTGCCCACGGGGCTCCTACGCGGCCCCTGGGCCTCTTGACTTGAGATTCTACCTTCTTGGCCCTTTCCCCGTCCCCCATCATTGTGCTGTCTCTGTTGCATCCTGACCCTCCTGCTGGGAGGGGTTGCCTCCACACCTCCTCCCATCCCGGTCCCTCCTCCCAGGAGGGACCGAGTGCCCACCCCTGAGCCTGGAGGCGGGGACTGGCCCCGCACTGATTTCTCACGCGTCCTTCGGGAAAAGGGGAGAGTCCAGGACACCTGGTCCCCAGCTCCCCCTTTCCCGGGGCAGCAGCCCTCAGTTTTTCCTCGTGCCTCCCGACCCCCCAGGTGCCAAATAGCCATAACCTCCTCCTGGAACTGTTCTGTGGCCTCTCTGGGCTCCAAGTTTCCTGGCCAAGCCTGGGAATACCAGGGAGGAGAGGTCGGCTTAGGGGGCCTGGCGGCAGCGCCCCTAGTCTTAAGCAAGGGGCACACTTCCTACTGGAGAGCCAGGCCCTGCCCGGCCCGGGGCCACACCTGGAAGCCTGGTACTAACATCGCAAACTCCGCCTCGCTCCACCCACACCCACAGTTTTCCAATGTTTTGACTGGAGGGCAGAATTTTACTACTATTCATCTTTTTGGAGACCAGGGCTGCCCTGCTGGCAGCCTGCTTTCTAAGTGAAATCCACTCCGTTTCCCCACTTTACCCCCAAACTGGGGATTGGACCAAGGGAGGTGAGACGCCCCCCTGCCCAGGTCCCCTCCCCTTTCAGGATCCATCTCTCATTTTGCCTCTTCCTTAGACCCCTTACACCCCTGCCCCAGACTGGGTTTTTGTTCATTTTTTAAAAACAGACAACCCCCATCACATCCGTTTGGGCTTCTCGACCCCTGTAAATAGACCACGCCATCGATCAGTATTTCTCGCCTCCCTCCCCCCCAACCTCTTGCTCCCAGACGTGCCCCTACCCCCTGAAAGAGCTGGCTGTCTCAGTGCCCAGACCTACGCACTTCTCCTTCGCCCGGCAGATGGAGGGGGCGGGGCGAGGTGGGCGGGGCCGCGGGGCGCTTCCGGTCTCCCGAGCCGGCACCGCCCCCGCCCCGCGCCCCCCCACCCCCCGCGGGACTGCGTCTCTGTATATAATATATATATGTATGTATTGTTCCCGGTTTTGTACGGACCATGCCCTCTGTCAAGTCGCCCCCATAAAAGCAGCCCCCAGAGCCTCGCTGACTGGTTTCTTGCTTCGTGGGGGAGGGGCAGGGTTGTCGGTCTGTGCTCCCTGGGTCCCCTCCTACCCGTGCTGCCTCGGACCCTGAGGATCCTTCTACAGAGATCCCATATTCCCGCTTCCAGCAAATTCCTTGTCACCATTGCCTCCATCAGCACCCATACATTTTTATTTACCCATGTCTCCTGGTCAGACCGGGGGTTCCCAGAGAGCTCCTTGGGCCCTTTTCATTTCCTCTTTTTAGGAGCCCTCCGAGTTCAGAGAACGGGTTAGATGTGATACGGTTAGGCGAGCCACAGGCCCCTTCCCTGAGAAGTCTAACCCGCTGGGGCCACCCAGTCTCTACTCTCACAAGGCACCTTACCTGAAGGACCTGAAGGATCAGAGGTTTCCGGGGGGTGACCTGGCGGAGCAGTTTTGTCCCCAGGGTGCTAGAAAATTTAAATAGTTCTAGCCCCCTGCTCTGGGCCAGCATGTCTGGTTGCTACAGGATGGGCCCAGCAGTCCAGATACCAGGGCTCCAGGGCAAGATTCGGCGAAGTTCCAGAGAGCGGACAGAGCAGGGGGGAGTAAGGCCAAGGCCAGGGCAGCCCCCAACACCAGCCTTGCCTTGCTGTGGGGGCTGGCGTGTGTATATGAGAGAGGACAGGAGCACGAGGCACTTGTGCTCAGTGGCCTGGCCCCCACGGGGATTCTCATGTTCCCCTTTGCCTGAAGGAATGAAGTCCCAATGTCGGGGGCCTTTAAGGTCACTTCGACGGGTCCCTGACAACACCCGAGGTGACTGGCCTCTACCAGAACCCCTGGTGGCCGCCAGCACCCAAGGCAGCCACTCCCTTGAGGATGGTTTTGTCACACAAGTCTCCCGTCGAGCCAAATTCTGGCTTCCCACGCCTTCCTCTCAAAAACCTAGTCCTATGCCTCAGGGCCATAGAGCACCCATCCAGTCGGCCACCCACCTGGGGGTACTTGGAAACCTGGGGATAGTGACCATGGCTCTCGAGCCATCTTCTCCAAGTGGATCATCCTTGGATGACCCTTAGAACCCTTCCGGGAAGAAAGATCCAGGTGCCCGAATCCCAAGATCAGAGACCACCAACCCACAAGGCCACGGGTCATGGCTCCGGAGATAGAGGGCACGGGGGCCCTGCTCAGGGACACTAGCCAAGAAATCCCAAGAAGTGAAGGGGCTGGACCAACCTGAGGGGGAAGGCGGACGTGGGGATTGCGACACCTTCTGCTGGTCTGACTGGTGCTGACTTTCTAGGGTGGGGTCCTGGTGTCCCCATCTGTCCTGTGCAATGTGTGAGTGAGGGTCCCGCACACTGTGTATCCCAAAAGGTGGGCCAAGTGGTTCCCCGTGTCTAAGCCTTGAGTGTGCTGTATGGCCGGGGGTGTTATGTGGGGCTTTGCTTTGAGTTTCTCAGGCTCAAGATGTGACATGACCATGAAATTGGTGTCGGGGGCTATGTCAAGTGGCTACGTGAGGCTTGTTGCCTCAGCCCGTTCTATCACGTGACCAGTTCTCAGGAGCGGGTTTGCCACAACCCCAAACCTTGCCATAGTGGGGGGAAATCAAATGAAGGGCATTGTCTGGGCTCCCAGAAGCCTAGGCATCACTAGGAACGGGGGTCCTATGGCCTAGCAGACACCCTCTTCCACAGAACCTGCACCCCTCCCTACAGCGCCTATATAATCAGCCCCTCCCTCCACCCTACCACCCAGACCTCACCAGATGCCCGAAAACGGTGTCCTCTTTAAAGATCCCAGACTCTGCCCTGGAGGATGTCACACAGAGTCCCCCCTCCCCTCGTCGGCTCTCCACCATCTAGCCAGCACTCCGTGGCTGCCAGCAGGTTCCAAAGACGCACAGAGATCCCTGAAATGCCCACGGATTTCCTAGGACGACTTCGGCCCTTAAAGCTTAATTCTGTCCTCACCCACAACCCCAAGACCATCTAGCTCAACATGCCGCTTCCCGCAGCCCCTCAGAGACCTGTGACTGCAGAGACTCCAGCAGGCCGTGGGAGAACTCTATCCCTACAGGCTGCCCATTTCCCCCTTGAGCTCTGCACCCCTCTATCCAACCTCACCATTTGCTCTCGAACAAACCGCTTTCGTTCTTCCAAGCCTCCGTTTTCCCCTCTTAAAACGGGGGTAATCGAAACCACCGCCTCATGGGTTTATTGTAAGGGTGATATTAACAATCAGGGAGATGTGGCTAGGACAGGGCCGGGCTCCTATGCCATCACAGTATGGTAGCTGGTTGTTGATTATTACACTGTCCGCTCCCCCCCCTCCCAAGGCTGGCCTGCTACCAACTCCAGCTCACTGCTCCAAGTGTGAGCTCATCCCTGCCCCCCCACCCCCCAACTCCAGGAGCCTCAGCCAGGCCTCCTTCTCCCTCAGTGGCCAGTGGTCTCCAAAATCTGGTCAATTTCTTCCGTTCTCTATCCTGAAGGGTTCTCAGCCTGATCTGTGATCCTCACGCCTACGGCCCTCATCGCTCATCAGCCTCACCAGGGCTCCCCCTGCCTCCCGCGGCCCTCTCCAATCCACTCTGCAGAGAGAGGCCAAAGGGTTCTAACTAAAAAGTAAATCTGAGCCCCTCATTCCTGTTACTGCCTCCCCCTACAGCCCTTCACCCGCTGCCTGCGGCTCCCACTTTAAACTGCAAGCTCTTCCTCCACCCCTGCACCTTTGCAGCCTCACTCTTCTTCTCTAGCTCCCCCGCCCCCCAGCCCCACTAGCCCTTCTACCCTGTCCTGGGGGTATAGCCAATACAACGCCTCCGCCTGGAAGCCTCCCTGTTCACCTCCACCTCCACCCTCACTCACCCCCGGGCCTGGCCTGTGTCCTCCAGTGCCCACTCTTGGCGCTGAAGTGTCCTCTGTGAACCGAGGCTCAGGACACCCAGGCTTGTGAGGGCCTCCCCTATTGGTCTGTCCCCCTGACAACGCAGCAAGGCCCGAAGGCCGGCCCCGGTGGTTCTGTTCCCCTCGGTGCCCTCAGGCCTTGCTGCACAAAGTTGCTTGGTGGACGTCGGTTGAATGGATGAATCGGGAGCCCTCACAGACCTCACAGCGGAGACGGACGGAAGCCCCGTGGGTCCCGAGGCGGGGCCGCTCCCCCCCAAGCCCTCCCCGGCGGACTTCCGCGGCCCCACTAGTAGCTGCGACTCGGAATCCCCTCGCCCGGCCACCGCGCGGGGCCTCCTCCTCCTCCTCCCTCCCGTCCTGTCGCCTCCACCCCCTCCCTCTCCCCCTCCCTCCCTCCCTCCCTCCTGCTCTTTGTCTCCGGGCGCCCGCCTCCCCGCCACGCGCCCCCCGCACCGCCCCTTCCCGGGAGACCCCCGCGGACCCCAGCGGACGCGACGCGACGCGTGTCGGCCTGCCCGGCGGGGGGCCTGCACCCAGCGGGGCCCACCGGGCGGCGGGGCGGGGAGGTGGTTCCCTCCGTCCCTCCCTCCTCTCTCTCTCACACACACATACACATACACACACGCACACACGCACACACACGCGCACACGCACACACGCGCGCGCGCACGGAGCATCCTCCCGTCAGGGCTCTGGTCCAGCCCCGCCCGCGCCTCCCGCTCCCCGCAAACCCTCTCCTCCTCTCCCGCTCCCCCCGTCGCCTCCGGCTCCGGGACTCTCGGCGCCGGCGCCCGCCCCTCTCCCGCGATGGAGCGGCTCGAGCCCGCCCGCAGCCCCCCGCGGCCGGGGTGACGGCCCCCCGCCCCTCCCCGCCCGGCCCGCGCCCCCAGCACCATGGGCCCGAGGGGCTCCCGCGGCGCCGGACGCTGAAGATGACTGATGCTGTAGGTGAGGACCGCGACGCGGACGGGGAAGCGGAGCCGGGGCGGGGAGGGGGGGGGTCACTGGGGCTCGCGGCGGGACCCTGAGTGGGGACGGATAGGGCCTTTCTTCCCCATCCCTGGGGGGCCGCGCGGAGCTGGGGTGCTGGGCTGTCGGGGGCAGGGGGCGGAGATAGGATTTGTGTCCCTAATCCTCTCCCTCCCGGAGAAATTAATTTTAAAAAACGGGTGTGGGGGGAGGGGGAGAGGGCTTAACTCCTTCCTGCTCGGCGCGGAGTTGGGCGGCCGGACCCGAGAGAAACTAGCCGCCGGGCCCCGACCGGGAGCGCGGCAGGCGCCCTGGCCGCCGCGGTGCTGGGAGCGCGCTCCGACTCGCCCGCCGCCGCCGCAGCCGGGGCCTAGGGGAGGGGGCGCCGCGTTCTCCCGCTCCCCACTGCCCCCGCCCCCACCCGCACCGCCAGCCCCCCCCTCCCCCCCCCCCCCCCCCGGGCCTTTCCTTCCCAGCCTTTCCCAGTCGCACTTCTGTCTCGGTCTCTTTCTCCTCTTCCCGGGCCCCCTTCCTCCTGCCCGCCCCGCTGGGGCCCGCCCCTCTCGCCGCGGCCACCTCGGGGAGGGGGGGGGGGTCTCTCCTCGCAGCCCTTCCTGGGGCCTCGCTCCCGGCCCGAGGAAGCCCGTCTCCACCGCGGCTTTCCCGGCCGCCCTCCTCGCTTCCCTGCTCTTTCTTGCTTCTCTCGGGCCGCTCTGGGGACTGACTCTCCACCAACCTGTCTGTCCCTCTTCCTACTTTCCGCTCCCGTCCTGGGCTTGGGCACCCTTTCTCTTTCTCCTTCCCGGGGGGCCCCCCAGAAAGCCTCCCATAGTCCCAGAGAAGAGTCCGAGGTCGTAGGTGCTACTCCCCTGGGAACTAGAAGCTTTGGGAGGAAGGAGTGGCCCGGGAGCACCAGTGCCCAGCCCGTGCCCAGAGTGAGAGTTCCACTTCCTCCTTGTGGCAGTTCCTGGTTGAAATTGCACATATGAGAGAGAGAGAGAGAGAGAGAGAGAGTGGGTGTGTGTGTGTGTGTAGGAGTGTGAAGGGGGGTGGTTTTCCAAAGCTCGGTTTTGGTGAGAGGGGTCTGGTGACCTCTTGGACGGCCTGCTTCCCAGAGTTCCCATGGGACAGTGTAGGATGGGTGGCCCAGCGAGTTCGTTGTTGCAGGGAGGGAAGGCAAGCCATTTGTGCTGAATCAGGACGGATCAGGCACAGGTGTGCGCCGGCAGGCCCTGGCCTCCCCCAGAGGGTGCCAAGAGGACGCCATCCACAAGAGGGTCTCCCCTCTGGGACCGAGACTCTGAGTGCAGAATGTCTCCATCCTCAGCTGGGCTAAGAGCCTCCCGTCTGATGGGAGAGGTGGTTCTTATCTTCGGAGAGTCCTTAATCTGATGGGGGAATCAGCTCCCCTCTCCTCAGGGGGCTCCCATCAGACGCAGGGGGAGATATGACCTATTTAGGGAGTCAGTGAAGTATGAAAAATCCCCCATTTCCCAGTGGTTGGGGAAGGGCGGATTTGGAGACTCTGTGGACAGACCGGGAGGAAGGTGAGCGGTCTAGGACAGCTTTTCGAAGGAGGGGGCAGCCAGGTCCTGGTCGGACGAGGCTTTGCGACTGAATGAGGGAATTTTGCTCATGCTTAGGGGGCCGCCTGGCTTCCGAGATGGCCCTTCGGGCCGGAAGAAAGGTTCTAGAATTCCTTTGCTACTGGCACCCAGAGGTCAGGAATGGCAGGAGTTCTTGGAGGACCCAGGGCCCTGACCCCTTCTCCTACCCCCTTTCCTGCTTTCAGCCGGAAGCAGGGGTGGAGGTGGTTTCAAAGCATCTCCCAACCTGGGCAGAACAGACCAGCTCCCCTTCCTCTCCCTCTCTCCCTTCTCCCAGCGGCGTCCTTTCCTCGCGCGCGGAGCCTCCCACACGGCAGATCCCCCAGGATGGGGCTGAAGAGCAGCAGACAGGTTCAGGTTGAATTCTGCCTCCTCTCCCCTGCATCTGAGTTTTCCCATCTGTCCAGGGGGGATGCTAAGAATCTCGAGGCCGGACGGCTCACCGCGAGACGGTGTCTATGTAATAACAGAAGGGGAAAGTTGGAAACGACTGGAGCCAGCACGAGGCCAAGTTTCCCCGTACCTGTCAGATGCATTTCTAGCTCAGTGCCCTGCACTGCTCACGGGGACCCGAATGTTAGCAGGAATTGGAGATCGTTTTCCAGCCATGCAGCGTGCCCCCGCCCCTGAGCATCCTCTCTCTCTCCTGGTCCAGCACTCTCCTTCCCCTCCAACACCCAGGCCTTGGTGGAGGGCTTCGGCCATCCTCCGTCTGCTCAGAGGCCTGCCCACGTAGTTCCAGCTGCTTCCCCACCTGCTTCCCCACCTGCCTCCCTTCTTGCTTCCCACCAAAAAGCAAAACCAAACCAAACCCCTACCCGTCACACTTCCTCCCGGAACATGCTTGATGCATCACAGAGATTTGGCTGTCCACTGTTCTGCTGTGAGTACTCCTCATACCCTTCTGCATCTGTGAGTCTGTCTGGAACTGTGAGAACTGTGAGTCTGTCAAGAACAGTGGCCCTGCTGATGGTGCCAGCTTCCTGAACAGCTCATGTTCAGGAAGGCAGGTGGTGAGCACACCAGGGATGGGGGGCGGGGGGTGAAGTAGGACCGGGCGATAGATGGGAAGGCAAAGGGGTGGATAGTACGAACTAATGGATGCAGAGATGGGAGGGTGGCTGGATGGGTGAAAGGATGGATGGATGGCGGAGGGGTGAGTGGATGGATGGATGGTGGAGGGGTGAGTGGATGGATGGATGGATGGATGGTGGAGGGGTGAGTGGATGGATGGATGGTGGAGGGGTGAGTGGATGGATGGATGGCGGAGGGGTGAGTGGATGGATGGATGGTGGAGGGGTGAGTGGATGGATGGATGGATGGATGGCGGAGGGGTGAGTGGATGGATGGATGGTGGAGGGGTGAGTGGATGGATGGATGGATGGATGGTGGAGGGGTGAGTGGATGGATGGATGGTGGAGGGGTGAGTGGATGGATGGATGGATGGATGGCGGAGGGGTGAGTGGATGGATGGATGGTGGAGGGGTGAGTGGATGGATGGATGGATGGATGGTGGAGGGGTGAGTGGATGGATGGATGGTGGAGGGGTGAGTGGATGGATGGATGGCGGAGGGGTGAGTGGATGGATGGATGGTGGAGGGGTGAGTGGATGGATGGATGGATGGATGGCGGAGGGGTGAGTGGATGGATGGATGGTGGAGGGGTGAGTGGATGGATGGATGGTGGAGGGGTGAGTGGATGGATGGATGGATGGATGGCGGAGGGGTGAGTGGATGGATGGATGGTGGAGGGGTGAGTGGATGGATGGATGGATGGATGGTGGAGGGGTGAGTGGATGGATGGATGGAGGAGGGGTGAGTGGATGGATGGATGGATGGATGGAGGAGGGGTGAGTGGATGGATGGATGGATGGATGGTGGAGGGGTGAGTGGATGGATGGATGGAGAGGGGTGAGTGGATGGATGGATGGATGGAGGAGGGGTGAGTGGATGGATGGATGGAGGAGGGGTGAGTGGATGGATGGATGGAGGAGGGGTGAGTGGATGGATGGATGGAGGAGGGGTGAGTGGATGGATGGATGGATGGAGGAGGGGTGAGTGGATGGATGGATGGAGGAGGGGTGAGTGGATGGATGGATGGATGGATGGTGGAGGGGTGAGTGGATGGATGGATGGAGGAGGGGTGAGTGGATGGATGGATGGATGGATGGTGGAGGGGTGAGTGGATGGGTGGATGGATGGTGGAGGGGTGAGTGGATGGTTGGATGGTGGAGGGGTGAGTGGATGGATGGATGGATGGATGGTGGAGGGGTGAGTGGATGGGTGGATGGACGGTGGAGGGGTGAGTGGATGGGTGGATGGATGGTGGAGGGGTGAGTGGATGGTTGGATGGTGGAGGGGTGAGTGGATGGATGGATGGAGGAGGGGTGAGTGGATGGATGGATGGATGGATGGAGGAGGGGTGAGTGGATGGATGGATGGATGGATGGTGGAGGGGTGAGTGGATGGATGGATGGATGGATGGAGGAGGGGTGAGTGGATGGATGGATGGATGGATGGATGGAGGAGGGGTGAGTGGATGGATGGATGGATGGATGGAGGAGGGGTGAGTGGATGGATGGATGGATGGATGGTGGAGGGGTGAGTGGATGGGTGGATGGATGGTGGAGGGGTGAGTGGATGGGTGGATGGATGGTGGAGGGGTGAGTGGATGGTTGGATGGTGGAGGGGTGAATGGATGGATGGATGGTGGAGGGGTGAGCGGATGGATGGATGGATGGGCAAGTAGATAGATGGCTTCATAGGTGGGTAGGTAGATGGATGGATGGAAGAACCTGGGTTCTGCTCCTGATTTTACCATTGGCTTGTTGTGTGACCTTAAGCCAGTCACTCTCCCGTCTATTACTTTATTTGTAAAATGAGAAGATTAGATTTCATAATCCCCAAGATTTCTCCCAGATTTGATGTTGGACAATTTATGATGATCACAAGTCTTTAGGGAACGGTGATGATGGAGAGGCCCAATACACCGAAGGGCAGTTCAGTGAGCCACGCAAAAGCACGCAGCCACAAGCCATAGGACTCAGCCCGTGTCTACACCTTGGATTTGCTCCTGCCCCTACTTGCTCTCCTATTTCTGCCTCCTGCCCCAGCTCTCACGGTCTGGGGTATGGTTCAGGCGACTTCTTTAACAAGGGGCTGGAGGAAGAGTTCGAAGGGAGAGTGAGGGGCCAAAAGACCAGGCGCGGGTGGTCAGTGACAGCTCCCTGGTCTCCACCTACCCGAACCTCTTATCCATAGTCTTTTTTTGTCTCTTCTCTCTCCCTCTCTCTCTCTTCCACCCGATCCTCCCAAGCTCCCTTGAGTCATGGCTTCTTCAAAGCTACGAGAACCTGCGGATGAGGTTTTTGGTAAGTTCCGTTTGCTGTAACTCTATCCAAGGCCCCTGGCGTTGGGGGGATTCCCTCTGGGACTTCAGCGTGTCAGTGTGTGTCTGTGTGTGTGTGTGCTCGCGCGCGCATGTTGTGGCCTTGCAGCCTGAGTCTTTGTCATTACTCTCTACCCCGATTGCAACGATAAGGGTCTTCATTTATTAAGTACTGTCTCATGCCAGGTACCAGGCTAACACCCCAATCTCCCCGGCGCTGTGTCATTTACTCCCCACGGTAATGCTAAGAGGTGTGTCCTTTGTCCAGACAAGGTGCCTAGGGCACGGAGCGCTGCAGTGACTTGCTGTAAAGATGACATGGCGGGTTAGTGGCAGAGCTGAGACTAGGACTCCAGACTGCCTGATCCCCTGCTCTGTCACCGTGCCGTGCACCTGCATCCCCAGCACAGGTGACACGCGTTCCCTCCACATCGCGGAGTGAGGGACCTCAGCCTGCAGGGCGTGCGTGGAAATGAAATGCATGGGGCGTACAGCCTCTGTACCCCCAGGCCGGCCCCCTCGCGACACATTGGGGTGCACGTTTATTTACCCCCTGCAGTCTTCTATCGTGTGGTTGGGGGAGAGACCACCCTGACAGGGCCGGGTTCCCAGCGTGCACTGGGGCGGAAAGGCTGTCTCCCAGCTGGATTTGGCGGAGGAGTCGGTGAGCAGGAAATGCTGAAGGAACAGGGAGGGAGAGGTGGGGCCAGGAGCGGTTGCCTGAAGCCTGCGGCAGGTGTGCAGCGCTCAGGACTCTCACGCTTCTGTGCACAGCCTCCAGGGGCTCCCGGCTTCTCCTCCCCTGCCTTCTCACCTCTACCTGCCCCCGCCTCCCCTGCTCACGCGGTTCTCCCCTGTGCGGCCACACGCCCTGGCAATGCCAGGAACTCCTGGCTCCTGGGAGCCTGCTTTCCTGGCCTCCCTGGGGCCCGTGGAGTGCAAGGTTTGCCTCCTGGACTCCTCCAGCCTCCAGCCGCCTCTGGGCCTCAGACCGAGTCTCACCATCTGCACCCAGGCCTGGCCAGAAGCGAGCCCCCCCTTTCCTCGGCTGCTGGGCCTCCGACACCCCCTGACCCCAACTCTGCCTGGGTTCCTTCTCCCAGACCTGCTGAGGTAGCTGGCCGCCTTGCCTTGCTTCCTGATGCGAACGGCAATTAAATATTCATGACTCCCCCGTGCCCAGGGCTGGGCTAACTCCCTGCTGGGGAGAGAAAGAGAGAGACAGAGAGACAGACAGACAGCACAGAGATGGAGGCAAGGCAGGGAGCCAGGTAGGGCAGGGACCAGAGGAGAGACAGGCCCTACCTTGTCTCAAAAACACTGAAGCTCCCTACACGTTCCTTTGCTCTCGACCCTCCACAGTCCTGCTGTGGCCCCGAGTGGGGAGCCAAGGGCCCTGCTCCCTGGCCCCGGGCTGCCTGGGCCCCAGCAGAGGGCTGGAGGTGTAGAAGATGTTCAGCGACCTGCCCAGGTCTCCCAGAACCGCGAGAACACCCGTCTGGGAGCCAGGAGGCCTGGATGCTTTGGCCAAACCTTTCCTCAGTTTCCCCACCTGTGACAAGAGAGGCTGGACTCATGAGGCGCTCCCATCTCTGCCTCAGAGCGGGGTATAGCAGGCCTGGTAGTCACACACTGAGCCTCTGGAGCCAGGCTGCCTGTCACCTTGGCCCCTCTCTTTAGCAGCCTTCAGGCAAATTAAGGCTGCCCTCGGGATTCCTGGAGTCACTTCCTCCTAGGATTGCGGGGAGTTTAAATGAGCTGGTAATTGCAAAGCTCTTAGAACCGGTGCCTGGCACAGTGAGAGCTCTGTAAGTCTTAGCGATTCTTAGTCTGTGGTTCCGTCCTCGATCCTTGCTGCTTGCAGATAATGCTTGGAGATTCTGTTTCAGGGAGCAGGGGACAGAGGGCTCCCTCCCCCAGCTCAGCCCCAGGGCCTGGACACCCCAGAAGCAAAGCAGGGGCAGCTAAGGCACTAGAGGGGAGGGGTGGTGTCAAGCTGTGGTCCAAAATAGCAGTGCTTTGATAGGGGGCCTCTCCCCTTGCCGAGCTTCCCCTGCTGGCCCTGGACAACCGTGGCAGTCCCCTGGGTCCACCCTCCCCTCTCCTCGCGGGCTCCACTGGCCCACACCATCCCTTCTCCTCGGAAAGTTCTTTCTTGTTCTCTCTACAACCCTGGCTCTCTACTGTCACCCAGTACCTACTCTCTACTGTCACTACCTAACCTATAGCCCCCAGCCCCTGCCTGTCTCTTTCGTCCCTTCCGCAAATACCACCGAGCCCCCATCACGTGCCAGGCTCTGTTCCAGGCCCCAGGGAGACGGCACCGAACGAGCCCTCAAGGAGCTCGAGTTCTAGTGCAGGGGCGAGCGGGGGACCCACGCGAAGGCGCCCCCGACGACACACGGGACCGGTCACGGTGAGGAGTGCTCTGCAGAGGGTTTAAGTGCAGAATGTGACAGAGTGGGGACGTCAGCACCTTCGGGTGTCTGGAGTCCATCTCCGCCTGGCTCTGCCCGGGGCCCCGAAGTGTGACTTGGCTTCAATACGTCAAACACCGACTGACCGCCTCCCCTCTGCCGGGCCCCGCGCCAGCTCTGACGCGACACCGCGGACAGCGGAGGGCTCGACCCTCCACGGTGTGCAGACTGGCACGGGGCAGTCGCTTCCGACCAGACCTCAGTGTGCCAGGCCTGCAGAGGGGCGGCGGGCCTGTGGGGCCGGCGGGATGATGGCTCTGAGGTGACAGCCAGGCAGAGAAGGGGTGGAGCAGAGAGGGCTGCAGGAGCAGCACGGGCAGGGGCAGGTGGAGACAGGGATCCAGGTGTGGTCAGCGGGTGGGTACCGCTCTCACCAATGCCACTGGCAGCTCCGGTTTGCTGAGCACTTAGCCACGGGCATTCTGGCACAGCTTTTTTTTTTTTCTTTAACTTTTTAATTTTATTTTTGAGAGACACAGAGACAGAGCGTGAGCAGGGGAAGGGCAGAGAGAGAGAGGGAGACACAGAATCGGAAGCAGGCTCCAGGCTCTGAGCCGTCAGTACAGAGCCCGACGCGGGGCTCGAACTCACAGACTGTGAGATCATGACCTGAGACGAAGTCGGCCGCTTAACCGACTGAGCCACCCAGGCACCCCTGGCACAGCTTTATATAGTGGCCTTATGTAATGCTGACACACAGCCCCGTAAGGAAGACACTCCCGTTAAGACCCCATTTTCCTGATGAGGAAGCCAATACCTAAACATAAGTAACTCGTCCAGAGTCGCCGAGCCAGCAAATGGAAGAATTCGATTCCGCCCTGGCCAGCCGGCTCTTAACCACGGTCCATACGCGCGCACGCTGTATGGAGGAAATGTGGGGCGCACAGAAAGGGGGAGCCGGGGCCCCTCCGGCCTCGACTGGAGGGCTGAGGGATGCAGGGAAGTGGCCGGTGAAGACCTGAACCGAGGCAGTTCGGTCCCAAGGGAGAGACGAGGCCAGGTTGCAGGGATGGGAAGAAGGCAGATCGACAGAACCGTGGTTTTTTCCTCCGTTAAAATGATATTTACCAAGAACCTACTATGTGCCAGAATCCATCCTGAGTTAGAGCAGTGAACAAAATAGAAAAACGCCTGCCCTCACGGAGCTGACATTCTAAGGACTGGAGAGACCAAAAACTAAGCAAAATACACAGCATGCCAGAGAATGATGCGTCATCAGAAAATCATGTGTCGGTGATTGGGGGGGGCGGGGGGGGGGAATTATAAGTTGAGCGGTCAGTAAAGTCCTCAGTGATAGACCTGCAGCATTTAAGCGAAGCCCTGAAGGAGGTAAAGGAGAGAACCACGCAGAAAGCCGTGGCAAGAGCCTTGCAGGGAAAGGAAAGAGGAAGTGCAAAGGCCCTGAGGCTTGTGTGAGGCAGAGTCAGGAGGCTGGGATGGCCAGGAGTGGAGGGAGCAAGAAGGAGAGAAGGAGAAGCTTGGAGAGGTAAGGGGAGCACCGCCTGAGTCCGGAAAGCCACTGGGAGAACTTGGCACTTACTCCGCGTGAGATGGAAGTCCCCGGAGGGTTCCGAGCAGAGCGGTGACAAGGGCTGACATCTTTTATCAGGATCACTCTGGCCGCAGCTGTGTTGAAAATAGACCGTCAATGGGAAAGGGAGGAAAAGGGAAGACCAGCTGGGAGGCTTTTGTAATAACTGAGGCAGGAGGTGAGAGTGACCTTGACCAGGGAGGCTGCGTGTGCCCCTCTCCTCCCTGCCTTCCCATCCTCTCCCCGCCTCACCTCTTCTCCCTTCCTCCTCTGCTCTCTCCCCCCTTCCTCTCCGCGTGTGCGCACGTAGGTGAGTGTGCGCACGCGCGGACACACAGAAACAACATTTTCTGGCCGCTCTTCCAGCTCCGTGCCTTACGGGCGCCACTCCTTCTCCCCTGGATTATTTTGAACCTAATCCAAAACATCATATCATTGCACCATAAATATTTCAGTGCGTCTCGAGGTATTTCGACAGTAGAGCTAACAGCCGAGGGCAAAGGGTAGCTTGGGGCTGTCTGAGTTGGGTGGCTGGGCGGAGGATGGGGCCTTTCGCTGAGCCGAGGAGCGACAGGGAAGCCAGTTTGGGCAGGGCGGTGGGTTCGTTTTGGCGGATTATCTGAGGAGCCCGGGTGCCTTCGACGTGGCGAGTTCCCTGGCCGGTGCTGAGGGGCCCCACGCTTAGGGAAGCGTCAGGGCTGAACCAGTAGGTGGTAGTTGAGTCAGGCCAGCAACTGGGGTGGCTTAGGGGGTGTCTGCAGACAAGCCAAAGAGGAGCAGGCGAGGCAGGGGAGGCATGAGTGATGGGATGGGGGACCCTCAGATGGTAGGGGGAGGGGTGCAGTGGGGAAGAAAGGTCTTAACCCCTTCTGCGATCTGGGAAGGACATCTAACTGGAGACCTCAGTGCCAAGCCCGGGGATGCTATAGACTGAGGGCTTCATTCCGGGGGGGGGGGGTGGAGGGGGTGCTAAATGAGAAGGAAAACTGGGAGCAGCTGGGTGTTTGCACGATCCGTTGGGTGTGCCTCGTCTTCCTCCATCCAGCCCCTGGCACCGCCGCCCCCAGGATGGCAGAGGCAGGCCTCACGGGGACTGGGTTTTCCCTGAGGCCGCTGCTACGTTCCTTCTCAGCGGTGCTGTGTCTGCGTACTGGCCCCGGGCATGGCACAGTGAGCCAGTGTCCCCAGGCAGGGCCAGGCTCTGGAGCCAGATAAGTCAGGCTCGGCTCAGATCCCGGACCATAGCTAGCCGGTGGCTTCCGTCAAGAACTTGACCTCTCTGAGCCTTAGTTTGCTCAGCTGGAAAGCATGCATAATAGTTGTCTCTCGCTCACAGGGTTGTTTTGGGTAGACGAGGCGATGTGTGAACATTCTGGCACATAGTGGGTGCTTCTTAAAAGGTAGCTGGTCTGTCCGGTCTCCTCCCCAGCCCTCCTCTCCACAAAGCTACCCCGAAAGTGCCCAGGAGGTGCGCCCCGCCCGCTTCCCTGCTCCCCAGCAGTGCCTAGAGCAGCTGGCCAGCCTCCCCTCTCGCAAACTCCCACCCAGACCTTAGACCAGCCTCGGCGCGCCCTCCCCTGGCCCGTCCAGACAGGACCATCCTGTCCTCGGTGCCCGTGAGCGTTTGCACCACACTGCCGTATGTAGGTGCTGACACATCTCGCTTGCTCGGAGACTGGGAGGGACCCCTCCCCCCTTTCTCATTCATACGCCCGGTGCCCGGCACTCAGAAACATTTGTCTAATGTCTGGGGTGTGAGCGGCAGAGGGCCGGCTGCCTCAGGTGGGCCTCTGGGCTTGCCATCCTCACGCGTCTGGTCTCTGCCCCCTTCACCCTGGTTCGCAGACCTGGACTTGGCCGTGCCAGAGACCGTCAGACTGGACAGCAGTTTACACAAGGCCCGAGCCCAACTACTGGCCAAGGGCCGGAGACACCGGCCCTCCCGCTCCAGGCTTCGCGACAGTGCCAGCTCCGCAGAGGACGGCGAAAACTCCGATGGGCCCGGAGGCAAGGTTGGGGCAACCCACCCAGCCGCACGCACCCTACGCACCCTCTTGGGCCGCCCCCCAATCCCTCCAAACGCGTTTCCAGGGAGACCACGCTCCCAGACTTAAGACATAGTAAGGCCAACGGGAATTACCTGCATTGGCTTCTGGCTGGTGTCAAATTTTACGAGGGTGTTCTCATCCCCATCTTACGTGTGGGGGAACTGAGGCTCCGAGAGGTTCGGTAACAAATTCCCGCAGTTAGCAAGTGAGGAAAGTGGGATTCAACCCCAGCCTACATGACGGCAGGCCCCCCCATCTCCCCCGCCGCTCATGGCCCAGCCGGCCCCCTTCAGAGGCCCCCTCGCAGTTGACCGGGTGAAACCAATTCCCAAGCCCCTCGGGGAAGAGGGGAGGAGGGCTGGCGGTGAGCGGCTGCCCCCTCCCCCAGGTGACGGACGGCTGCGGGAGCCCGCTGCACCGGCTGCGCTCGCCTCTGCACTCGGGCCCCGGGTCCCCGGCCGGGGGCTCTTTCTGCCTGGAGCCTCCGGGGTTGCGGCGCAGCCTGGACGAAGACGAGCCGCCGCCCTCGCCGCTCACGCGCTACCGGCCCCTGCACAACGCCGCCTCGCACGAGGGCCTGGCCGCCGCCTCCGGCTCGCCGCCGCGCTCCGCGCCCTCCTCCGACAGCTCGCCCAGCTTCGTGCGCCGCCACCCGCGCGGGGAGCCGCACAGCGAAGGTGAGCGGGGCGCCCGCGCGGCGCCCCCTGCCGGCGGGGGCCGGCACTGCAGCGGCCCCCGCCGGGCGGCGGGCTTAGGGCGGGGCGGTGGGGAGGACGCGGTCCTGCTCGGCTCGCTCCTTCGCTCCCTGAGCACCTGCTATGTGCCGGACACTGTTGCGCCCCGGGGCACACAGGTGAGGAAACAGATGCAGCCTTTTCCCGCACGAGGCATGCAGTTCGGGGAAGGGACCATCTAGTAATTCTTATAGTTTAAGGGGGCAGCGATCAAATCATCCCTTAAATTCAACACATAGTTCCAAGTTGTCATAAGCGCCGCGGGAGAAGCTGCGCGGTGGCGGGAGGGCACAGAGCGGGGTGAAAGGGCCTAGCTGGGAGCATCCTGTAAGGCTTCTCTGAGGAAGTGACAGGTGAGCCAAGACTGGAAGGCGGGTTAGAAGCTCAGTCAGGATAAAATGAACGGTAAAAAAAATGAACCCTGCTCTTTCATGGTTTGTGTAAGGCTTTTCTAAATATTCCTTGAAACAGGCAGGTGTTATTGTAGGTCCCATGATATGGGTGTTACTGTAGATCAGGTGTTCTCATCCCCCTATCCGAGATGAAGGAAGCTCAGAGAGGTAAAGTGATTTGTCCCAAGTCACACAGCCAGTGAAGGGCCCCAGAGCCAAGTTACCTGATCCTCAGTCAGAAGCGTTTCTGCCACGTCACCCTGGCAGCTGAAGGAGGCAGGTAAGCCACCACACAGGCGATCTCCTTCCCTCTCGTCTCCAAAGATGACAGCCGGGACGCCAGCCCGCCTGAGCCTGCCAGCCCCACCATCGGCCTGGATAAGAAGACTCGCCGAAAGTTCCTGGACCTGGGGTGAGTGGAGAACGGGCCAGAAGCAGAGGCCCGGAGCTTTTGGGTACGGGGTAGCGCAGCGGGCAGCACTGCCCCCACTCCCCCCTGCCCTCCCCACAGGGTCACCTTACGCCGAGCATCCACTAGCAAGAGCCGGAAGGACAAGGGCAGCAACCGCCTGTCCATGGGCGGCAGGTAAGTGGTCCCCATGGCCCCTCGGCCGCGGCTTCCGCCCGTAGTTCCCTGGGGGCCCGGCCCTCGCCTTGGTGCCCCCACCCACACACCGTGCCCTCTCCACAGGGAGTCCGTGGAGGGGTCCGGCAGGTCAGGGGGCTCCCCGTTCCTGCCCTTTTCCTGGTTCACAGACAGCGGCAAGGGCTCGGCGTCCTCTGGGAGCACCACCTCCCCCGCCTGCTCCCCTAAACACGAGGGCTTCAGCCCGAAGAAGTCAGCTTCTCAGGTGAGTCCGTGGCCTTCCTGCGCCTGTGCCGGCCCCAGACTCCCGGGACAGGAGGGCGGCTTTCCCCGGACTCGGGCCGGGATCCAGGCATTCCTCGAGTCCATCCGTCTGTCGATGGAGTCATTCAGTGATTCGTTAGTTCATTCGTTCTCAGAGCTCCCTCATTCACTTGTTCGCTCAGGCATATTCGGAGCAGTTCCTCCGTTGTTTGGTTCACTGAATTCAACGCGTGTCACTGAACACTAGGCTTCCCCTGGTGTCCACCCAGCCCGAGGCCTCCCCCATCCGGGCCCACTCTCCTGCCTGGCTCATCCTGTCTCAGGAGCCGGGCTACCTGTGTGGTGGGGTGAGGCCTGGAGGCAAGAGAGATGAGTGGGACCCAGCGCAGCCAGTGCCCAGGAGCCCGCAAGCCTGCGGGAGAAGGGAGATGCGGGGGGGGGGGGGGCAGAAGCAACAGTGTCTGCTCATGCCGCGCTGGGCGGTTTACAAGGCTCCAAGCGCGTGCTTTTGCCTTACTCCTGCAAAGCGCAGGCGCGCCGCCCCAGTGGTATAGACGAATGAATGAAGACCGAGGGAGAGGGACTTGCCACTTGCGTTGCTTGCCAGGCTCTAAGCCTGTTCCGTGGTTGTCCCTTGTGTGCTGCTGGGGCAGAGGAGACCAGGAAGCTGTGAGTTGGGGGGGGGAAGAGTTCCTTCCGACCTGGCACTTCCTTATTCCCTCTTCCCCTACGCGGACTCCCTCCATCTCTTCCTTCTCTTGTGCTGAGTCCTGGGATAACGTTGTGAACAGACTGCCCAGGGCCTCAGAGAGCTTGCGGCCTCTGCTCGGGCACTTACCGGCCAGGGTGCTGGAGGCCGCTGGTGGGGAGGCACAAAGCAGCGGGACCCCTGACCTAGCCTGGGGGCATCCTGGTTGGCTGCCTGTAGGAAGTGACACCCGGTGTGAGACTTCCTCCATTCCTGCTAACTATTCTGCCTCAGTTCTAGCCCCACGTCCTCCCAGAAGCCTTAGGGCCCGATGCCTCGCGTGAGTCACCGTGTCGTATGTGTCTGCTCGGCTCCTGGTTCAGGCACAGGAGGCCCTGAGCAACTCCTGGTGGCCCGGCCCCAACTTCAGCTCCATCCAGACGGGGCGGTGGGTTGCGGGGGGAGGGGACTCCCTTGGGCTCGCGGGTGAGTTCTCCTCAGCAGCCTGCACCCCTCCTGTCTAGGAATCCACCCTGAGTGATGACTCCACACCCCCCAGCAGCAGTCCCAAGATCCCCAGCGGCCCCCGGCAGGAGACCAAGTGTTCCTACCCCTACCACACCCTGTCCCAGTCTTCGGATGAGGTGAGCAAGCCCGGCCCTCTGAGTGTCGGGTGTGCGGGCCACGGGCCAGGTCTTCCCCCCCCTCACTGTCCTTGGTCTCCACCCCCAGTTCCTGGACGAACCTCTCCCCGAGGTCCACCACTGGACCAGCCAGCAGGTGGGCCAGTGGCTGCACAGCCTCAACCTGGAGCAGTATGCGGCCGAGTTCGCCGCGCGGCAGGTGGACGGGCCCCAGCTCCTGCAGCTGGACGGCAGCAAACTGAAGGTGGGTACGCCGAGAAGAGCCGGGACCCAGCTGGGGCCCGAGGCAGCCTTCCGGGATTGGGATCCCCTCACCCCGATCTGTCACTTCCTTTAAGGCTACCGCCCTGACCTCTGACCTCGGGGCAAGGTCCGTGGGCTCATCTCTGCGCTCTAGCACAGGTCCCCAGTCTGACTCGCAACTCCAGCCCAGGTCTTCATTTTGACCTTCAAGCTCCAGCCCAAGCCTCCAGGTTGACCTTGACTTCCAGGCCCATCAGATCCCCTGACTCTTGATTCTGAGTCTCCTGGTGTCACAAGAAACCAGGCCTCTCTCTATCACCTTGCCTGACTCTCCGTCTTGGAGGGTGCCGGTAGTCAGGGGAGGTCAGGGAGGTGCCTCGGATCTTCGTGCTGGGAGGTTTCCGGCCTGTTCCCCGCCCTCTGCTGCACCGCTTGGGGAAGGGGTGGTGAGGAGAGTCCCCAGGGAGTCTCTGAGTGGAGAGGGGCCTCGGCTACTGACCAGCCATGTGACCTCGGGCAAGTCACCCGCTACCTGTGGGCCCCGGGGATGCCGGGGCCGTGCCGCGGCTGAAATCCTGAGTGGCAGAATGGGGGCTGAGGATTGCCAGGGGTGGGGGCGGGGGCCGAGGGTCTGGAAAGATCCTCGCCGGCCTCTGTTCCGAACGCTCCCCTTCCGACTTCTTGCCACGGGCAGGTCCGGGAGGCGGAGGACTCGCAGAGCTTACAGCTGGGGCACGGAGAACCTGGGGCTTGGGTTGGCCGGGGCCCCGGGCGGTTCTGGGGCTCGTTCCCTCACCCTCGAATTCCTCCCCAGAGCCTGGGGCTCAGCAACTCGCATGACCGGGCACTAGTGAAGCGGAAGGTGAAGGAGCTGGCGGCGGCCGCTGAGAAGGAGCGCAAGGCCCAGGAGAAGGCCGCACGGCAGCGGGAGAAACTCCGGCGCAGGGAGCAGGAGGCCAAGAAGAGCTAGGGGAGGGCGGGGGGCAGGCACCGGCACCCAGGCGCTGGCGGCCGCTGGGCTCGGTGGGCACAGGCCTCAGCGAGGAGGCGGGGCCTGGGCGCCAAGCTTGGGCTGGCCTGGCCCCACACTCTCGGGGCGGGGGGGTGGTACGTGCCCTCTCTCACCCTGTCACTCGGTCTGGACCCAGATGCCCCAGAAAGGGACACCCCAGGAGAGGGCCCAGGAATAAATCCAATTTCAAGGACTTGTTTGGCACAGAGTCCCTAGGGGAGCTGGCAGGTTCTGGGCAGAGGGCAGGGAGGCCAGGGCTGAACGAGTCTGGGAGTCCTGAGGCCCCTGGGTCAGTCTGGCCCTCTGCCCTCGGGCCACGGCGGTGCTGGCCGGCACTGAGCTAGGACGCCTGCCCGCCCACCTGCCTTCTAGAGGCCCTGAGATGGGGCCGGGGCCCCGGGGCTGAGAGAGGCGGAAGCAGCTCAGCAGGAGCGGGTGGGTAGAGTTGGTTTCTCCAGCTCTCGGAGGCGAGGCGGCCGTGCGCCGGGAGGCTCCGCGCTCCCCAGGGAGGCCGGGGTGGGGGGGCACTGCAGCAAGTTGCACTCAGGGTAGACTCCCAGTCTGCACTCCTCAAGGCGAGAGCAGAGACGGCGGCACAGTCACCCCACGCGACCTTTGCGAGGACTTCAGGGGCAGGAAGGGAGGAGGACAACCTTCTCCTTCCCCTTCCCTGTCCTGTGGGGTCCCCATGGTGAGAGGACGTCCATACAGATCTGTCCCTCCGGGCCCATTCGAGGCCTGGTCTGCGACCTGCCGTCTAACACAGGGCGTACTTCTGTTGCTCCCGCAGAGGACACCTTGAGACCTCTCTGGGCACGGAGCCAACTTGGGAGCCGGGGGTGACGGGATACCCCCACCAGTACTGAACAGGTGAATCCTCGCGCTGGCCAGCTAGAGAGGCACAATCTGGGGGTCCCCCCGCAATCTATTGGAAGGGTTCATCATCCCTCCCCCGTCGGCTCTGGTTCCTGTCCGGGCCTCAGAGGGTTCCAGAACTGGCAGGCAGTGCAGGCTCTGGATGGCTGGGCCACAAGCAAGGGTGGGGCCTGGCCCCTGGGGAGGGGTGGGGTCCATCCGAGCAGTCCAGGGATGACCTCTGTCTGTCCTTAGAAGGAGGGGTGGGGCTTTCAGGTGCAGCACTGGCCGGCAGCTAGCCCAGCCTCTGGGGGACTGGCCAGTTATCAGCGGGGCCGGAGGGCCTCTGGTTAGAAGTGCCCCTCTGCCTCCACCTGCCTGGAGTGGTGACGAGGACCCGATGCATGCCAACACCCCTCATTCCTGCTCAGGGGCTCTGGCTTCAAGGCCGCCCCTGCTACGGCCGGGGTCCTGTCCCTGGGACTCGGCCCTTTGCTCCTCTCTGCTGTCCGTGCTGGGAGAGGGGCTTCAGGGGAAACTGAGATTTGGGGGCACCGGCACCACTTGCGCCTGCCGGAGGGGCTGGTGGGGAGGTCGGAAGGCACCCAGGCCTTTGAAGCTCTCAGGAGCTATATGGGTGCCCACCTGCATGTGAAGGGGGGGTGGTACTCAATTTATTTCAATAAACACTTATGATGTGCCAGTGACCTTTGTCGCCCCGGTCGGGAAGCTGGGCTGGGTCGGGAGGCTGCGCCGGGCCCCGAGTGTGGCGGGGTGACGCGTCTGTCATTAGGTGCTGTCCTGGCAGGTGTTCTGAATGGATGGCTTTGCCTGGTGGCGTGCTCGTGATAGGCACTGAGTCACGCCCTGGGCTGGGTGTCCCGAGCGCGTCATTCGGTCATCCCAGGGACTGCAGTCTGCGTGTGGTGTTTGTGCCTGCGGGTCTCCTCCCCCTCCCCCCGCCCCCCCCTCGCAAAAAGCAGCCAGGACACGGTCTCATTCAATCTCCTCTTTACTGCGGATGTCACGGTCATCATCACAGCCACTAGGAGGAACACACGACTTTAACCCCTGTGTGCGAAGGGGAAGGGGGGGGTGGCTTTCGGGGCTATAAAACTAGCTATGTACAGAGAGCATTCTAGGGAGGAAGCCACCCCAAGCACGTGCGTGTCCAGGCACGGTGGGAGGTGGGGTCCGGAGCCCAGGCGGAACCGTGTGGGTGTGGGGCCGGCAGGTGGGGGTGTGCCTGTGAGGACATGCCAGGGAAGGGCTTGGGCAGTGCCCGAGGGGCTCTGAGGAGCTTGGCTGGGGGCCGCCGATCTCTGGGTCCTCCCAGGTTCCTCCACTTTCAGGGTGAGCCCTGGGTGAGAGCGCCCGCCTCCTAACCTTGACCTTCAAAGCTCAGGGTGGAGGGAGGCGCCGCAGGACCAGGTCCCCAACCAGGGGCCCACGGGTGCAACCCCTTTCTCCACCCAGGGATGCCCGGCTCCTTCCGAACGCTGACGCCGGGCTAGGGCCAGGGTGCCTGCACAGGCTGGGGGGAGGGGAATACGGCGAGCAGGGCGTCCACTGGGAAGGCCAGGGCCGTGGAGGGCAGTAACAGTGCCCTGGCAGAAAAGTTGGCAGCTCCCAAGGAGGAAGACGGCCATGGAGACAGACGCCCCAGCAGGATGGGGACAGTCCCCTGCCCTCAGACGTCGCCCGCGGAGACTGAACACCAGGGAGACTACCCAGGGGTCTCCACGGAGATGGAGATTGGCACTTAGGGGTCCCCACGGACTGGTCACCGCAATGATTTCCATAGAGACAGAAGCTGGTCATCAGGGAGAGCCTCCCCCCACCTGGGGGGGGGACGGGGAGGGTCACCGTGGTGGCCAGTCCCAGAGACAGCCGTCCATCCTCTCAAGTGCAGGGTGGGGGCGAGGCGGCCCCTAGCTGACGCGGTACGTGGACGTGTTCTTGGGCTCTGTGCTGGGCACACACCAGTCGCCGGCCTCCTGGATGGTCTGGTAGTGGCGCCAGGCGGACTTGTTGTACACGGGCAGGCGCTCCACGGAGTCCGTGGACAGGGCCTGGAGAGCACCCGGGGTCAGCCCGTCCCGCTTCCCAGCGTCTCCCCCACTCCTCAGGAGGTCACCCTTTGCCCACGGTGGGTGGCGGCGGCCTCTGAATGTGACTCGCCATGTCTGAGTCAGCGCAGCTAGGTGCCAGACGCTGGCTGAGACAACCGACCCTGGCCCAGAAAGACCCACGAAAGGACCTGTCCCTTCCGTGCCTGGCTCCTGCCCATGCGGGACGGCTGCTCACTCAGAGTGTCAGGGAGGCAGAGGGCGGGCGGGCTGTGACCTTCAACAAGGTCACCGACTCCGACTCCGGGCCTCAGTCGCTTCCTGAGCCGAATGACAAGTTCTCTACGGCACGCCCCTTCCTCCTGGGTATAAGAAAGCAGTCAAAGGTCCCCAGAACAGGGGTCTCCTTGACCGTGGACTTCCTTAAATGGCCTGTCAAGCTGGGAATGTCTGGGGGCCGGGGAACTGTGCCTTTGCTCTGCTTCTCAGTCTGGAATCCGGAAAGGATTGGAGGGATGGAGAAGAAACCTAACGGTGGGCCACGGCAGCAAACCCCGCCAGCCGGGCCCTGCGGCCAAGGACCCTCACCTTGAGGTAGATGACGGCATCGGTCCCAAAGCCCTCCATGGAGAAGAGCTGCAGGTCTCCCTGGAAGTACTTGGCATAGAGACGGGAAATGGGGAGCCCGTACCCGAAGCCAGCCTACAAGGGGGCAGGAAGGGAGCGTGATGAGGGGGCTGGTGCTGGGCCTCCTGGAGCCCTAGGGGACCCCTGTGCTGAGTTGGGGGAGGGCCAGGGGATTCCCAGAATCCCCCAGGGGTGAGGGAAATCGGTCTGGTGGAGCCAGAAAGGCTGAGCTGTCTCAGCTGGGGTTCGGGGCACGCAGGGGAGGCAGAGGAGTTCAGCCCTGGGGGTCTGGACAGGTCAAGGGGCTCCCGTTCCCAAACCTCCCGCTCTGCTGGGAAGGCAGAGAGGTGCTGGCGAGGGAACAAAGCGGAGAGAGAGGCAGTATCTTCGTGGGGCACTAGAGGGAGAAGGAGAGTCGAGGAAAGGTGACAGACAGACACCTGCAGGTCAGGTCAGAAGGCAGCCATAGGCTGCGGGGTGGGGGGGGGGGAGGGGGGAGTGGGAGGGGCAGCTCCCTCCCACTCCCCCCCCCCAGACTGGGAAAGGTGACTGACACCACACGCAGCCACACAAGAACAAAGACCACGGGCACTGAGGAGGCAAGTGACGGGGACAGTGACTGATGAGAAGAGGTAAAAAGACAGACATCCTTTAGGAGGTGGGGTGGGGGGTCCTGGGGAGAAGCCATCTCACCAGCGGTGTCCCTCCGGTGCCTGGCTGGGGGGTGGGGGCTGTGGAGTACATGTAGCTGAAGAGTCGCTCGATCTTCCTCAGGGGGACGCCCCCACCTCGGTCACTCATCTGGGGGAGACGGAAGTGTCGTCGGCGCTCACGTTCCCCCGCACCCTGACACCCCTGACCTTCCCTTGGTCGGCCCTATCCCCAGGGTCTTCTCCGAGCCCATCTCCTGGTGGGAGGGAAGTTCGCACCCCACTGCCCTCTGGCCCCAAACCAAGGGTCACGTACTTTGATGGACAGATCTTCCTCGCCCAAGGCCACCATGACCTTGATAGGTGGGAGGACCAGGCTGTTCTCGTGGCTCTCCACGGTTGCGCGCATGGCGTTCTGTGCAGGGAAAGGCAGAAGAGAGGAGTGGGAGCCGCCTAGCCCGACCGCCCCCAACCCCACAGAGGGCCACCCCCCGCCCCCTTACCTTGAAGAGTTCGAAAAGCATGTGGTAGAGGTGGGAGGGGACGTAGACCATGTGAATTGGCTGTTTGGAGTTGGATGCTGCTGGGAAATTTGAGACCGAGGGTCAGGAAATTGTCAAGAAGTCACCATTCCGCATTCATTCGCTCAGCACCTAGGACCCAGCACCCAACCGTCCATCTGTCGTCCAGCCATCTGCTGGGCCACCCACCCGGCATGTGTGCATCCCGCTCTCCATTCATCCGGTGTCCCTTCAACCATCTGTCTATTCGTACGGTGTCCGTCCATCATAAAATGTCCGTCCACCCATCTGTTCACCCATCCATCCAACCACTGATGTTGTACGGTCGGCATCTATGAACTCCCCCAACTACCCATCCAGTGCCCGTTCAACCATCCACCTGTCCCTCAACTATGCATCTATTCAAACATCTGTCCTTCTCAGCTATCCATTCATTCAGAGAGCACAGACCCATCCTTCTCTTTACCCATTATTTATCTAGCCATCCATCCATTCAAAAAGTATTTATCCATCCTATATCCAGCCTCCTAGCATCCACCTGGACACCAGAATCCCTGGGAAGTTGTTTTTTTTTTTTTTTTACTTTTTTTTTTTAATTTTTTTTTTAACATTTATTTATTTTTGAGACATAGAGACAGAGCGTGAGCAGGAGAAGGGCAGAGAGAGAGGGAGACACAGAATCAGAACACAAGCTCCAGGCTCTGAGCTTTCAGCACAGAGCCCGAGGCGGGGCTCGAACTCACAGATCGTGAGATCATGACCTGAGCTGAAGTCGGCCGCTCAACTGACTGAGCAATCCAGGCGCCCCTAATGTTACTTTTGAGAGAGAGAGAGAGACAGAGCACAAGTGGGGGAAGGCCAGAGAGAGAGGGAGGCACAGAATCTGAAGCAGGCTCCAGGCTCTGAGCTGTCAGCACAGAGCCCGACGCGGGGCTCGAACCCACAAACCACATGATCATTACCTAGGCCGAGGTTGGAGGCTTAACTGACCAAGCCACCCAGGGCAGCCCCCCCCCCCCCGCCGCCGTGGAGAGTTTTTTTAACCCAGTGGGGGAGGGGAGAGGTGTTGCGCATGGTTCTCAGAGCAGCACTCCGCCTCTCAAGAACCGCTCTAGCCCGGAGAGTTTCTGGGTGTCAGGGACTGCTGTCTTTTCCTGGTATCTGGTGCGGAGCTTTGTAACAAGAGCTCAAACAATGTGCAAAGGATGAATGAATGAAGGACTCTCAGGCCCTGAGCTGGGCAGCGGGGCATAAAGTTGAATAAAATTCAGCCCTACCGTCTTGTACCTTCAAGTCTAGACCACACACAGCTGACTTTCACGTTGGCTGTGGTCCCCAGAGCTATGTGCCAGGCCCTGAACTTGACCCCAGGGATACTGGAATAAAGTAGCCTAACTCTGCTCTTCTATCTCTGCCCACAAGTAATTCAAACAGAGGTAAGCAGGGGCCTAACCGTGTTTTCTAGGAAGTCCAGGAAGGCTTTTCCAAGGACCTGAACTTGACCTGGGCCTTAAGGATGTGGGTAGCGTGACTTCCAGGCATGAAATACCTCAGGTTTCTGGCACACAGGCAGGGGGTGGCTAAGGTGCAGGTGGGGGAGGGGAAGGATACAGAAACTTCCAGATCCCTGATCCCCCTTTCTCCTCTGCCCTTGATTCATCAGCAGGTCCTGACCTCTCTACTTCTTTTTACAAAACCTACCCTCTTTTTTTCCATCTCTGCTGCCTTGCCCTCCTGTGGAGTCCTGCGGTGACCTCCTAACTGGTCTTCCTGAGGTCTCACCCACCCCCTCCAACCTCTAAATAGCTTTACAACATAAGTCAGACCCTGGCATCACCGTGTTTCAAACCCTCCAACGGGCTTCCTGCGGCACACAAAATCCCAGCTCCTGCTGTGGCCCAGGGGCCCTGCATGCCCTGGCCTCTGTCTCCAAGCCCTTCCCGCCCATCTCCCAGCCCACTCACTGCTCCTGCTGGTCCCTGACCGCCCCGTCCAAAGCAAGACCCTGGCAGCCACCGTCCTGGAGAAGAGTGGTCTTCCCTTCCTCTTTTTGTAATAGATACCCCCTTCCCCAAAGTTGTAACGGGCACATGGCTCCCCAGCTAGTCTGAGTTCCCAGGATCCCTGGCGGCCGGGCATGGCCGGGTGACTTAGGGGAGCGACTGTCCGCCCCCCCTGAGCCCTGCCTTCTACATCCTCCTCCTCTTCCCCAGCTGGAACTGAGCCCTGAGGGTGGGTGGCCAGCTCTGACTCTCCCAGGGGCTGGAGAGAGGGAAACCTCTCTTCTAATTAAGCCACTGTTGTCTGGATTCTGAAAGGGCAGCCCAACTGATACCCTATCAAATACGCCGCTCCTCGCCGTCGCTGTCACGTGACCTCGTCTGGCTTCCTCCCCTTCACTTGTCACCATCTGCAATTAGCTTGTTTATGATTTGTTCACTGGCTAACGGCCCCATTCCCCCACCTCTCCAGCACTGAGAACGTAGCCTCCGTGAGAACGGAGTGCCTCGCCTGGTGAGCTGACGGCTTAATAAATGCTTGACACATCAGTTAATAATAATACTGCTAATAATAAGTCAACACTAGCTCTGCTTCTGCCCCATCCAGTTCTTTTCCTTTTTTTTTTTCCAGTTCTTTTCCTGACTTCCCCATCTCACCTTCTCCAGAACCCTGAGACAAACACACACACGCACACACACGCACACGCACGCACGCACGCGCACACGCACGCACGCACGCGGCCTCGCTCACTCACTATTGATCTCTTGGATCTCCAAGTCAGGTGAGGCCATGTAATACTTGTCACACAGGAGCTTGGCCATATCGTAGGCATCTGAGACAAGAGAGGGGCCGTTTAGGGAATGGGGACGGTCCCGGCAGGCGGCGCTCTTGGCACTGACACGGGAGGGGCGTGGTAACATTACACCCAAGGGGATGAGGCCCCCCCCCCGCTGGGGAATGGCGCAGCCTCGGGCCAAGTAGCTTGAAGGCGGTTGGGGGGGGGTAGGTCTCTGGGGCTCCCCTGTGCGGGCCAGCACAGTGGGGACGGCTTACCCTTCACCACCTCGGAAACGTTGCAGTTGGGGTCGATGCTGCCAATGTGTTTGGGGTGCGCTGGGTTGGTGCTGCCGTCGAAAATCAGGGCTGTAGGCAGGAAGGAAGGGTGCTGCCGGTGGGCTCCCCTCCTGCCCCTGGGGCTCTCTGACTCCACCCCTGCACGTAACGCCTCACCTCCCACCTCCTCCCTGTCTGGACTGTTTGCAGAGCTGAAGTATTCTCAGAGCGCCTCGTCCCCCACACAGCCCACGTTACATCTCTTCCTCCTTCTGCCCGGCCGTGGACCAATCATTTCCCCGTCCTGCATCAGCCATGATCTGAGCATGAGGAGCTCATTTTATTTTCAATTGGTCCTAATTTCTCGACCATCAGAGGGAATACTTCGGGACTAGGAAACTCTAAACAACAAACTGTTTCTGAGTGTAACAGAGTTTTAACGAATACCACATGGGACACTTTTTTTAAGTAGAGAGAGGACGTGATTTTGCGTTCTACAAACACGCAGAACAACGCACTGCATGGCTGCTGTGTGCTTTCTCCGCTGGGGAGCCAGGAGCGCTCTTTGGGGTCCTGAGCACCCACCCCCCCCGACCCCCGCTCACTGTGCTGGTTGATAAGCATGCGGATGGAGATGCGGCTGAGGTAGAAGCGGTCCAGAAAGTACTGGATGTTCTGGTTGGAGACCGGGTCGTCGCCGTAGGCGTCCTTGTACTCCAGCACGCCCTGCGCCATGGTGGGCACCACGTCGTTGTGGCGGTTCCGGATGGTGATCAGGGCGTCAGTGAACCTGCAGGGCACGGCAGCCGTCAGGCCCGCCGCCCAGTCCCACCACGCAGGGGGCCCCTTCCGACCTCCTCTCCCCATGTCTTCATTCACCCGACCCTTCCCAACCTGACGGACAGACGGTGCCTTCCCCACTGCTTCCCCAGCCTGCCCTGGATCTCCAACTGCCCGTCTGACAGCGGGGAGCTCTTCCGGGGCAGGGGCTTGGATCCCCCGAGTCAGACTCAGGGACACTGAGTCCAGGGGCTAATTCCCGTCTCAGACTCGATATCCTTGAGGGTAGCGGTCATTCCTTCCACCCTCCTGTCACTTCTGCCTCCGGGCTGTGACCCGGTCAGTGCCCCTCGCCTGCGCCTGCCCCCGCCACCCTGCCCCCCACGGAGACCCTCGCTCACTGGCTCAGGGTCCGGTGATCCTCGGGGTCCTTGTCCAGGAACTCCATGATGTCCAGGAGACTTTGGACATACCTGTGTGCAAGGGGCAAGGGGGGACATCGCCTCAGCTCCGGGCCACGCCTGGCCCCCTTCCCACCCGACAGCTGGCCCCACGCCTGCTCCGCCCCTACCGTGGGCGGCGCCCGGACTTCGCCGGCTGCCGGGCTGCACCACACATTCTCCCCAATGCGTGTCATCTGTATGCGAGTCTCCCTGACAACACAGTAAGTTACGCAAGAGCCTCTCTCATCGGCCGGTCCTCCGTACGGCACCTTTGCTTTGGGATCTAAGAATAGCAGTCTGAGGAGGGCACTGGGGCTTGGCCCAGCCCCGGGGCCTCGGGGATCACTGACCAAGGTTCCGCAGTGACAGAAGGCTGGGGCAAGTCACTTAACCTCCCTGAGCCCCTTCGTGGAAACCGACCGTAACATCTGACCTGCCGGGGCTGCCGTTTCCTCCCACGGGGCACGGCTGGCCAGCCCGGGGCGGGGCGCGTCGGAGCAGAGGCTCAGTGAGGATTAGAGCCTAACACTCCGGCCGGGCACAGGAGCCGGGCACAGGAGCCGTGCAGTCTGCCTCGGGAGCGGATTTTAAAGGGCGGGTGGGAAGGACTCAGGAGCAGGGCGGGCACGCTGGCCCTGACCATGGGTGGGGCAGGAGCCCACAGCCAGCCAGGACAGCTCGCTCTGCTCCAAAGGCCAGGCGGGAGTAGGTGGCCCCCTGCAGCCCGCCATCTGCAGGCCTGGGTGGGAGGCCCGATTGCCTCAGGAGTACCAAAGAGCTAGGTAACCAGGGGAGTGCTGGGAAGCCCTGAACTCGGGGGGCAGCAGGGGACCAGCCTGTGCAAGGGAGTTGGGCCCGCCCGTGGCAGCGGACGATGCCAACCTAGAGCCCCAGCAGCTGGGGTCAACCTAGAGCCCCTGGGAGCCAGGCCCCCCCTCCCCCATGCCCAGGCTCACACGCCCAGCCCACAGGCTGTTCTCCCGGGGAAGGCCCCAGAGCTGAGCCGCTCTCCCTGGAGAAACACTTTGTGCCAGCAGACGGAGGGGCTGCCAAGAGCCCTGGGGCGGAGGGCTGCGAGGGGGCCTCGGCAGTCTCCAGAAAAGGCCCCTCCACAGTAGGCACATTCCTGTGTGCACAGTGCTTTGACCTTGACAGGCGAGAAGGGCAGGAATCAGCCCCATTTCACGGGTTCCTCAACTGCGGCCCGAAGCGGTCTTACAGCTGGGAGGTGGTAGGTGTAGAGAAGACTCAAGCCTCTGGCACTCTTGCCAGCGGGCAGTGCTCTGTCCGCTCCAAACACCTCCGTGTCCCCAAGGGTCCCTCTGTGCAGAACACCCTTCCCTCTTCACCTACCAACTGCTGGTCTTCCCTCTCCTGCTGAAGGCAGTGGAGGAGAGAGTGGGAGAGCAGGCTTGGGGACCAGCTCATCCTGAGTGCCCGTCCTGGCTTGCCCCACTTCGGGCTGTGTGGCCTGTGTAAGTCGTGGAGCCTCTCTGGGCCTGGGTTTCCTCATCAGGAAAGCGGAGGGTTTGGGGCCTACCGCCAACACTACCTTTCACCGAGGGTCGCATGTGACCATGAGCACAGGGCCGAGTGTGCAGGGAGCACTCTCTAGATGCGCGTCCTTGTCATGCATGGAGGTCTAAATACCGTCGACGGCGGGGCGCAGCCTCGAAGCCCCCATCTGGCACCCAATACCCTCCTCCTGGTCGTACTGGGCATAGGCTCTGAGTCCCGTTTTAATCACGCTCTGGACGGCCATCGTGCTGTGGGATGGCAGGAACGGGGCCGTCCCAGGCCTGGTGCTCCCTGTCTGCCCACCGTACCCGGCAGCAGAGACCGTAGCCCCCACGTCGCCCAGCCCCACCCCCGCCACCCCAGCAGACCATCAGAGACGCCTCAGCTCGGGCTCCCTGGAGAGTTATAACATCTGCCCCTTACAGGGTGCCTGCCCGTGTCCAGGGCACACGGGTGCTCCCGTCCCCCAGCAGCCTGGAGACCCGTGCGGTATTTCCGCTTTTTATGGATAAGGAAACCAGCTCAGAGAAAGCAGGTGAGATGGCCCAGGCCACACCATAAGTGGCCCGCACTGGGATTCAAACCCACGTCTCGCTGACTCCGAGTCCACACCACGTGGCCAGCTGCTCGCCATCTACGCCGGTCCTAACGGTGCTGCTGCCAGTGTGACGGCGGCCAGTGCCAGCCTCGGACAGGGCTCGGCTCTGTGCTGGCCTGCTCCCCTACTTTAGCCTCTGCATTAACCTGGGAGGTGGGTGCTGCTGCTGCACCCATTCCACAGATGAGGGGGTTACCGAGCAGAGCAGGGCCTCTCTCTCTTGCGGGCCGTGTGCCGCCAAACCCCTGTTCTACCCCCTCACCGCCATGCCCAGGGTAAAGCTTCCTGCTCAGGATTCTGGGAGGGAGAGGGGCTTTGGGGAGAGAACCTGCAAGTGTACAAGGCTGGGGTAGGTAGAGAGAGGTCGGGGAGGAAACCAGCTGGGGGGTGGAGCCCAGAACCCCTTCCTAAGATGGGGGTGGGAAGGGGAGGGAGGAGCAGGACGCCTTGCCCGCTGGGGGAGGACGTGGAGGGGCAGAGACAGAGTCCCAGCGCAGGGGTAGGGGGAGCGCCTGGGCTACTGGTGCCACCCCTCCGAGGCTGCCTAATGGACCCTAAAGAACAGAAGTCGGGGCACCTGGGTGGCTCAGTCGGTGAGGCGGCCGACTTCGGCTCAGGTCACGATCTCACTGTTTGTGGGTTTGAGCCCCGTGTTGGGCTCCGTGCTGACAGCTCAGAGCCTGGAGCTGGCTTCAGATTCTGTGTTTCCCTCTCTCTCTCTGACCCTCCTGTGCACATACTCTGTCTCTGTCTCTCTCTCTCTAAAACATAAACATTAAAAAAAAAAAAAAACAGAAGCGGGGCCTGGTCACGTGGCCGACGAAGTGGAGCGAAGGGCGCCGGGATGGACTGACCCAGTGCCGGCCAGCTCCAGCGCAGGGAGGGCCGTCAGCCTCAGGCCTGGGATAGCACCCCTGCCCGCCCGACCCCCCTCCCGCCCCCGAAGGGTCTCTCCTTCCAGGGAGGGTCTTTCCATCCGGGAGAGGATGGGCAGGATTTTCCCAGAGGACACCGGCCCTGGCCCGAAGCCGATGTCACCCTCGGAAAAGACTGGGTCCCAAAGGGAGAGACGAAGGGGAAAGAGGGACGCTCGCTGGCTCCCACGCTGCCCGCCGCTCCGAGGGCCAGAGAAAGAACTAGGCTTGGGCCCGGGAGGCCCGAACGCAGAGGTGCAATGACAGATGGGCCGCTTCACCTCCAGGTTTACCTGCTCCCCCCACCCCCCGCCACCCCAGGGCCGGACAGAGCAGGCCCAGCAGGCAGTGGGGGCCCAACGCTGCTGCCCCAGGGAAGGTCTGGGGCCTGCTGACCTCAGCAAATCAGGCCCGGGGCGCCTGCCTTCTGGGGCCTTCTAGCCTGCCCAGAGCCCTGGATTTGGGAGGCAGGGGGGTGGAATGTGTGGAGAGGCAGGGGAGGCCTGCACGCACCATGCACCAGTACCCACAGCCGCTGGGAGTAAGAAGTGTGGACGAGGCCACAGCCATCTGAGGAGGGGGAGGTGACAGACCTGTCCTGCATCTGGAAGCCGCTCTGTGGAGGGGTGCTGGGAGCAGGCCCTGAGCCAGGCAGACACGTGGCTGGCTGTGCGCTACAGAGGCCACTGAGCTGCTCAGGTCCCCGGCTATAAAGTGGGGTTCACGGCAGCAGCACCCTGAGGTCCTCGGTCTCAAACTCGGATCATGGGAGGAGTGGCCGAGGAGTTCAGTGAAGATCTGGCCCCAGCCCCAGGTCCCTGCCTAGGGCACAGCGGGCTCTGGGTGCCCGGAGCCACTGCCACGGCAGTGGTTCTTCTCAAGGACCGTGGTTCCTGTAGGGTTGGGGTGCAGGCCCCCCACGGGCTGGGTTTGGGGTCCACACACCTCACCGACAGGCAAGAGAGGTTCAGGAGAAGGTGCTGGCCATGCGGCCTCCGACCCCTTTCCCTGCAACCCCTTGGTGACAGGAGATTGTGCTCTGAACCCCCCACCTTCTGGAAGCGCACTCCTACCAGTGCCATGCCCTCCTCCTCGGGCTGGCTTTCTCTCCGGAGAGGAGGCAAGGTTCCTGCTCTGTGCTCGGCGTCCCCAGGTGGCACACGTTCCGATAAGGTGAGCCCTCCTGTCCGGAGGACTCGCCTGGTGAGCGTGGAAAGCTCGGATCCGGGTCACTGCCCCAGAACACAGCACTCCCCACCCTCCCGCCACCCCCTCATGAATGCAGCCAGATCACACAGCCTCCGCCGGAGCCCCGGCTCCCCCGCCAGCAGCCCAAGTGAGCTCAGACCTGTGCCTTCACCCCTCTGAACCTCAGTCTGCTCATCGGAGAAATGGGGATAAAAACAAGGCCTCCTTCACAAGGCTGTCGGGATTGTTAAGTGAGCAAATACAGGGACGTGCCTAGTTCCTGAGGCACGGCGGGCCCTCCAGGTCTGTTTCCTTTGTCACAGTCATCGCTGTTACTACCACGTTGTCTAAGAGAACCTCGGCCACAGTCACAGATCTTTGGCCTGGAGGGGCTCGGGGACACCGCTTGTGCAAACAGAGTTGGGCACCCTCCTGCACCTGACAGTGGCATTGGCCCCTAGAAAGAGAATGGATCCCCACTTTACAGGTGAGGCAGCCGAGGCTCAGGGAGGCCAGAGGGCTTGCTAAGGATTAAGTGTCCAGCAGCAGCAGCAGCAGCAAAGCCAAGCCTCTAAGTCAAGCGTGCTGACACTGACGCCAATGACCAGGGTTTTCTACTCTTTTCCAGTCACTTCCAAAACAGGCTCCCTCTGCACCGGCGCTGTCTGCTCGAAACAATTTGTCAGGTTTATTTAAAACCAGGAACGCTCAGCTTGTCCACACTGACCACTGACACTCGCCTCGGATCTCTCGGCAGCTGGGTAAAAAATCACAAGCTATCGCCACGTCTCCGCACCCCTGCCGCTCAGAGCGCTTGTATGGGACTTTTCCAGAGCATCTGCTCCCCCTCACCAGACTCTGAGGGCAGCGGCCCTCTGGCCAGGCTCTTCGGTGTGTTGTCCCCCGCCTCCTGTGCAAACCCTGCCCACCTCCACCTCTGCATCCAAGCTGGCGGTGGGTTCCCCTGCAGGAGGTACGCACGCTCTCCCAGGCAGCCACCTCGTCCCCATTGGAAAGTCCTTCCTCCCCTCACACTTCAGCCTCGATGGCTGCGGCCTATGCTCGTCCCCTGGAAACCACCTCGGCAGGCTCTCTTCAGCGCGTCGGGACACTCCAGCAGGCCCAGGGCCCCGCTCTCCTCTAAGTTCAATCATCCACTGTGAAGGCTTCTCTCTTGTCTAACTTTGCTCCCTCCTGCTGTTGCTGGACATTACTTCCAAGCTTTCAGGGAAGAAAAGCCAGGCCAAGCCCACACATGTTGTGATTCATTTTCAGGAAAGGTCCGAGCAGGAGCCTGGGGCGTCACGGGCAGTTCAGCAGCTCCCTGTTCCCCCTACACCCTGACACACATCCCCCGGCTCTCTCGGGAACACAGTGTCCAGGGAGGGGCCTGGGGAGGGCCTGTCTCGCCGTCGGGGACCCGCTGGAGAGGCAGCCGGCCGGTCAGCCGGCCAAAGCCGGAGGAGGAGCGGGGCAACAGATGGCCCCTTCTGTCTCCTCCCTGCGACTTCCATCCCATGCTGGGAAATGCCAGTTGACTCAGATGTCCTGGGCCTCAGAGGGACAGGGCCCAGCGAGGGGTGACCTGGTGGGGCTACAGGAAGACCAGTCTCCGCCCTCTGCCCCCAACCCCCTTCGCAGCTTGAATCGAAAGCACTGCAGGCACAGAGAGAGGTCTCAGAGGCCTGCCTCTACGCCTTGGCACTCGCAGTTCCAAGGCCTGGCATGCCCTTCCCTTCTTTCTAGGTCTGGGCTCACTGAGGCACCCTGCAAGGTCCAGGGACGTGTTGCCTCCTCTGTGTGTCCATTTCGGCTTCCCCACACTCTCTTCTTCTTTCTTTGTTTATTAATTATGAGACAGAGAGAGAACACGTGCACGCGAGGGAGAGGGGCAGAGAGGCAGGAAGAGAGAGGATCCCAAGCAGGCACCGCACTGCTAGCGCGGAGGCCTGCGCGGGGTTGGAACCCACGAACCGCGCGAGATGGTGACCTGAGCCGAAATCAGGAGCCGCCATGACTAAGCCACCCCGGCGCCCCTTCCCTGCAACTTTCTGACTCGGTGTGCACCTTCTATGTGCCTGGCCTCGTGCACAAAACACTTTCCTTATCCTGTCTCATCAAATCGGAGTGAGTCCCGCGTATGCGTGCCCATGCGTAGCAAGAACACCGGAGAGGCACCAATATGACCTTGGGAAACCCTACCGGTGTTTGCTTACGGGGTGGAGGGGTAGGGGTTGGCATTCTCTTCTATCCACGTTTCTGTGTTTTCCACACAATGAAGTGGGCATGTTATACTTCTCCAGTGAGGAGAAAAGCCCCATCAATGTTACTTTTGAATCATATTTTGGTCCTTAAGTAAAAGTAACTCTTTGGGAGCTCACTGCTCCCACCGCTAACTGTGGAACTCTTAGTTCTGGAACTCCTGCTTCCCAGGAGATCACGGGCTCCCTGAGGGTGTCTGCCGCTGCTGTTTTCCTGTCCCCGAATGGCCCTAGGCTTGCAGCAGGCAGGGACCTGCACTCCTGAAACCAACAGGGAAGCACAGCCATGCCACGCCACAGCCAGAACTAGCTTTCTGCACAGGTGCCACCAGAGACCAACAGCGATTAACCACTTTCATGCCCCTTTCAATTAGCCTGGGACAGAGTTCCAGAGTGACCCTTGCTGAGGATTTCCCCTCTGCTACTGCTTCGACTTTTGGTCTTTGCCCCTCCAAAGTTCTCGGGGGGTCGGCACCGTGCCATTCCTGGGTCTGAGCGTTTCCCAACAGCCAAAACAGTCTGACTCGCGGCTTGGGTTACATAATTTGCAAATCCCTTTCTTTCTGTTTCTGTGTCCCCTACAATGTTGCCCCAGATAAGTATTACCCAGTAGGCGCTGGCTTTTCAGAACCCAGGGCCGGCGGCGAATGGTGACCTGAGCTTGGTTTGGGCTTTGGCTGGGTCCTGGGTTTCCAGAGGAAGGAGAGTGGCAAGTATAGGGACGGCCCACAGGCACGAAGGCAAGGAGCTGTAGCGCGTCCCCTGCGCTGGCCTAGCAGTCCCCTTGACCTTGGGCAACTCTCCAGCCTCTTGGAGCCCCCGTGCTTCCCCTCAAGGCTGCTGGGAGCACAGAGTCTCCATCCCTGAGCCCAGGGGCATCTGGCGGTGGAGTGGGGGCGGCCGGGGGGCTCACCAGCTCTGGACCAGCTGCACCGAGGGCGTGCTCAGCACTCGGTCCGGAAGCAGGTTAATCTCTTTCATGATGTTGGCCAGCCGCACGGGCAGCTCCTGCCTGAGGAAGGTGAATGAGGTTTTCTCGCAGGCATTGCTGGACCCTGGAGGTGGGGAGAGAGAGAGAGAGAGAGAGAGAAAGAGAGAGAGGTGAGCCCACACAGCTGCAAACCCCTGGAGCCAGAGGTCATCTCAGGGGTCAGGTGGAGAAAATCCTTCATTTCCTGAGGGTGCAGAGAAGAAGTGACCGGTGGGGGCACAAAGCGAAGCAGCTCTCCTGATCCCCCGCACTGTTCGCGCCTCCACAACAACTCCTCCTAACCCTCTTCAAGCGTGCAAGCCTTCGTCCTCTCCCCACCCCCCGCTGACCCCTGCTTGCGTTCTACCACAGGGGACAGCGCCACTTGGAGCCGCCTCCGGCCTAAGTGACCTGACTTCTTGTCTTTCTCTCTCTCTTAGCAGTCGCTTGCTCTGCAGGGTAGAAGGGGTGGGGTGGGGTTGATCCAGGTGGGCAGGCGAGTCCGGGAAAACCACCCCTTCCCGGGGCTGGCCTAGCCGAGGGGAGCTATGCCCGGCCCACTGCAGCTGCAGGGGCCCAGCGTCATTGCGGGCACCCTCTGTGCTCACCCAGGCTGGTCTCGATGACCACTGCAGAGTTGTCCCTGCATGAATGCCTGCCTGCAGGGCCAACGGGGCCCAGACTTGGGAACCCGAATACCTTGGTCCTTGGTCTGGCTTCAGGATGAAGACCAGTGATAGATAAGGCCATGGCCTAGGGTCAGAAGACCTAGATTCCAGGCTGAGTTCTGCTCCCAACTCTGCCACCAAGGGCATGTCACCATCCTTCCGAATACCTGTTTCCCCCGCTGTAGAAGAAGTTGGACCAAAGTCTACTATGAGCCCCACCTAGCCCATTTCTATAACTGGGGTCCAGTCTGGACTGGACGACTGCTGGTGGCTGGGGAAGGGCCCAGGGGGCTTTCCTACATGGGGACAGCTCAAACAGGGCAGGGGGGACAGGCAGACAAATCCTGGGGAACAGGGGCCCAGTGTCCTGGCTGCCACCTCCCCACCCCCTCCCACCAGTGACGCAGCTGTAACTTGAGCCAGGCACTGTCACTTCGACTCTTGAGAGACCCGGGCACCCCCTCCTAATCCCCAGCTGGCACCATGGAAATACACGTAGACAGACAGGGCCCGCACAATGCCAGTTTCTGTCGCCACACTGGCACGGCTTGGCTTCTGCCCCAGAGGCACCCCCAGCACGCTGCTGGTGGGTGATCCCGGCCCAAGAACCCAGGGACAGCCAAGGTTGCAAGTCTCCTGACTCCACCTCATGGTTCCCCAGGCCTTGGCCTTGTTGGGGACAGGGAGCCAGGCCCAAACAGATTTGCTCTTCAAGTGTCCTTGCCCACTGGGACAGCTGGGGACCAGCTCCTTCAGTGGGTAGAGGTATAGGGACCAGCGACCTCCCTTTTGTTGACGTTTTCTGAAAGAGTCCAGGGCCCCACCTGACCCCTGGGTGCCCAGCCCAGCTCCGGTCTCTTTCCTGACGGCTGCACGGCCCAATCCTGCCTTGTTACTCCCACTGGCATCCCCGCCCCATTTCCTCTCCATCCCCTACCCTTCGAGCCACTAGGACGACCAGCGTTAACCCTTTCTATCTGGATATACGCCACTCCCTTCCTGCCCTAACGCCACCACCTCATTGCCCCTTACTCTGCAAGACTTCTCACAAAGCCCAGCAAGACTCTTGGGCCCCTCCTGGTCAGTGCTCCCACTTCCCATTAACAACCCAGTCCAGAGCTCTTCCCCAGGGCACCTTAACCCTTTCAGGACCAGTCCCGGCCCCCCTCCCCTTAACCCTTTCCTGCCTGTACCCTTCCAAGCAACCCTTCTCGGTCACGCAGGCCCTTTCTTCTCCTCCGCATTAATCTTTCACGGCCAGCGCCTCTTCTTATCGCCTCCGCCCGCCCCGTGTCCCACGGGCCCCCGCGGCCAGCCGCCCGCCGCGCACTCCGTACCGAAGTCCAGAAACTGCTTCATGGAGAGCGGGGACGGGGAGAACTTGCTGAAGTGTTCGATGTACTTGGGCGCCCCTGCCAGGGACGCATTCTTCAGCAGCGCGCGGACCCAGCGCATGGCGGCGGCGGCGGCGACAGCGGCAGCGGCCGCTGCTCGGGCTCGGCCTCGGGCTCCGGCTCCAGTCCCCCCGCGGGCAGCGCCTGCTCTGGGTTCGGCCCAGCCCGGCCCAGCGACTGGGGCCCGCCGTCTCCTCCCCGCCCCGGCCCCGGCAGTCCTCCAAGCCCCGGCCAATCGGCTCGTCGCGGTGCCTCGACATCGCCAATGGCCTCTCACAAACAACCCCGGCAGAGCCAATCGCCTCTCGCCCCGGCACGTGGCTTCCCCTGGACCCGCCCCCTTAACCCTGTCATTGCCCGGGAGGCCTGTTGTTTTCCAGGGCCGCACCGAGGGCCCGCCCCCCGAGCGTTAGTTCCGCCCTTTCCTCCTCCGGGCCAAGCCCGGCTTAACCCCTGCCTCCCCAGAGGTCCTTTATTCCTCCTTTCCACTTCTTCCTCTCCCGCGCTCTCCCCGAATCTTCTTCGCTCGCCTTCCCTGAAACTATCCGGATAGTTTTCAACGAATCCCTTTTCTCCCAAAGGGACCTGTTTCACCCGCCCGGATCCGCACCTGCGCTCCCTGAGGGGGACGGTCTGATGGGTTCCCAGTCCGGATGACAGCGACTCAGTCTGGGAGTGTCCGCAAACTTCGGGGTCAAGATGCAAGCCCATGCTAAGCCCTCATACAGATATGCCCCTCACCCACTTCCTCGAAGATCCAAGCGGCTCAGCTAAAGGCGACACCCAGAGTCAAAACCCTAACCGATCGGCGGCGGTGGAGGCAGCGCCTAGCATCAGCGCTAAGAGTGCGGTTTTCAAAACACTTATTTTATTATTCTCTGCTCGTTTGACTTGAGAAAGCGACCATCTTCGCACTGGGCTTCTTTCGAGAACGGTCCTGGCAGGTGATCCGTGCTGGTGCTTGGGGAGCCTACCCTTCTCCAGCAGCCCTGAGCTCTCGTAAGAACTGGGCGCTCTCGCGGCGGCGGTAGGTCCTGACCCCGCCTTGCCCCTTTGATGTTTTCACTCTTTCACTGTCCAGTCCTTGGGCCCCACTGAACAAGTGCCCGATATGCGCTGGGCTTTGTGCTGGGAAAGGAAACACAGAAAGGGTAACGCCGAGGTCTTTTCCCTCGATCATTTCGTTTCTCAGTTCCGGAGGTAGCCGCGGAAGTAAACAAGTAGTTACTGTGTAACAGAATGTATTACAGTCAACACGGAGCTACGTGGAAGGCTTCACAACGGCAGGGACTCTTGGCTGAACGAATAATAACCTATGCGCCAGGCACTGTTCGCATGCGTCATTTTTATTTAATTATCCAGAGGGCCCGATTGTGCTATTATTATCTCCATTATATGAATGAGGAAACTGAGGCTCAGGGATCATTCTTAAATGAAAATCTAAACTTGTTTTTGTTGTTGTTTGCTTTTGTTTTTTTAGTTTTATTTATTTAAGTCACCTCTGCACCTAACGTGGGGCTCAAACTCACCACCCCGGGATCAAGAGTCTCATGCTCTTCTTACTGAGCCAGCCCATGAACTTGTTTACTTCCCTTGCTCACAGTCTTTCTGTGGCTCTCCGCTGCTTACTGGCGCCTTTCCTGCTCTTGCATGATCTGCCTTGGCTGAGCTCTCCAGGTTCACCTGTCCATAGTCCCCTGCTCGACTCCCAGCCGTAATTATCTACTGCCCTGAGCCAGCCACCAGTCTCCAAGACCTTGCAAAGGCTGTCTCTTCTGTCAAAATCATTCCTTTGGCTCACCACCTACTCATCCTTCAAGTCTCTGACCCTACCAGTCTGGTTATGGGTTCCCCCCAAGGGCTCCTCGCACCTCCCAAACTTAGCGCTATTTGGCTCTTAGTGCGTGCTGAGTCCGCTGACTCCTCTGTCTCCCCCACTAGACTTGAAGCTCCGGGCGGGCAGGGCTGTCTGCGTCTGTGTCATTCACTGCTCGCTCTCCAGCACCAGGTAGAGCACCCGGCACAGAGAAGGGAAAAGTATGTGAAAAAAGAATTGGGGTCACCCGGGAGACATGCCACAGAGGCACCAGGGAGGGACAAGGAAACAGCCTTCCAGCTGGCAGTGAAATCATGGACGACGTTGGGGAGTGCAGCCCTCAAGTCACCAAGAAGAGCATACGGGATACTCCATGTAAAAAGTCGGGCCCTGCGCCTGGCACAGAGAAAATATTCAGTAAACAGCAGCTATTACTTTCATCGTCAAAATTTAAGTAATAATGAGAAGGCCGTAAGCTCGAGGCTAGGTGGAGGAGAGAGGTTTCCCGTGATCCTCTGGTTAGCGCTGAACTTCTATAACGTGGCCTCTGTGCTTGGGTCAAAATTCCGTCTGCAGCGATTGCGGGGGATGGCATGGTGTGGTCGAGCTAGGTTTAGGTGATGCCCACACCATGCCCAGAGTTCCCACTCTATACACGCAGGTTGGTGGGGGGCCTCCCAACACAGGCTTCTCCGGAGGCAGCGGCAGCAGAGGCAAAGCCTGGGAGAGCTTCCCCGGGCAATCACAGTCGCAGCCCAGAATCGAGCCACTTCCCTCCTGCTCACAACTCATTGGCCAGAATTAGTCACATGACCTCATCCCACCAGGTAGGCCCAGGCAGTGCCATCCAGCCGTGTGTCCAGAAGGGGAGAGAATCACCTTATGGGTCCTTTTAGTGAGGGGGAAAGCTCGAGACCCTCTTTGGGAACAGTTTGGGGGTGCTGCAACTCCAAGGAGCTCCGGAAGCTTGACATTATTGAGGACCCTTTTATATAAAGTGGGTTTTGCTACATCGTTGCCATTATGTTTCTTTCATGAAAGCTTAGCACCAGTCCTGAAGATGACTGCTTACACCGCCTGGGTGTTGTGTGTGTGTGTGGGGGGGGGGGGGGGAGAGACAGAGAGAGAAAAAGAGAGAGAGGGAGGGAGGCTGTGTTCTCATCCAAACATAAACAGTCTGTCTCTCTCTCTCTCTCTCTCTCACACACACACACACACACACACACACACACCAGACTGGGGGCTGAGCCTGTGAAGGTGGCCAGAGGAATCTGTAGATCCCTAGATCCCAACTTTTTTATAAGTAGGCAGTGTCTGCAAAAGACAGGACTGAGCCGGACTGAGCTCTGCGGTTGGGCTTTGCCACCCTGAGCGCGGCGTCACTCGCAACAGAGCGAATAACCCAGGTTTCGAGAAATGAACTGGGGGCTCCGATGGGTGACTGGCTCTGAGCGCTCTCGGTAGCGGCTGGGGGTTTTCCTGGAGGAATCGGACCTTCCACTGTCAATCATCCCGGGAAGGGGCCATCCCAGCACAGAAAGAGAGGGGCAGCCAGTGAGGCGGGTTGGGAGACACCCAGGCAGCCACCAGGAGGGGCTCCTGGGAGAAGAGCTTGGGCCTGTGGGCTCTCAGAGCAGCTGACTACAGGATCTGCCTCTAGGCTTCACGGGGCAGTAATTTTCAGCCTCCGGGGAAGTCTCCCAAAGGTCATAGGTTTGAGGACAATTGACAGAAGGACCTAAACCACAAGTTAGGACAAAGGAGTCATGGGGAGAGCGGCCTTGCTCCGTCCTCCCGGACTTGCATGGAAGGGCAACCCTGGGAAGGGGAGGGCTTGATCCAATGCCGTGGGCCATGGTGGCTGGGTGCGGAAGCACCGCTGGAGGAATGGCCACACGTCTAGGACCCCAGGTACCCCTGCCCAGAGTCTGAGGAACAGATACTAGGACCTTTCAGTCTTTCCAGTCTTGGGTCCCTGGTTCACCCTCTGATCTACCCGACATGGTGCCTAGGGGTGGGGGGTGGCGTGGAATCTGAACGGAGCCACCGGATGGAGGCTCTTGGCTCTCCACCCTTGCCCCCAGCCTCCCTGCCCCATTAGCCAGGACTACCTGTTTCTATAGAGCAAAGTTGCTTTCTGCCCCTTCTGGACCCTGCACACCACCACCTCTCCCTCCCCCTTCCCTCCCACCCCAGGGCCAGCACACAGCGCACCAAGAAACTAAATCCAAGTTTTAGATTCTATCCGGTCCGTTCAGGTCTCTTCCCTGACTTTAGGTTCTGGATCTCACAGTTCTATGCCCACGACCATCCCTTAGACCTGGACGTCACTGAGAGCGGGGACTGGTATGTCGCCCTCCCTGCCTCTCAGATCCCTGCACCTGGCTTGGTCCACCTAGGGTGCAGCGAGGTGACATCACTGTCCAACAGCCTGAACCGGGGTTGGTTCAGGGTCGGGGGGGAATGGAGGCCGACGCAGCGCCTAAAAACCGGGAGCTGTTTATTGGTTGCCGTGAGAAGCCTATATACAAAGAAGGCACGAGGAGGGGGAGGGAGCCCCCCGCTACAGTACCATGGAAGGGGGTAGGGACTGGAGAAGGGGACTGCCCGGGAGGCAGGGGGTCAGGAGAGGTTCCCTGGAACCAGCCTTGACTTCTAGACTGGGCCTCAGGACTTAGGCCATGGGGGAGGAGGCAGAGCTAGGTTGGCTCTGAGGAAGCCAAGGACAGCCAAGAACTCCACTTCTAGGTCCCCTGCCCACGGTCAGTGAGGGCAGAATGGGTTCCAGCCTGGGGGGTGGGGGGTGGGGGGTGGGGAGGCAGGGCCAGGGCTCCCTCCCTGTTCTACATTCAAGTGTCGCTCCCTCTGTGACCTCGTTGGGGGGGGGGAGGTTGGTCTCTCCTCCAGGCCTCTGAAGGCCTGGGTGGTAGTGGTGGGTGGGTAGGAAGTGGTGTCTCCTCTATATACTTCCAACGTCTCCTTGGCCCAGGACCGGTCCCCTCCTCTGCTGAGCCTTCCGCCGAGTTCCCAGGGCAGTCCCGCCGCAGTGTGTCGAGCCGTCTAGCGGCTCGTCCCCCTTTATTCCTTCCGACTGCTTCCCTTGCCAGTGCGGGCTGTGGCCGAGGAGAGAGGCTTCACAGAGGTCTGTGAAGGAAAGCCATCTCGGGGGCCTTCCTTCTAGCTCACCCTGCTCTTGGGTCTGAGCACGCCGAGTCCGGCAAACGCGGCCGTGGACGACCTGAGGCGGGTGCCCCCCGCGCCCTGTGGCATGGGTGCCGGGGAGCTGCGGCGGCTGGGGGCCCGGCGCGCTGTTCCCTGTCAGTAGTTTCAGACTTCGTAGCAGAGTCGATCCAGTGACTATGGCTCAAGACGGGTCCAGTGTGAACGGGGGAGGTGTCACCGCAGCGGGGGCATTCTCCTCCTGGCTCTGGTGGAGGCCCTCTGGCTTGCTTTTGGCACAGGCAGAGGCAGGGCCACGCGTGTCCACGCACCATGCGCGGCGCACGAGCCCAGTCCGCGAGCAGCGGGGCCCCCGTGTGTCCAGGGCCCGGGGCTGCGGTGAGCTCGGCGCTGCGGGGCCCCACGGCCCCGGCCCTCCTGCGGGGTGCCCGTGGCCGGACAGCACGTGCACGTGCTCGAAGAGGTGTGTGTGCCTGAGTCCGCTGGTGCCAGCCCAAGGCAAGTGGCCCCTGTGGACCGTCTGGGGCATAACTTATGTTAAATAGAAGGGGGCACCGGGGGGGAAGCAGGGGGTGGGGGTCAGGGAGGGCATCAGTAGTATCGGTCCCGACTCTGCCAGCTGGTGACCCAGTGCTTCTTGGTAGGCACGGTGCTCCCCGGAGGTGGGTAGCGCTCCTCCTCCCGGATTCGCACTGCGTGGTACTTGGGCATGATCCGGTAATAGCGGGTCCTCTTAAAGAAGTCGCACTGCGTCGGGGCGGGGGTGGAGAAGAGGAAGGCCATGAGCACCCAGCTCTCCAGGCTGCAGAAGGTGTGCCCAGCCCCTTCCCCCCCCCCACCCACCCAGAGGCTCTCAAAGCCAGGACCCCCGGCCCAAGCACATGGCATCTCCCTGTGCTGCGACAGGGAGGGCGAGGTTGCCCCCCCCCCCCAGGCCCCAGAGGAAGGAGGAGCTGAGGAGGGCAGAGAGGAGAGGGGAGGCAGATGGAGACAGGGGAGGGGGGGTCACTGAGATGGCTGATGAGATGGCTAGGATGGGTGGTGGTCTACCCCGACCACACTGTTGGGGTGGGGGGTCAGTTTGTCACCCCGGGGGGGCGGGGCTCTAAGGAGGAAAAGTACTAGTTCCCAGGAGAAGGAAATGGAGGTGCCGACTCGCTCTGCAAGTTTGCTGTGTGGCCTAGAGATGGGGCCTAGCCTTGGCCTGGCTCCTTTTCCAATTCCCAGAAAGCGAAGGGGCACGGGGAGCATTTTATGGCTCCCTCTTGGGACCCCAAGTCTTCAGGGGAGCCAGTGAGAAGACACCTCGAGCTCTCCCAGGGTGCAGAGGGAGACCAGCAGCCTGCTGGGGACAGAGTGAGGTGCAGAGAGGGCCTAGAAGGAAGAGGAGCAGACAGGACAGTCAGAGGCCCCGGCCAGCGGCGGGGCTCGGGGAAGAGGGCCCGGAGGCCGCGTTACCCGGGTGGGCCGGGGGGCGGGGGGCTGCCCCCCTCAGTAGTCGTCGGTCAGCCTCTCCGTCTCTGACGGCTGGCTCTTCATCTCCGCCTTCTGCCTCTTAGCTTCATACAGGGCGCGAGTGCGGGCTCGCTTGAAGAAGCCGCACTGCGGAGGGGAGGAGGTGGGGACGGGCCATCAGGGGGAGCTGGGGGGGGTCCTTGCCAGCAGCACTCATGGGCTGGGGCTCAGGGCTGGGGAGCCCGGATGCCTGGGCCCTGGCCCCAGCCCCAGCTTGGTGGTGTGGCCGGAAGCCAGAGCTCCTGGCTTCCCCTTGCCAGCTTGCAGGTCCCCCCCTTCACCAGGCGGGAACATCCCCGTGAGTGAGGTAAGGATGGGACAGGGGCTGAGACTGGAAGTTGGGGAGAAGGAGGGGATGACATGGGGGAAGGGTGGGGGTGGCGAAGTGAGGAACGGGGCGAAGGGAGGGCCGGCGAGGGTGCTGGCAGGCGGTCCCAGCGTGGACGTCCCGGTGGGGCTGGGGGTCCTCACTCACCTTCCAGAGCAAGAGGATGATCAGCCCCAGAAGCAGCAGCCCGGCGCTCACGGCCACGAGCACCACCCACAGCTCGATCTCCGCCGGCAGCTCCTCCACCAGCTCAGAGTCAATGTCCACGGAGAACTGGCAAGTGTGAGATGGGGCTCAGCCCTGGGCCGGGCCCTCGGGCCTCGAGCTCACCCAACCTGCCCCGGCTGGGCCCAGGACCCTGCTGTTTGACCTTCTACCAGCAGGGGGCACTCAGGGACCAGAGAAAGCCCCTGCCTCCTGGCTGATGGCTGCAGAGTCCTCCAACCTCCCGGTTTCCCCAGAGGCAGACCAGGCTGCAAAGGACCAGCCTCAGATCTGAGAGTCAGCCTGGAATCTGGGTTTGTCCTCCACCCCTCCTGGCTTGAGCACCAGCCCCATCCTTGGTGAGTGAGCTGTGTGTGTGGCCTTGGACAAGTACTTTCGCCTCTCCGAATCTCCATTTCATGCTCCCTAAGAAGGAGGCCTTCCTGCCTGCCTCACAGGATAGCGGGGCGGCCAAGAGCATGGGTTCTGGGACCAGCCTACCCGGGTGTAAGTCCCAGGTGTGCTGTTCACTAGCCGTGTGACCTTGGGAAAGTCATTTAACCTCTCTTGTGTTCGTCTGTGAAATGGAGACTATGAGAATGATCCCTACTTCCTAGGCTGCTGGGGAAGATGAAATGGTTTAATATCAGGAAACTGCTTTGAGCAATACCTGATACGTAACAAGCACTCCACAAATATTTACAGAAAAATAAAGAATGCAGAGCTTATAGTACCATTATATCTCTTTCCCTACAATGAATATACATGTATATTTATATTATAATATAAAATTATATTACATACACTACAACATGTGTTATGTGATCATACATTAAAAATATATTATATACGGTGTAAAATACATAATATATATTATATACAATGTAAAATATATACTATAAAATATAGTATACAACTGTTATGATTATATATAACATAATATATGATATATATTATATAACATACATAGCATATAAATGTTATATAATATATATTATAAAATTATATTACATAACATATGTTATATACATTTACATAGAGAAATTTTTTTTCTGACTGTACGTACTTATTTGTTTTTTTAAAAATATATTTCTTGGGGCCCCTGGGTGGCTCAGCCGATTAAGGGTCCGACTTTGGCTCAGGTCAGGATCTTGTGGTTCGTGGGTTCGAGCCCTGCGTCGGGCTCTGTGCTGACGGCTCAGAGCCTGGAGCCTGCTTCGGATTCTGTGTCTCCCTCTCTCTCTCTCTGCCCTTCCCCCGCTCATGCTCTGTCTGTCTCCCTCTCTCTCAAAAATACATACACTTAAAAAAATTTAAATACAGATAATAGAAAGAAAACAAAAGGTTCCCAGTACTTTTACTTCCTAGAAATAACTCGCCTCAACATTTCGGTGAATCTCTCTCTCTGTATTTCTTAACGTGTATGTTGAACATATATACTTTTTCCTTCCACGGAAATGGGGGCTCTGTGTGCTGCACACACTGCTGCGACCTGCTTCTTCTTTCAGTCTTAGTACCGTCACTTTTTGATGTCTATTAATAAAGATCAACCTAACCTCTTCTGAGGACTGTGCCGTCATTCTAGAAAATGTACCACAATTTATTGAGCCAGTATGCTACCAGAAGACATGGAGATTGTTTCCAATATCGTGCCAGATAAACAATGCTCTAAAATAACCCCCGATATTTATATTCGCCAACTGTCCTATTAGCTCTTTAAGATATACTAGCACGTGCTGGCTCCAAGGAAGTACGCATTCCACACTCTAATGGATATTGACAAATACATTTCCAAAGAGAATCCATCAATTTATACTCTGACCAACAGCACTTCCTTCCACCTCATCAGCACGGCCCTGCGTTATTCTTTTTAATCTTTCCCGATCTGACAGGAAAAAAAATCTTGTGGCTGTTATTTTTATGTCCTCACTGTTGAGGTGACCATTTCTGGTTCACCCTATGTACACGGCCCGTTTATCTTTATGCTGCCTTTACCTTTACATATTAAAAAATTGGGCACCTGGGTGGCTCAGTCGGTTAAGTGTCCGACTTCGGCTCAGGTCATGATCTCACAGTTCGTGGGTTCGAGCCCCGTGTCAGGGCTCTGTGCTGACGGCTCAGAGCCCGGAGCCTGCTTTGGATTCTGTGTCTCCCTCTTTCTCTGTCCCTCCCCCACTCATACTCTCTCTCTCAAAAATAAATAAAAAGATTAAAAAAGTATATACATATACCAACTTCATCTTACATGCGATAAACTTTTTTAAAAGCCATCCATCATTTGCCCTTTCAGTTTTTTTATCATCAAATTTTTCAAAAATTTCACAGGGTCTAATTTGTCAGACTTCTGGGTTTAGTGAAATAACTCCCTCTCCCCATAATTAAAGATTGTTGTTAAACTGCTTCCTGAATTTTCTTCTGGTATATCAAGTTTTATTTCCTATATTTAAATATTTGCTTTAACTCAACTGTATTATTGGTTATCACGTGAGGAAGGGTTTGTCTTTACTTTCCAAACAGGTTCTCCCAATACGACTTAACAGCCTAACTTCCTCCATTGCTTAAAAACGCCATCTGGACCGCCTCACACCGGTCAGAGCGGCTAAAAATCAACAAATCAGGAGACTATAGATGCTGGCGAGGATGTGGAGAAGCAGGCACCCTCCTACACTGTTGGTGGGAACGCAAACTGGCGCAGCCACTCTGGAAAATGGTGTGGAGGTTCCTCAAAAAAATGGAAATAGAGCTACCCTATGACCCAGCAATAGCCCTGCTAGGAATCTACCCAAGAGACACAGGAGTGCTGATGCATAGGGGCACGTGTACCCCGATGTTCACAGTAGCACTCTCAACAACAGCCAAATCATGGAAAGAGACCAAGTGCCCATCAACTGACGAATGGATAAAGAAGATGTGGTTTATATACACAATGGAATACTATGCAGCAATGAGGAAGAATGAAATCTGGCCATGCGTAGCAGCATGGATGGAACCGGAGGGTATTATGCTGAGTGAAATAAGTCAGGCAGAGAAAGACAGATGCCATATGTCTCCACGCATGGGTGGGCTTTGCGAGACTTAACAGAAAACTAGGGGGGAGGGGAAGAGGGGAAAAGAAAAAAGACACAGAGAAGGAGGGAGACAAAACATAAGAGACTCTCAAAGACTAAGAACAAACTGAGGGGTGAGGAGGGTATGGGAGGGGGGAGAGGGGGTGATGGGCACTGAGGAGGGCACTTGTTGGGATGAGCACTGGGTGTTGTATGGAACCCAATTTGACAATAAATTATCAAAAAAAAAAAGTTTAGGGGTGCCTGGGTGGCTCAGTCGGTTGAGCGTCCGACTTCGGCTCAGGTCATGATCTCGCAGTCTGTGAGTTCGAGCCCCGCGTCGGGCTCTGTGCTGACAGCTCAGAGCCTGGAGCCTGCTTCACATTCTGTGTCTCCCCCTCTCTCTGCCCCTCCCCTACTCATGCTCTGTCTCTCTCTGTCTCAAAAATAAACAAACATTAAAAAAAAAAAAAAGTTTAAAAGGGACCAAATAAAGAAATTAAAAAAAAAACACCATCTGGGTAATACTATAAATTTCTATTCTGTTCCATTGGTCTTTCTGGCCCTTCCTCCACTACCTCAATTTATTTTAAGCGATACACCATAATATAGTTAACCAACCCTCCCTCCGTCTCCCCTATGATGTCCTCTACACCTCCACTAAGACCTTTTCACAAGAAATTATTTAACAGTTTTGTCATTTTTTTCCCTCTCCGATGTAGCTCAGAACCAGCTTGAGACCTCTGCTTTCAAGTCTCCACGGGGAGGGCCCATCTTCACCGAGAAGCGGCACAGGCCCAATAAGCTCAGGCGGAGGGTCCCGAGCCCGGCCGCCCGTGAGAATCACCGAGGGGCCCCTTTCAACATACCCACACGGGGGCCCCACCGCCCCCACGGACTCCGATTTCATTGCTTAGGGGTGCGGTCCAGCCCCCAGAGGCCCTCCGGAGGAGTCCCAGGTGCTGCCGAGATTCAGAACCACGGAGCTGAAGCGAGGGAGGGTGCTGGGAGAAGACAGCCCGTACCCCCCTGCCCTGGCCGGGCGCCGCTGCCCCCGAACCCGCTCACTCACCCACGCGGTCTTGTTCTCCATGCTGATGGTAGGGATGCTGGTTCGGAGGAATAGGACAGCCCAGCTGCTTACTGTGACTCTGTCAAAGTCTCTGTAATCCTGGAAGGGGCGGGGGGGGGGGGAGGGATGGGTTAAAGGCAGCAGCTAAAGCCCCTCTGAGCCTCCCTCTGGACCCTGAGCAAACCGCGCCCCCCCCCCCGGATCCCCCCCACGGCATCTTTCAGCGGCGCCCCAAGGGCTCTGAGAGCCAGGCGCCTCCACACACAAATGCACATCGCCCATTCACTTTTATTTTCAATTTTTAAAAATGTTTGTGGGGCGCCTGGGTGGCTCGGTTGGTTGGGCATCCAACTTCGGCTCAGGTCATGATCTCACGGTCTGTGAGTTCGAGCCCCGCGTCGGGCTCTGTGCTGACAGCTCAGAGCCTGGAGCCTGCTTCGGATGCTGTGTCTCCCTCTCTCTCTGCTCTTCCCCTGCTCACAGCTCTGTCTCTTTCTCAAAAATAAATAAACATTAAAAAAATTTAAAATAAAAGTTTGTCTTTATTTTTGAGAGGCAGAGAGAGAAAGAGCACAAGCCGGGGAGGGGCACAGAGAGAGGGAGGGAGACACAGCATCCGAAGCAGGCTCCAGGCTCTGAGCTGTCAGCACAGAGCCCCACGCGGGGCTCGAACCCGCGGACTGTGAGCTGAAGTCAGACGCGTAACCGACTGAGCCACCCGGGCGCCCCTCACCCATTCATTTCTGCCTCAGGGCCTAGGCCGGATGCTGCAGACAGCAGAGACCAGGAAGGTCACGGTCCAGGTCAGGTCTCTGGGCTAAATCTGGCCCATCACTTGCTTTTGTAAATAAAATATTTTTGAGACACAGCCATGCCCATCCGTTTCGATACTGTTTATGGCAGCTTGTGCTACAATGGCAGAATTGAACGGTTACCGCAAAAACCCTATGTCCCACGAAAGCTGAAAAGATTTATAATCTGGTCATTTACAGAAAAAGATGGTCGAGGTGGCATGAGGCGGCCGGTATAGGAGTAACCGTAACCTAGAGGAGAGCGTGACCAGCGGCATGAGCAGCTTCTGAGAAAGTTCTGGGAGGGGGGAGGGGGCGCGGTGTCTGGGTGGGTCCGTCGGTTACGGATCTCGGCTCGAGTCATGATCTCGTGAGTTGGAGCCCTGACTCCGGTTCTGCGCTGACAGCCTGCGCCGTCTCCCCCTCTCTCTCTGCGCCCCCCGCCCCCATGCGCGTACTGTCTCTCTCAAAATAAATGAATAAGCATTAAAAATAAAAGTTCTGTGGGTGTCCAGAGAGGGCGTTTGCAGCTGGAAAAGTCCGAGAAGACCTCGACTGGTGGGGAGGCATCTGGGGACAGCGCGAGGGCCGGAGAGGGGCTTGCGTGCAGGGATAACGCAGGGGGAAGGAGCGGCGCGGCAAACGCACGGACGTGGGAAAGGAACCGACACACGCCAGCATGATGGACGTGTGAGAGAAGGTCGCTGGGGCTGGAGACGAACATCAGGTCGTGTCCGCGCACAGACACGAGAACTAACGCCAACAGGCACACAGTGACAGGTGTACTGTTTGTCATATGTTAAGTACGGTGCTGTCACGGACACACGCACGCACACACAAGGCCCACGTAATACGCACGTAAGGCCTGGCTTGCCGGCCTCCCCCTCTCCCTGACGCTCTCCCCACTCCCGCTGGGGGACGGTGACCTCCAGACCCAGGCACTGACCTCGATGAAGGTGCTGTTCCACACGCGGGCCTGCACCGTCACGTTGGTGATGGCGGGGCTGTCGGGAATGGGGCACTCCAGCCACACGCAGCGGGTGCGGTTACTGCCACATCGCTGAGGGGCGCAGGGAACACAGGACACGAGACAGTCTGGGTCTCCGCATTCTTCACTCCTCGTGCCTCAGCCCTTGCCTTTGGCTCTCCCCCTGGCTTAGTCCACCCATGGCCGACCGGAAGGGGTCTTACCTCATCCTTTCACTGGTGCACACCCCTCCCCCACCCTTACACATTTAAGTCACACTCTTTAGGTCAAGCACATATAGTTGCCACGGACATAGATGACCCGAAACCGATCCCTTTGTATATAAATGGGGCCCGACACCCGACACCCCCTTCTCAGCCCCCTCCCCCACGGAGCCTTTGTTCCTGCCAGCTCCTGCCACCGGGGACACCACCTCCTACTTCACCAGGCTAGTCCTCAAGGTGCTTCCCAGGCCTGTTCCTTTCTCCCTTCCAGCAGAGGGCGCCTTGCGCCACCTGCATCTCCCTGCCCCGCGTTCACCCCGTCTCTCTCCATTCCCCAGTCCTAAGGTCCAAGACTTGAAGCCCCTATGTCACCCCCAACAGGACGGGGCGCTCAGGAATACAGCCGGTGTCTCTTCCTCTGGCCTGCTGTATTGGCTGCCCCCTAAAGGCAAGGAGGGTGGGCTATCACTGAGGGAGATGAGTCTCCTCCCTCTGACTAGCGGCTCCTCACGCCATATCACCTCATCAGACCAGCACCCATCGACCTTGCTTTGGTGCCCCCTCGTGCCCACACACCCTGCGATGGGTGGGGACGGTCCCTTCCAACCTTGCCCTGGCCACTCACCAGTTGGGTCCCAGACTTGGCTTTTTTGGCAGCAGCCAGAGTGACTGGCGGGGGACCCTGGCCTCCCCCTGGGTCCAGCTGTCGCCGCCTGCGCTGTGGAGATGGTGGCCTGTCCCCAGGGACCTGAAGAGGGAAGAAGGGGTTGGCGGGGAGGAAGCGGTGGGAGCAGGGTAGGGGGGAGAGGATGGAGGGAAGGGGGAGAGGTAGGCTCCTAAAGGGGTGTGAGGAGAGGGGGGGCAAGGCCCTGGCCTCTCTGCCCTGCAGCATGCAAATGAGTCTCAATGCAAATGAGATGTAAATGCAAGACCCCCCCCCCCCCCCCCCCCCGCTGGTGTCCTTACTGAGAGCGTGAGATTCAGAGGGTTGACAAGGTCTCCAGGCGGTCGGCAGGGCCAGGACCCATTGCCGTGGATGGTGATCTCTGTAGGGTACAGCAGCCACTTGCCATTGATGACTTCATACGGCCACTCCAGCCCTAGGACCAGGGTCCCCAGGGCTGCCAGCCCTTCCCCCATTGGGCCCACCTGCGGGCACAAGGGGCATCATGGCTGCCGCCTCCTGGAAAACCACCTCCATCTCACCCATCCTCGACCCTCACACCCTCGGACCCCTGACCCATCCCCTCCCCCTTCCAGTCCCCGCCAGGCTCCCGGCGGCCCCCTTACCTGGAACTCATACTTGAGGGGGCTTCCCACGTCCTCCACAGTCTTCATGCCCGACTCACCCATCACCGTTCCCCCAAAGAAGCTTTGTAGCCGGTGACTCACTCTAAGGGTAAGAAAGAGGCCGGAGTCTGAGGGGGTGGGAGGGGCCCCGGCAGAGGGGGCTGGGCACCCAGGTGGGTGAACCGCAGCTCCTCTAGCGTCAGGCAGACCCGAGATAAATCCCCGGGTTGCATTTACGAGCTGATTGCTAGTTATTCCTCAAGCAAGTTACTTATGCTCTCAGAACCTCAGTGTCCTCATCTGTAAAATGGCGTTCCTAACACTTGCTATACCTCGGGGCTGTCGTGGGAAGCCAATGAGCTGATGTGTGTAAAATTCCTAGCACAAAGAGCTCTCATGAAATGGCAGGGCCACCCCTGGGTGGCTGATTCCACTGCCACCGGCCTTCCAAGGGAAATAATAATAATAATAATAGTGATTGTTGTTGTTAAAGGAAAGGATGACCCAGGGAAAGGAGAGGCCTGAGGACAGCAGGTCGAGAGAGGTGTGAACGAGGGGCTCCCTGAGGACAGGGAGGCCCCAGCGCAGACACAGCAGGCTGGGGTCGGGGTGGTACCCACATGCCGAGCGATGCCTGGAGCGTGTAGTCCACCAGCAGGGTCAGGGTCATGGGCCACAGGTCGTCCTGGTGACTTGACCTGGGGAGGGGAGGCAGGGGGGAGGGGAGAGGTGTCAGCTGAGGCTGGGGCTGGAGGAGGCCCCAGGGCGCGCCTCACCCCTGACACAGACGGGGTGTCGGAGGTCACTCACGGGGTCTGAGGTCACTCACGGGGTCTGAGGTCACTCACGTGGAGAGCTGTAGCTGAGCCTGGAGTTCCCTCGTGTGCAGAGTCACTCCGATGACCTCGAAGGTGACGAGCAGGTCCATCTGCCATGAGGGCCAGGAAGGCAAAGAGGGGCACTCGGGACCGGGCAGGAGTGATGCCATGGGGGAGACAGGGGCTGAACATATACTAGGGGGTTGGTTCTCTGGTCTCCTCCCTGCGTTGTGAGCGAGGGGTCTCTGCCTGGCCACCTGTGCCCACTCTTTCACCTTGCTAGCCTCATCCTGCTTCCCTTTCCTCTTCTTCTCTGTCAATGACATCTCCGATGCTTTCAAGCTACAAGACTTTGAGCAAGTTACTATACTTTCTAAGCCTGTATCTCCCTCCTCAGAAGATTGTGAGAATTACAGCATTAAAAAAAAAGTGCCAAGTGGTGGACTCAGGGCCTGGCACGTAGTAGGTGCTCAGCAAAACCCAGTTCCTCACCTCCACCCGCTCTAGCTTTGTGTGTAGCTTTATGTGCAGCTCCCCATTTTTCTTAGTCTCTGGGTCTCTCCTCAGGCCCCCCTGGATCTCCCTGTCTCCTACCCTGGCTCTTTGCTTCAGGGAAGCCTGGGAAACAGGCAGGCAGAAGCAAGGTTAAGGTGCTCATCAGAGTAGCAGCCTGGGACCCACAGGGCTGGGAAATTCTGGCCAGCACTCACCCTCTGGTTCCGTTTGAAGGGGTTCCCCAGCTCACAGACGATGGTCTCATTGGCCTGGCACAACCCAGCCTGAGGAAAGATGACAAATCAAGTCCGGGTGGTCAGAGTAGGGCTTCTCCAGCCCCTTCCCTGTGACGCTGGGTCTCATGCTGTAGAGGCTTGAGCCCTGGGTTCCCTTAGCATGAGACGCTGCCAGCACCTGAGGAAGCCCAGCCCAGAGGAAGGAGGGGGGACAAATGACAAATAAGAGCCCATGTAAATGACATGCATATGCTTGGTGGAGCCCCAGTTGGGCTCTTTGCCCCGCGGAGGGCACTCACGGGGCGCACTGAGGACAGCAGCAGGGCGGGGGACACCGCCAGGGTGAGCAGCGCCTCGTGGGCGTCTTCCCCAGCCCGCTCCCTGCTTCGGGTGTTGGTCACATTGATGCTCAGGTATAGTTTCCGGACGTCTCTGCTGTAGTGCAGCCTGAGGCGGGAGGGAGACCAGGAGGCCCTCAGAGCCCCGCCCCGGGCCCGCCCCCAGATCAACTAGGCCCCGCCCCTCAGGCCCGCGGGTGAGGAAAGCCCCTTCTCGGCACGGCAAGGCCCAGCCCTCTAGCCTCCCCTGGAGAAGAAAGCCCCTTTCTCGGCCGGTGAAGGCCAGCCTGACATCCACCTGCTCGGCGAAGGTCCCGCCTTTCCCTGAGGCCCCTCCCCTCAGGTCTTCCCTCCGACCTCTGACCCAAGGGGCCCCGCCCCTCCCCTTCAGTTAGCCAATGCAGCCCCGCCCCGCCCTTGGCCGTCCCCGCGGCCTAGAGCGCACCTGCTCAGAGGCTGCCCCAGCTCCGACACGAAGGCCGCCTGCATCTGCAAGTTGCTGTCGCATTTGTTGTCCTGGCCGCACTCTTTCTGGAAGTGAACCTGGGGGAGGCCGGGGGCGTCAGGGCCCACCACCCACAGCGCCCTCTCGCCCCACAGCCCTGCCGGGCCCCGCCCTTCCGACCCCGGCCCCACCCACCTCGGTGTGGTTCTCCAGGGCCTGTGCCTGGTTTAGGACCGGGTACGCGTCCAGGGACCGCAGCCCCAGCCGGGGGCGCTCGGGCATCCGCAGAGGTAAAGAGTAGTTCATGGAAATGACGATGGGACGGAGTTTGTCGCGGACGTTGTCCTGGGCGAGGAGGGTGAGCTGGGCCCAGCGCGGCACTCCCCTTCCCCGCTCCCCAAGTTGAATCCTCACACCACCTTGAACCCTCAAGGAGGAGCTGAGGCCCCTCCGCACTGGAAAACCCCAGTGAGGGTGCGCTCCCTCTGGCCCTATCTCCACATCGACCCCCTTCCTACCACTCTGATCCACAAGCAAGGTGATGGGACTCCTCCTGCCCAGAGATGGGGGAGGAGGGGTTGTTGAGCCTCCCTTCCTCCCTGGGGTCCCCAGGTTGTGCTCTCTCTCTCAACCACGATCTCTTAGAGAAGGGCCGAGCTGGTCCCCCACTCACAGGCCTCTTTTTCTCCCAGACACAAACTAAGCCAAGAGTCTCACAAACCCTCACTTTTCTCATCTCAGGGCGATGAGCCCTTTGGCGCCCATTCTCACTCTGAGGGTCTCTGGCTCTCTCTACCGTCTGCTGTGCACTGTACCCCCCCCCCGCAGACCTATGGCCTTCCGGGCCACCCTCCCCCACCTCTGTCTCTGGGGAGACTCCAGTCCCTCCCCCCTGACCTGGGGGGGTGCTCTAGCTACCTCCTGCAAGAGGTCCCGGAGCCAGTGTCCCACCCCTCGCCCCTCCCTCACCATCAGGAGCAGTTCCAGCTTCTGGCAGCGCGTGTCTGGCATGGAGAAGAAGCCGTGGAAGACAGCCGACTGGCTGCGTGCAAAGCGAAGCCTAGGCGGTCGGCGGTCCCGGTCGGCCTCCAGGGTGTAGGCCAGGGCTGGAGGTCGAGGGGGTGGTGAGCGAGCGGCAGGGTAACCGCGCCCCTCCTCCCCGCCCCGCACCCCCACACTCACTGATGTTGCGCCTGTAGTTGGGGTTCCCGGCGCTCTGGTTGTAAGCGAAGCACAGCTCCACCTGTACGCTGTTGGGAGGCGGGAGACACATGGGAGGGTCTGCTCACTGTGGGACCCGGTTATCCGGGCCCTGGCTCTCGCCCCAGTCCTGGGCAAGGGGGAAACCGGGGCCCTTAGACCGAAAGGCAGGGACGAAACTGGGGAGTGCGCATAGCTGGTTTGGGGTGTCCCTGGTTCCTTCCCTCCTCACTCCCATTAAAGCCATAGAAAACAGAGTCAGAGGTCACCAGTGGGGAAACTGAGGCCCTGAGAATAGAAGGAGGTGCCTGAAGTCACCCGTCGGTCCGTGCCCTGCCCGGTCCTGTGTGGGACCTGCTGTCCGGATCTCCTCCCGCTCACCCTTGCTTTCTGCCCTGTGGCCCTCTGCCTTCTGGTCCAGGCCTCACTCACGCAAGGACCTCGGGGTCATCACCACCGTTGTGACTGTCACCGTCTTAGCAACTAACGTGTTCTGAGCACGTAGGGCGTACAGGGTGCCGCGAGAAGGGCTTTTTGTACATTATCTCATTTAATTATCACAACACTCCTGTAAGTTGGTGATTATTATTAACCTTGTTTCAGAGGCAACGGCTGAGACTCAGACGGATTAACAATTTGCCCAAGGCGGCTCTCTCTCCCGTCCACCTAAGTGTCTCCCTCTCTCCCCTCCCCCAGGAACTCCTTCCCCAGAGCCCACCCTGCCCACTGCAGTGGGCCTAGCGGGGTTTGTTCAAACAAGGCAGTCCAGAGCCCCCACTCCAAACCACCAAGCTCTACCACCACCCCCACCCCGCAAAATGGGTACTGGGCCTATTACCTCCTGCAGAGAGGCTGGCTTTTCAATGAGGTTGGGTAGGAGGGGCAATGCTTACCGCGAGAATCAACCCTCCAATGGCGGGATGGCAGGGGTTGGCAGGGGAGGGGTTGGGGAGCCAGGTCCTTCCTGGCGTGCTCTTATGTAAGGAGGAGTGGGCGGGCAGAGCAGGGGCTGAGAGTCTCACCAGGAGGTGGCTGTGCAGAGGGCAGGGTCCAGCACGGATGGCCTGGCCACCAAGGTCTTGTGAAGGATGTTGATGACAGGTCGTGCCCTGCAGAGAAAACACACAGACCTCAGTGCCCCCTGCCGGCCCCCTGCCAGGCCAGGCCCAGGGCTCAGGCTCACATGGACCTGATGCTGAAGATGGGGCTCCAGGCAGCCAGAGCCGGACGACAGAAAGGCCCCTGCCTGCCATCGCCCCGGCTTACCGCAGCAGCACGACGCGGTCTGACAGGCTCCCCACTAGCAGGTCCGGGTAGAAGTTCTCGTCCACGTCCATCCGCCCACTCAGCGAGTAGCCAAAGGTGGCCAAGCCGGGCAGTTCCAGCTCCTCCCCGTGGATCACCTGCGGGCAGGGGTGCAGCGGTGGGGACAGGCTCCGGGGGAGAGCTCTGGGGAGCGGGGCCCAGGGGAAATAGGGAGAAAGCGCGCGAGGCAAAGAAAGGCAAGCCCCCTTTGTTCTGTCCATCCGTACCTGCTGCGGCTGTCTGAGGAGCCCCCCGGAGCTGCTGTGGTAGATGTACACTTTGCCCAAGCCCTCGAATGGGGCTCCCACGGCAACATCTGGGGAAGAGAAGGCAGGACGGTTCCCTCCGAGGACCGCGGGCCCCGTGTCTCCCCAACCTTGCACTCCAGGCCACAGGGTCCACCAAGAAATTGACCTCACCCTGCCAGGCGGTGCTTCAGAACATCAGGGAACAGAGCTCTACGGCTCAGGGTTCAAACTGGGACCATCGTGAGCCCAGCTGCTTCCTTTCATGGGTGGGAAAGCAGGTCTAGGAGAGGCAAATGACTTACCTAAAGTCACCCCACAAGTTAACGTCCCAGGCAGGCCTAAACTCCAGATTGCTAAACTCCACGGGCCCAGTGTTTGTGTTTCCTTATTCTGGTACCTTCCGTCTCCTCCACCAAGCCTCCCCTTCAGATACCCGGTCCTTCTAATGACAGTCACTAGCAGGGCCACAGAAGGAAGTGTTTGCCCGTTGGTGACATGGCCACAGTGCTTTCAAACACTGTTCTCCTTTAATCCTGACGGGATTGCTGGGGGTAGGCACCGGCGTCCCGCGTTACAGGCGAGGAAGCAGACTCAGAAAACCCCAAGTCACACAACGAATATGAAGAAGAGAGGACAGTTCAAGTTCATGTCTGTCTAACACTGGGGGCTGGAATTCGAATTGCGCTGTAGCCTGTCTTGTTAAAATTTCTTTAGACCTTGGACTTTTAAGACTCGCACCATTGTTCCCACAAAAGATGGGATCCCAAAATGTTTTAGTATCTTCTTAAGTCTTCCTAAACTCGCTCTCGTTTGCTGTTGTGACCTGATGCGGCCTGGGCAACCGGAAAGCGAAGCTTGTTGGAAAAGGATGTAAGGGAAAAGTAAGTCGGTCCTCCGTAGAAACCAGACAAGTCTCCTATCGGTGAAGGCTTAGGTTTGGCTAACCGAACTTTCTAGCACCTATTGTGGCTCTTTAGAGGCTCCTCTGCCCTCCTTTCGGTTCTCAGGTATGTGCTGGGCCAGCGAGGTGGTCAGAAAAAGGGGTTTCCAGATAAGCCACGTGCTCGCATGCAACCAGGCTCTTCCTTCACCTGTCCCCTTTCCTTGACACCCCAGGTCTAATTGGTCCCCAAGTCCTGCAGAGCACTGGACACTCCCCTGCATCTGGGTTCCCGGTTTGTCCCAGCCCTTAATGCCCCCCACTCGATAGAATACATTCTTGAGCTTCACATCCCCAGCCTGGCTCTCCCCTGCCCATCCCATAGCACCCTCGAGAATCATCTTCCAACATACCAAGCTATCAGATCACATCCTGCCCCCAAACCTTCTCTGGAACACCCCTCGGCCACTACCCACATGTAAAGCCCCAGTTCCCCTGCCTGGCTTTCGCAGCGTCCAGCCCGTCTCCACAAGGCCTTTCCAGCCTCATCTCTGACGTGAACACGCCACGTCCACTCGATTTGGGCGGAGGGGGCAAGTATCCCACACTCATGGTGTGCCCCTTCTGTTCCCCTCCATTGTGCACACTCGGCCCTCCCTCCGAGGCCCAGGGGTACGTCCGCTCTTCCAGGAGGCCCGCCGAGCTTGCCTCAGAGGGTGGCTCCCTCCGCACGGCCTCTCTCTGTGACTGCTGTGAGCTCCCTGGCCCTGGGCCCCAGTCTCCTTTTCAGGCCCTGCCAAGCCTGGTATGCGGCTGGCACTCGGTCAGTGGGTGTGCTGGGGCAGGAGTGCTGGCTCATACCCTGGAATCCGTCCTGGTTGATGTCACCAATGCTGGCCACGGAGAAGCCAAAGGCAGAGCGACTGGGGCCGTGAAGAAGGAGGGACGGGCGGGCAGGGAAGGAGGTGCCTGCCTGGTTCATGAACACGTAGACGGCCCCCCCTACCTCTTCTTTCCGCTCAAAGTAGTATGGGGCGCCCACCAGGAGGTCCTGCCACCTGCACAGGAGAGAAGGAGGGGAGATAGGAGTGTGGAGTCAGCCTCCAAGGTGCAACAGAACTCTTGTCTAGCAGGTCCAATTGCGCCAGGGCACACGGCTATACAAATGGCACCTCCGGTCATGGGAAGGACACGGAAAGGCCAACATGACCGGTCTACGAGGAAACACGCGTCACGGAGCAGCCACGGAGGCGCAGCTCACACCCAAACAACCCACATCCACTAGAACCGCGAAACGACGAAAGGAGACGCAGGTGTCACGCAATGCGTGAATCTCATAAAGCCTAATTGCAGACCAACCCACACATTTGACTTGCAAATCCCTGTAAACAGCACGCAGACGGACGAACAATCGTGAACCTCCATTTCTCTGCCCTGGCTGGCACAAGCCCGCCCCCCCCCACACCATCTCCCCGTGGCCCCAGAGAGCGTCCCCCGGATTCTCACCCATCGTTGTTCAGGTCTGCCAGGGCAATGGCGCTGCCGAAATAGGCGCCCACCTGCGTGCCCTCCAGCACCTGCCTCCTCCGCAGGTCCCCGCCTGCCTCCTGGCTCAGCAAGAAGACGGCGCCCATATGTCGGTGCCGCGGGGCACCTGCCACAATCGTGATGGCCTTGGGGTGCAGGACGGCGCTGCCCACCTGCACTGTGTACCCTGGGGCGAGGGGAAGGTGGTCAGTCAAGGCTCCGTAAACTTCGTCCCCTTCCGCTCTGGATCCAGCCCCCCCAGGTCCCCCCAATATTTTCTACTCCTCTATCCCAAGTTAGGAAAGAAAGCGGCCCCCGTACGCCCAGCCTCCGATCCCTGCGCACTGGACCGTGGCTTCCATGAAGGCAGAGACCTCGCACCTTGGGCGCTCAGAACAGGCCCGGCATACAGGTGGTGCTCGGGAGGTGTGTGCCAGCGGAACTCAATGCCATCAGTCACCCCTACACCGTGTCCTCACTCTTCCACCGAGCACTGAAGGTGAGAGGCCAGCAGGCTAGGAACTGAGCCCCCTTCTTCCTCCACCACCCGATGAGCCGCCACAGCCGGACTCACCTATATAGAGGTTTCCTTGGTCTTCTGGGTCCTTATAACTATATTCGGATAGATCCCAGTCCTTCCGCTGAATCATGTAGCTGTTTCCTTCACAAGAATTTCCGGGAGGGGGAGGGGAGGCGGTTAGATCACCACTCTCTTCACCCTCCACGTCTGGGTCCCCCTGCTGCCCCCACCCCTCTAAGGACAATAGTAACCCCTTTTATTGGTGGGCGCTTTGCCATTGGCAAAACACGCCCTCTTTATCTTACTAATTCTGTGAAGTAGAACGATGGTGCCCATTTTACAGATGAGGAAAGCAAGGCTCAGGGATGGGGAGCAGCTGTAGAGACGCGGCTAGAATCTGGTCTTCCAGGCTCCTGGTTACTAGGTGACATTTCCCTCACTCTAGACGCTGAGGCCAGACTCCACGCTACCATCTCCTGGTTCTTCCCCCAAACTCGCACTGTCTCCCCGTCCCCTGCTCCGTGGGGCTGCTGCTGCTGGCGAGTAGCCGCCACCCTGCTGAGGTTCTCGAGGACCAGAGGGGCCAGGGGAGGCAGGCAGGACCAGAGGACTGAGCCGAGGCCTCGGTCTCAGGTTGAGTCAAAGCTACAACTATGCCCTGGGCCACCTGTTGGCCAAGAGCAAGAGATTCAGGGCTCTCTCTGCCTGTGGATTCTACACTAACAAGGATACCGGAAGGAGAGAAGGCCCACTGTGGCTACGACATTTACAGTGGACAGAGGTAGACATGGAAGGGACGGGAGCCACCTGAGCGGCAGCGTGAGGCGCAGGAGTTACAAGCACGCTCTTGAATCAAAGAAATACTCTAAAGGCCCCCGAAGGATTGCCCCATATGCACTGAGGCGAACAAATGCCAGTAGCTTATTGATAAGTGGAGAGAGAACGCAACAGAACAGCAAGCTGAGTGTGATTCTGTGCATGTTTTTAAAAGACATCTCGGGGACGCCTGGGGGGCTCAGTCGGTTGAGCGGCCGACTTCGGCTCAGGTCATGATCTCGCGGTCTGTGAGTTCGAGCCCCGCATCGGGCTCTGTGCTGATGGCTCAGACCCTGGAGCCTGCTTCAGATTCTGCGTCTGCCTCTCTCTCTCTCTCTGCCCTTCCCCTGCTCACGCTCTGTCTCTCAAAAATAAATAAACGTTAAAAAAAAATTTATAAAAGACATCTGTACATCCTGGGGCGCCCGGTGGCTCAGTCAGTTGAGCGTCCCACTCTCGGTTTTGGCTCTTTGGGCTCAGGTCATGATCTCACAGTCGTGAGATCGAGCCCCGCGTCGGGCTCCATGCTGTCTGGCGGATTCTTGGGATTCTCCCTCTCCTGCGTCTCTGTCCCTGCCCCTGCTCGCACGTGTGCACTCTCTCTCAAAATAAATAAACATTAAAAAAAAAAAGATATCTATAATATCTATATATCCTAAAATAAGTCAGCGGTTCCGCAAGGCACCCCGTAACCTGCACGGGGAAACAGGACGAGGGAAGTGGGGGTGAGAGGGGGGGCACTTTTAATCTCTGTTTTACCAAATCCTACGGCTCCAGTTAGCGGTTGTGCCAGGAGAGTGTTTTATGGTTTTAATAAGGTTTTAAATGCTTAAAGTGGAGTCAGAGGCTTCATAACTTCCTGTTGGCCTTGGGCGATCTACTTTACTCCTCGGAGGCTCAGTTTTCTGTAAAATGGGTATCATGATTCCTGCCTCATAAGAGTATTTTAAGATAAATTAACATAAAGCCTCTGGCACGTGGTAAGCGCTTTAAAACAGTGGAGGTGCTGGCGGTCGGCGATACGGGCAGAAGCGAGGGGCGAGGGTCTGGGCTGGCTGGCCCAGGGGCCGGCCGGGAGTGGGGGGCTCCTCCTCCCGTCCCCCACGGTCCCTACCTTTCCAGTTATAGGCGCCCGGAGCGCCGAAGTACACGGTGTTCTGGGTGAAGCCACCGCTGGTGCCCAACTGGCACATCCCGGTCTCCAGGTAGTCGGTGTTGCTGTTACACATCTCGTTGTGGTAGGTCTGCCAGTCATCGGTGGGGTCCAGCTGGAGGTCATTGCCGCGCACGTAGCACTTGCCCACCATGCGTCGCTGGTCCTCTGACCCCGACCATAGCACCTGGGTGTAGCGGTGGGCGCAGACCTGGGGACACACACACCCCCCGCCAACACAGCCGGCCTGAGCCCATAGCAGGGACCGAAGACCCGCTGTCTCCTCGGCTTTGCCGGAGAGGAGGTGGAAGAGGTCTCCTGGCTTTTTTTTTTCCTTCCCACAGTGACGCCTGGGCCTGCGTCTCCTTTCCGGGATTTGGAAATCTGCTCCGAAGGCTGGGAACCCATTTTGGAAGGCCAGGGGGGTCCTGGGTGGTCCTGGGTTTGAGAGAGGCTTACAGATCTTGGCAAAAGGAAAAGGGGAAAGGATGAGGGAATGTGGGATCCAGGCTCTCCGTCTAAAAGAAGCTTGATGTAGAGCAGAGTAAGGAACTCGCTTCTCTGCTCTGCCCTCTTCATGGAAGGGCCCTTATTAAAATAATAATAATATGGGGCGCCTGGGTGGCTCAGTCGGTTGAGCGTCCGACTTCGGCTCAGGTCATGATCTCGCAGTTGGTGGGTTCGAGCCCCGCGTCGGGCTCTGTGATGACAGCTCAGAGCCTGGAGCCTGTTTCGGATTCTGTGTCTCCCTCTCTCTCTCAAAAATAAGCAAACATTAAAAAAAATAATAACAATAAATAAAATAATAATAATAATAATAATAGCAACGACACCAGTAGTAATACAGCTAACACCTACTGAGTGCTTACTATACACCAGACATTAAGTCTAAGCTCTTCACGTATTAACTCCACGACGCCTCCTAATACCCCTACCGAGTAGGGGCCATCTCCGCCCTCACTTTATGAAGGAAACTGAGGCACAGAGAACTAAGTCTCTGACTAAGCTCTCGCACCCAGACAGAAGCAGAGAATACTCCAGCCAAGGCTGTCAGGCTCCTGAGTCTGAGCTCCTAAGCACTGGGCTAGGGGGCTCTCCCACCCTCTCCCAGCACACTATTGGTGCTTGACCAATAGCCGCGGGTCAAATTGATGACAACAGGGTGTTTGGAAAACAGCCAGAGGCTAGGCAGAAGCCCCGAACGAGGCCTGGGTCTGGCATGCGTCCTTTCCGTGTCTCCTTTCTCCTTCCAGCCGCAGGCTCCACCAGCAGCGGGCCTGAGTCACTGCTGTTTCCAGTGCCAGCAGAGTGCGCGGCACATAGTAGGTGCTCACTAAACATCTGTCACATGAACAGACGGGTCGGCATGCCCGATCGAAGGGCCCAGGATCTAGGACTGCCTTAAATGGAATCCTAGACCACACACCATCCGTAACACGGTTCTAAAACGGCGTTTTTGGGTTTAAGCTCTGGCATTTGACACAAACTCGGAGCTTAAAACAGCGTTTGAAGGTAACAGAAATTGCAACAGGGATGACTCTGGGGGTGGCGACTGACTGGACGGGGACACGCTCTCTGGAGTGACGTAAATCGTTCTTTGATGGGTATCCGTGACACAGGTGTGTAACGGGCCAAAACTCACTAAAAGGTAAAATCCGTACATTTCGCCGTCTGTAAATTTCACTTCGAGTTTTAAAACTGAAAAAGAGAACGGTCTCTCTGGGATTCAAAAATTGAGACCCCCCCCCCCCAGGGGCTGACACCAAAGAACGCAGCCAGGAAGTGGCAAGTGACAGCAGGGAGTGGCCCCCGGACCCCGGCCGGGTGAGCTGGGGTCAGCGGGGCTGTGCCTCTTCCGCCGGCGGCCTGTCAGGAAGGAGCGGGCCCGGGCTGTACTGCCCCAGGCCTTCTCTGCCCTTTCCTCTCCTCACAGTTCCCTCGGCTCGTTCCCACGAAGGGTGAGCACCCCGGGAGGGGGTGGCGGTGGGGGGGGGTTGTGGAGAGGAAGTGAGTGATTCAGACAGCACCCAGGCCATGCCAGGCCCTACAAGTGTGCCAGCACCCCTCCCCGCCACCCCACCGCCACATAAGTGCAGGCTCGAGGGGACACTCGGGCCCATGGAGACGTACAGGCCTAGACATGGACAGCTGCAAGGCCCCAGCTCACTCACCCAAGACCCCTCTCTTGCCCTCCCCGGCTCCAGGGAAACGAAGAAGGTGGGGGTGCGGGGAGCTGACGGTGTGTACCCACTTACCAGGACTCTGCCCGCAGGGCCCTGGCTGGCCACGGTCACCCCGAGCCACATGTCTTCGATAATGTGATGGTCAGGGTCACCTGCGGGCGTGGGAAGGATCGTGAGCCAGCTCCCTGTGCCCGGAGCCTCTGCGGGCAGGAGTTGGGCCTCCTGGCCCTGTACGCCTGCAGACAACCCTCCCGGGGCCCCCTCTCCAGCCCACCATTAATCTCAGCCCCACAAGTCCCATGTGGTCCCACTCTCCTCTAAGAGCTCCCTCCTCCCAGCGGGACAAGAAGGGACTAGAAACTGCCCAGGTAAGCCTGAGAGCCCCTCCAGGTCATTCTCTCTGTGCTGCCCCCTCCCCCAGACTCCTGACCCGGCGCTGATCCCCGGCGCCCGCCCGTCCCTCACTTCTCTCAGAGACGTCCATCCGCACACAGTCATCCTTGTAGGCAGTGAGCGGGCACAGGTACGCAGCGCCGGTCCGGTTGGTATAGCCATCAGGCACAGCGAGGTCCCGGGGAGCACCAGCCAGGAGCCTGGGGAGCAAGGAGGTTGGTGGACCCGAGCTCAGACCTCCCCGAAGCCTGCTCCCAACAACTCCGTGTCCGCCCTGTGTCCTGAGCATCCGCTATGTCCCAGGTGCCAGGCTGTGTGCGGGGATCTGGGGTCGGGAGGCGCATGGATCCTGGGCCCTGCCCTCCGGGAGAGGCCGGTGCGGGGGAGGCGCTGGGGAGGAAAGCGGGGAGCAAACCTGCCCGGATTCAGTGTGGGGAGCAGTCAGGAAGGCACACAGAAGAGGGGAGCCCAGCCTGACTCCCCAGGAGAAAGGGAGGAAGGGCACTTCAGGCAAAGGTGTGACATGTGCAAAGGCCAGGAAGTATGAGCAAGCGGGGTGACTCAAGATGCACAAGGCGCCTGGTACAGCGGGGACAGGGGGCGGGGTGGGGCCACACAGGAGGCCAGGGTGGAAAGGGCAGCCGCAGCGGGATTGTCTAAGCAAGGGAGTGACAGGAGCAGATCTGGGTTCGGGGGAGGAATGTTTGGCATCTGAGTGACACGGTCGATGGGGATTCTGGAAGGAATGCTTTGGCTTCTGAGGTGAAGGTAGACCGGAAGAAAGATTGGAGAAATACTGGCACAGGTCAACTTCCCGGGGAGGGGGGCGCCCTGAGGGGAGACCGGGTGAGGGGTGGGGTGGGCTGCTGGAGGCCTGGGTCCTTCCGCTGTAAACTCTCTGAGGACTTCGGTCTAGGGGCTAGCACCGAAGACCGGGAGCGGGAGGTAAGGCGAGAATGCAGTGAGCATCCCCTAAACCAGAGCCAGGGGAGCCGGGGTCAGCAGGGCCCTGAAGGGACCTGGGTGATGTCTACTCTCCCCCGACATGGCACCACCGCCACCTTGAGACAGGCAGACAAGGTACGGGGTGGGGCGGGGGGGGGCGCACTGGGTACGGGACACTTCAGACAACGTGGTCGCAGGGCAGAGTTCAGGCCCCTCCCCCCACGAGAGCAGGGATGGGCGACGACAAGCACCAATCACGTTGCCCCCAGCCTGCCTAGAAGGCAACTCTGGGGATGCTAACTGCGAGTTCCTGCAAGGGTGCTTCGACCCTGGCCACCCATCCCGTCCCAGAGCGGTGACTACCGGACAGGGAGGCAGATGGGCCGGGAAGCGGTATTTCAGAAGACAGGCTTTGGCCCAGCGGCATCGGAAACCTCTGGCAGGATTGTTAAAACGGCAAAGTCCTCAGCCCACCCCAGACCGTCGGAAATGCATGGGGCGGGGGGGGGGGGGGGGGGGGAGGCGGAGCCCTGGAACCTGCCTATCTAACATGGGCCCCAAATACTGAGCACCCCCATCTGAGAAGACAGCTGTACCGCCCCCCTGCCCTCGGGGCATCATCTCCCTGCAGCCTCTGGACATTCTGCGAGGCCCGCCTCCCAGACCCTCACGGACGCAGCCTTCTGGGTGGCAGCTACCTCCTGGGTACCCCTCCACCGGGCCCCAGCAGCACTATCGCCCTGAGGCTTCCGGCTCAGAACTTGGGCTCTGGGCTTCCTGCCAGAGTCTGGAGGTGCGCGGCAACGGCCCCACCTGCAGCTCCTGCCTGGGCCCTGGGAGGCAGGGCTGCGAGGAGCGGGGCAGGGCAGGGCAGGGCCCGGGCATGCCGGGACCTGGGGTGCCTCCGCCCACTGGATGTCAGGAATGCGCTGCCTGGGGGTGCTGGCCACAGGGTGGGACTTCTGCCTGCACCTCTGTTCTCAGCTCAGACCCCGCCCTGGGAAGTGTGGCTGGGGGCGGGGGCGCGGCTTCTTTAAGCAGAGCAGCGCCGGGAGATGCCGGCAGGCAGGCAGGCAGGCAGGCAGGCTGGCGGGGCTCCAGGGTGGCAGTCAGGCCCGGTTAGTCATCCTCTGTCTGGGCCGGAGAGGGTGCCCGGTGAGCCCGCTGCCTGACCACCCATGGACATCTGCCCCCCGGCGCGACCGACAGGTGAGAGAGGGAAGCAAAGGCCTGTGGGAAAGGAACGTTCCAGCCAGCGGGGAAAGAACCTGATGGCCCGCCCGTAGGGTTTGTTCCTCCTGGTGCAGCAATTTCTTTTCCCTCTCTGAGCTGTGAGGGCCTCATCTCTAAAATGGGGACAGAGCTGTCCCACCAAGCCTGGAGGGGGAACAAAGGGGTTCATTCTTCCACAGGGCTTTCTGACACTGAAGTCATGGCCAACTTGAGCACTGTCCGTCTGACTTCTTGTGGCCTTAGGGACTGGCCTTAGCTCACTCCCAGGTATTCCTTGCCCCGCCCCAAGCACCCAGGAATTTTTGCGCCACCACGGGGTTAGGGAACCTGGAGCTGAGGGCAAACAGCAGACTAGTTCCTGTTGAGGGAGCAGAGGACGGGACCTAAGTGGCACTTCCTCAGGGGTGGAATCACTAAGCTGGGGTGGGGCATTCTAGCGTGGTCGCTCAGATTTGGCTGGAGGTAGAGGCTGAGGGATGGCTACGGTGACCTCGAAGGGGGAGGTCCAGGCCTCGGTGGGCGAGGAGGCCCCGGGGGAGCCCAGGTTGCAGTCCAGGGCGTAAAATGCAATGAAGCATTGCTGTCCCCCGGCTGAGCCCTGACCAAGTTGTCGGGGCGTGAGGTGGCTGCGGAGCAGGGTGGCCATGACCTCCCAGCTTTGCTCATCTCAGAGGGAGCGGGCTGAGGGGCCCCTCCTCTTAGCCTCCTGGGGTACCGGGCAGGCAGAGCCATGTATGAACAGGAATTGGGTCCAAATAAATCCGTTTGCCATCTACACCCGTTCGGCCCTCACCCTGCACCAGCCTTGCGCCCGCTGATGGGCGGTGGGGCAGGGCCGGTGCCCTAATTCCAGCCCCATATCCCAGGCCCCTCCCTTCCCAGAGATTCCACAGGGAGCCCCCCTCCCCGACCCCCCTGGAGTATTTTTAGCTCCTATTTGGCCTGCTCAGAGGCCCTTTAAGGCCCTCTGGCTCCCAGCCCGGGATCCGGTGGGTCTCTAGCCAGCGGCCTGGGAGTTGGATGGGGGAAGGCTTTGCACAGGGTCAGGTCCGGCTTCCTCTAGCCACAGCCAGGTGTGGGAGAGACCTGACCGGCACGTAAATGAAATGTGAAATAACACAAATAATGCAAATGAGCGCCTCTGCCGCCTGCTGTTGGGTGGGGTCTGGAGGGGGAAAGTCCAGAAGCTGACCCCTCCCAGACCACCGCTGAGCCCACTCCCCGGGGAAGCAGTCAGAAGGGAGGCTTAGCGGGATGCTTTACCCAGCTCTGGGAGCACGGAAGAAAGGAGGGAGATCGGACGGCCCCTCTCCTGGAGCCGGGCTGGGCCCCTCTGGGAACTAGGGGGAAGGATGAAATGACCTCTCAAGGGCTTCCAAAGAGCTGCCTCCTCAGCCTCTTCTTTGGCTCCAGCCAGACAGCCCCTCCTGGCCTCTGGGGAGCCCCTTGAGCTCCGAGTCCCATCAAAGCACTTCCTCACCCCCCATCCCATCGCTCTTCCCTGGCGGTTCAGAGCTAATGTGACTGCTACGGCCAAGCAGAAAGCGGCAGAATGGGAGGAGGCCGGGGAATGAATGGGATCCGGGAGCCCTGAAGGCACCAGGCTGGCCCCCCTGGGGGGGCACTGGGGTGGGGCAATGCTCAGAGACACTGCCTGTAAGATTCAACTTCCCAGGCTCCTTGCCTCGGGGAGGCGCTGGGAGGTGGGGGGTGCTTGGGTGGGAAGCTTTGGGTTACCGTGGAGGAACCCGAGGGGGCCAGCACTCAGACCGCAGGCCCGGTGCCTTAGTCAACTTTGAGTCCCGCGGGGTGCGGATGGGGGCAGTTCTCAGCTGCAGGATCCCAGCTCTGTGCCCATCCTGCTGCCCGAATTAGCCACCTCCCCAGAGGCGGCTCCTGTGGCCGCTGAACTGTATAGCCCTCTCCGCCGTCTCCCTAACGCTCCCCCCACCCCCAGCCCCCTCTCCCTCCTGGTGACTCAGCCCTAGAACCAGGGCAACAAGCTGGAGGCAGCGAGAGAGAGAGAAGAGAGAGGACAGGAGAAAGAGGCCGTGGCCCGAAACAAGGCTGTCTTTCTCGTTTCTTCTCCCTCTTGCTGGCTCCTTAGTACTTTTTCCATATTTGATTCCTTGGGGCGGTCCTCGCGTCATCTAACCTCAATCCCTCGTGCTGCATTAGACATCCCCTGCCTGCTTTGTTCAGCTCTGGCCAAACCCCTTTCACTTCTTTTTTTTCTACAGGATCAGGCTTCCCCTGCCTCCTGCCCAATTTCAAAGCCCTTGGCCAGGACCGGTGGCTGGAGAGGGCCAGAGGAAGGCGGCACTACGCGGGCAGGAACTCTGCCTGCAGCCGCCGCTGCTCTGCCCATTCCCTCTGGCACGAGCCTTGGAGGCTGCCAGGCATTTGTCCTGCCCCGGGAAACATGTTTTAGGAAAGCGCGGCAGGTAAGCTCGGTTCCTACCTACCTCAGATAGGACCTCACCTACCGGGAGCCACAACCGCCTCCGCCCCAGACACCCCTCATTTATTTCCAGGCAAGGCGGAAGAGGAGAGAGAGCCCCAGAGGTGTCTTCCATAAGCCCGCAAGGTCAGGCCAGACCAGGACACCTGGATTCCCAGGAGGGAATGACAGGGCAGGTGCTGGGGGCCGGGGGGCCGGGGCCATCTCCCAGAGGAAGAGGCCCTCTGCTTGCCCCCGGCGTTCCTCACGTATCTCGCCAAGAAGCCCGAAGCACCTGAGTCCTTGGCCCTGCTTGGCCCCCCTCCCTTCCAGAGACTGGGAGGCTGGGGCCTGGGTTGGAGTGAGCTCTGATGTCGTGAGCAGGGAACCCCGGCCCAGAGACAAAGGTGAACAAAGACGGTCCACACTTGGGTTTGTAACCACTTCTGGAATAAGGCCCCCTTTGAGAATGTGATGAAAGCCGCGCTCCTCCCCCCGCCCCCACCTTCTGTCCCCAGAACAGCGCACAGACACATGATACATCCCCGCATCTCCCAGAAACCTTCTAAGAACCTCCAGGCTAAGAGTTCCTTCAGGACCACGAAGCCTCTCCCCTTTTTCCAAAGGGGCTATGAGGCTAAGAGGATATAAGACTTGACTCGCCGGGTCTCCTGAGCTGTGCGCCCAGACAGCTGTTCACATCTGGCTGCACAGCCGGCTGCAAGCAAACCCAGCTGGCCCAGCTGGCTCTCCCAAAGGGCCAAGGGGCAGAATTCGGCGAGAGGGAGGAGAGGGGCCAAGGTCCAGAACCACCCCTCGGAGAGACAGGGTGCCCGAGGGAACGGCCCGATACTCCATCTAGAACCCCCTGCCTCTCCAAGGTTCAGTAGTTTTAGAACCTTCTGGGCTCCTAGCACGCCTCATGCCCTCTCTGGCTGCGCAGAGCCGTCTTGGTTAGGGAGGGCCTGGCTCCGGCACAAGGGCCCGAAACCGCTCCTTGGAGACGTAGGCATACACAGCACCATCTCACGAAAGCCCAACGATCGCCTCATGAAGAAGGCATGCGGTTCCCCTCCCCCTGACACGTGGAGAAATTAGGACTCGGATATTAGCGACAGGTCCAAGACTGGAAACTGGCAGTGGGACCCCGGCGCCTCAGGCAGGAAGGAGCATATAGATCCACGTCCAACCCCTCTTTGGGGAAAACTGGCCCAGAGCAGGGAAACACCTTGCTCAGGGCCACAGAGCGGGTGGGGGGGCTGGGGGGGTGGAGTTTACAGAGTCTGTCATTTACTCCAGCTTTTCAAGATTTCCCCTGGCTTTCCTGATCTTGTCCCACTATGCCGTCTTCTATCGCGCAGATTCGGTATTGAAAAATCTGAAAATCTGTTTCCGGGCTGGGGCGGCAAGAGCACCAGCATGGAGACTTGCGCGGATGGTCACTTAGGGTGTCCGGACGGTGAAGGGCTCGCCGAGATCCGCCCGAAGTTGCTGGCGCTGTCCCGGGAAGGGTGTGGTGGACTTGGCCCCTGCAGAAGCCGGATTGGAGGCCAAGTAGATAGGTAGGTAGACTGGGCCGGGGCTGGGCCAGCAGGGCAGAGGCTGGGGCTAGGGCAGAGGGTGGACTTTGGATATTCCAAGCTTCCTCAAGTTTCTGCAGGCCCCGGCCAGAGTTGGGAAAGGTTTCAATACACCCCGTATGTGACCACGTCCTCTGGCTCAGCGGAGTTGGACACCAGGTGGGGGTAGACGTCTGGTAGGTCCCCCCGCCCAAAGAGGTAGGTGGGACCTATCATAACTCCTTCCCTCTAGGGGGTAGCCTCCCCGCCCCCAGCTGCCTTTTCCTCCCAAATGCCAACCTCGGCATCTGAGCCCAAGGCAGAGAACCCTCTGAAACCTGCGCGTGGGCCCCTCTAGACTCGAGTGTGCACTGCAGCAGCGGGGATGGGGGGAGGAAACACAAACAGCTGGATGCAATCTCCTTCTCCCCTCTCCCCCGTGGCTAGCTCTTCCCCCTCCTTCTCCTTACAGCTGTTGGGGAAGGCGACCAGAAGAGAAAAACACTCTTTCCCTCTTCAAACCAAAACAAACACACTCGGGGTTGAAGATTCAACATGAATCTGTGGAATGCAGGGAAGACGTCTGGTGGGAGGGCGTCCCTGCTGGGGGGCAGGAGGACCAAGCAGGAGTTGGGACAGCTCCCTCTACTTCCCCATCCTCGAGGGGTCAGAGGGAGCTCCTGGACAGCTCCGAACGCCCAGACTCGCCCATCACTTCACCCAGCAACCGCCCAGCGGCTCAGGAGGCCCTCCGGTCTGGTTCTGCAGAGGGTGTGGCTGGCATGGCCGGCAGGCTAAAATGCGAGCTGTAAGGGCCTGGGAGGGCTTAAATACATATGCCCACAGGTTCTTCCCAGGAAAGGGGGAAGAGGGAGCCACGAGGTGTTTATTTCCCCCAGGTCCCAGCCCTGGAGAGAAACGTTCGGTACATAGGGTCCTGGGGGTTTACAGAATGGGAGGGAGCCCAGAAAACGGAGATCCCACTTCTACTCCAGAGAGGTGCGAAGAGCCCAGGGGCTGAGTTTAGACAGGTTCCGGCCGGGTCAGCCCTTGCCGGTGATTACCGACCCCATCCCACACCCAACCCCTCCACTTCCCGCCAGACCTTGGCAGCAGAAGGGGTGCCCGGGCCCCCGCCTCCTGAATCCCGGCTCCCTAGAGCCGGCGGCGGCCCCGCGGGCCTGGAAGCCGGGCTGCGACTCCGGCGGAGGGTCCGCAGCCTGCGCACAGACTCCCGCCCACCCCACCCCCCGCCGGCCTCACTCACAGGTAGCGCTGCTGCCGCTCCGTCTGCCGGTGGAGGGCGACCGAGTAGCCGAAGAGGCTGCCCGGGTTCCTGGCCTCCTTCACCACCAGGAATCGGGTGTCCAGGTTGAAGGCAGAGGCGACACGGCCCCCGGCGGCCACCATCAAGGCGAGCGCGCAGAGCATCGGGCGCGGGACGCAGGCGGCGCGGCGGGGGCCGGAGCCCATGGCTGCGAGCCGGAGCGAAGGGGGGGGGGAGGGCGAGAGCGCGTGAGGCTGCGGAGCCGGGCGTGAGGAGGACCTGTTCACCTGCTGCCCGCGCCACCGCAGAGCACTCGGGCGGGCCGCGTCGCTGAGCCCGGCAGCGCCGGTAAGTTTCTGGCCCCCGGCCCCGATCGCTCTCGGGTCCTCTCGGGGTCTGCGCTCTCAGATTCCTCTGCGAGGTTCGCGGGTCGGTTCTCCCGCCTGCCCCCCGCCCCGGGCACCCTGCCCCCAGCTGGTCCCGGCCGCCGCCCCCCTCGGCCGCCCTGTCGCCTCCGACTCCCGGCTCGGCGGCGGATCTGGGCACGCAGACCGGTGGACCGCAAGGAAGACCGGAGGGAGGGGTTCCCTCCGCGCGCGCCCCGCCTCCCCACGCCCAAGCCCGCACCTCCCCACCTTGCGCGCCCAGCCGGGGCTCCGCTTTCCTTCCGGGGAAAGAGAAAAGGTCCCGGCGCCGCCACCGCCTCTTAAAGGGGCAGCACCGCCCCTCCCTCCTCATCCTCCCGGACCAGGCTCCGCCTTCTCCCCCAAACACCTGTCGGGAGCCCCCAAAGGCTTGGATTTCCCTTCCCCGCCCCCTCGCTTCTCCCAAGAAGCGTCACCTCCCGAGCAAGATGGATCGGACGGGCGGGGCCGGGGGTGGGATTTGCCCGGCCGCTCTGCTCCGGTTGCTACTGCAGCTGGAAAGGCAGCGCCAGGCGCGGCCACCTCTGCGGGCCCCGCCGGCGAGCCCCCCACCCCGCCCCCGGCGTTGGCGTCTCTGGGAACCGACGTCCGCGCGCCGCTGGCCGGAATGCCCGACTCGCCTCCGCGGCGCTGTGAGTCCCTGAGAGGCGGCCGGCGGTCTCTGGGCGTTCTTCCTCGCACCCAGGCCCTTCGCTGTCCGTGTCGAGATTTATTTCTCTTGCCTACCCGCCCTCACCCACCCTGATGCGGGCTGTCCCTCAGCGAAGCCAGACAGATATTTAGCAGTGGTAACAACCAAGCATTGCCAATTGTAATAAGCAACAAGACGACAGTTCCTCCAAAGGGCTGAGCCTTCTGGGATCCCTTATAAGCTCTTCGGGGTAGAAATGAGTCCCTTCTGCTTAGAACGCACTGTGTGGCCAGGGAGCTGGGCCCAGACCGTACACATATCTCATCCACTCCTGCCTTCAGGGCCCAGCCCAGCAGAATCCCAAAGGTCTCCTCCTCCTACCTGGGCTCAGACTGAGTGTTTGGAGACTGGGCGGCGCGGAAGGAGGCCCAGTAGGTGTGTGGTGGGTGGCGCCAGGGGGAGGCAGGTGGGCGGCGCCAGGGGGAGGCAGGTGGGCGGGGCCCAAAGGTCTGGTTATCCTCTGAAGAATCTAACTGAAAGGGAATTTCGAGAGGTCACTATCTACTTTCTTGAATCTGACTCCTATTTCTCATATTGAAGCAACAAAGACCCACTTCCGCTGAGCGTTCTTTTCTCCAGGCTGAAGGAACATTCTTCTTTTGGCCCAGATATTCAGGCCTCAGCACTCGCTGTCTTGAAATTCGGCTTAGAGGCCCTATCTCGGAGGGTTTATAAGAAGAAGAAGAAAAGGACTAGGTAGTAAGCGCTCCTGCAGCAAGAACTATGCTAAGCGCCTGACAAAGATCATTAGATTAAAGCTTCACAACAATCTTTGAAGATTATCTGTTTTAAGAGGAGGAAACCGAGGCTCAGAGAGGTTCAGCAGCTTGGCGAAGACCACACAGCTCGGCTTTTAATCCCGCAGTATCTGGCCTCAGAGTCCTTCTTGGCCGCTTATGCTAATCGTTAACATTTGTACAATACCTGCGGCGGATCTATTTGGGGGGAGCCTGAAGCTTGTACGATTTGCGGAGCCCTCTTTAAGGAAAGGAATAAAGAGCTGGGAGTACGAAAATTAGATTCGGAGGCTGGAAAAGGGGCTTGAACGTTACAGTTTATGAATCCATTTCACGTGCAGACTCTTGTTTCCTCCTCCCGGCCTCTCTGGGAAGTCAGGATTATCGTCCTCACTTGACTAATGAGGGAACCTGCACGTCCAAGGTCACATGGCTCATTCGAGTCGGGGCGCTAGGACCGGAAGCGCCCGACCGCACCTGTGTCTTTAAGGGACGCACCGCAGGCAGATGTTGGTCAGAGAGCCAGACGCATCTAAATGAAGGCAGCTGCAGTGACAGTGTTCTCTGTGGTGGCCTGCGAGGCGACATTCACCCCCGTCTGCCCTTAGGACAGCATCTGTTCCCGAGCTGTGACTCCCAGAGCCGCCCAGCCTCTCCCGCATGGTCTGCCTGGTGGCCCAGCGCCTGCAGGGCCATCTGGGGCCAAGGAACAAGAAGTGGGCCGTACCGCGTTCTCCGTCGGGCTGGCTGCTGGGTCCTCTGCCGCATTCCTGGAGAAGGGGAGCGGTTCAGGGCCAGGAGAGCAGGGGCCAGGGTGGCTGTGTGGGGTGGGCAGGGGTCCCGCCTGAAACAGCTTTGAGAGTCCCGTGATGGCAGGTGGGCTCCATGCCAGGCATTATCTCTTTGGCCATCCCAAACAGGAATGACCAGCATGTCCGATCCCAGGGCTGGGAGCAGGAAAGGGATGAGGGATGGTTTTTCCACTCCAGGGAGGATCCTGAGGGAATGTGGGAGCGAGAGCAGGGCGCCTGGTGGGGGGAGAGGGCTCGAGCTAAGGAATGTGAGGGAGTGTCAGATAGAGCTGGGGGAGACAGCAGGGATGGAGGGAGACGGGGACGCTGGAAGGGTCTCTGGGCTAGAGAGATGCAGAAAGGGAAGCCATAAGTTCATGACCAAGTTCATGAAGTCCTCTGGTTCCGGTGACGTATCGTCCACGGCTTCATCTCATCCATCGGTTGACTTTATCATGTCGGCTCGTCTCTGTGGAGAAGGGGCCCTAGCTATAAAGGTAGACAGAACCAAGGACACATGAATAACACGCATCAGGAGGAATCGGGGTCCATTTTTAAAATTTTTTTAATGTTTATTTATTTTTGAGAGAGAGAGAGCAAGCAGGGGAGGGGCAGAGAGAGAGGGAGACAGAGGATCGGAAGTAGGCTCTGTGCCGGACGCAGGGCTCACACTCACAGACAGTGAGATCATGACCTGAGCTGGAGTTGGATGCTTAACCGACTGAGCCCCCCAGGCGCCCCTCGGAGTCCTGTTTTTGACGACTGCTGCCAGCTTGTAAGCACCCCCTCTTCCTCTTCCCCTTGGCCCCGCACCTGGACGAGCTGAAAGCAAAACTTGGGGGCTGTGTTCCCTCCTTTGGCATCCATGGGGGATTCGAACCCTATAAGTCCTTTCCTGCGCAAACGCTCCCTTCCATCCCAGTCCTTAACCACGAGAAGGCAATCTCCTTTCCTTCCTCTCCCAGGCTGGTTCAGACCTTGCTCTGAACGCCAGCCCTGCTCTCCCCAGAGACCTCAATTATGTAAATAGTAAACCTTTGCATACCCTCTTGGCCTGTGTGTGGCGTCATCAGTCTTGACAGCAAGCAAAACCTTGGGTGGGGTCCGTCCGCCTCTGCGGGGGAGCAGGACAACAACCCAGCTCTGGGTTCTGCCGTGGAGGCAGGGAGGCTTCTTGGAGGAGGAGTGTCTGGAAGAAGGGAGAAGGGAAGGACTAGCGAGACGGAGCCTCGTGAGAGAAGAGGGCAGAAGAGCTGGGGCCTGGTTCGGGGTGAAATTTCGCAACAACGACAACATCAAGCTTCTATAAAGGCGCCTTGGTTTATTTATAGCACTTGCCGGGGTGGCACTGGCCTTCCTCTGGGTGACCACCCCCCACCCCGTCTCTTTCTCCCAGAGCCCCAGGCTTGCTCACAGGAAGGTCGGCACCCAGATGGGCCGTGCGCAGGCAGCTGGAGGAGAGGGAGAGGGAGAAGAACTGGGGTGCTCGTGTGTTGAGTGCAGCCTCTCTTTGGCCCTCTCATCTTGGGCAAGTTACTTTTTCCCTCTGAGCCTCGAGCCTGGAGGAGATGTCTCATTACTCCCTAGCCGGCATCCCTTGTGTCCTAAGGCTCCTAACATTTGTTGAACTAAGTGGACCAAATCTCTGCTATTTGAATTAAGACTCCGGTCTCTATCTCTGATCTAAATTGGAAATGCAAACTACTGAGGAGGGAGGGAGGAGCAAACGAAGCATGAATGGGTTTATCAGATTTCCTTTCTCCGGTGACCTGGATACCGGCAGGCGCCTGGTCCTTGGCTCAGAATCTGTCAGCTTCAAGCATTCATTGACAACCTACGATGGACCGACCGGCCCAGAGCTGAGAACCTCCGGGGGATGTCAGAGATGAACCGGAGCCTCTTCCGGGGAGGCCGAGCTTTCACCTTGACCCCCATTTGGAGAGCTCTCAAATGTAAACAGCCTGAACCTGCCCCCGCATTGTATTTTAGGGCTGGGGGCGGTAACGGGGAGGGGGGCGATGTGTGTGCCACGCAGTCACTCTCGAATCTTCCAGGCCTTACGATGCCTTCTAGTCTGGACTTGCAGTGTGATTATAGAAACCCGACTCACAGGTTTGTGGGAAAATAGTAGAGCTGAGGCCCAGGAGTCGCTCGGCACGCGGTAGTTGTGCCCGCCGTCGATGACACTTAGGTTTCCAGCCCCCGTGGCGGTCACTCCCACGCGGTAGTAGGTCTTCAGCCGCCGCGCATCCAGCTAAATTCAATTGGCCACAAACTCTTTACGGCCCTAAATCAGAGGACACCGTAGAGGTGAGTGAGAGGCCAGCTCGGTCTCATAAATCTCTTCTTGCTCCCGTCCCCTCCCCCGCCCCGGGATCCTGTTGGGACAAAGGTCTTGGCTCAGTGGGTTGAAAAGGAAAGTCAGAATTCTGAGGCATGAATCGCCGTGCCCACTGACTCACTTCCTCCCCCCGCCCCGCCCCCCTGCCCACTGCAGACCCGGCCGGGCCCTGAGTAACGCAGGTTGTAGCCTTCTCTCTGCCCTTGCTCTGCTCCGCACCCCGCCCCCAACAGCCCCTCACCGTGGACGTCACCTGTGAGTGGAAGGGCGGTGAAGCCAGCTACCCCTGAGCTGACACGCACTTGCGAGTTTGGGTGAGCTTCAGGGGCCAGACTGTAGGGCAGACAGGGGGTGGGGGCGGGGAGGGGAACACGCTCTGCTCTCAGGCGCCGAGTCAGATGTGCGAGGCAGGGCGCCCCTCTGGGGTTCGATCTGGGAGGTAGGGGAAATTGCCGTCCTCATAACGGCCCTCTCCTTCCCCGCCACGGCCACAGAAATCCTCACCACTGGGCAACCTTCCTGTGGCCTGAGGCCTTGTCTCCCAAACGTTCCTATTAAAAGGCAGGGAGCAGCCCTACCTGGTGGGGTAGCACGTGGGCTCCCTGGCAAGGATGGGGCAGGATGTTACAGCATCTCCCGCAGAGCCCAAGGGCCCTGAGGTAGAAATGATTCAGGCAGCATGGAGGTAGGGGAAGGGAGGGGAGAGGCCAGGTCTGGGACGGAGAACGATTCAATGGAGGTGGGGGGTGGTAGGCAGGGATGCCAGAACGGCCCCTGGCACTGCCCTCTCTGGCTCACCGTTAGCGTGATGGGGCAGTGAAGAAGGGATTTCACTTTCTTTCCCACAAAACATGCCCCTGAGTCTTGGACTTTTCTCTCTGGAGGTGTCTTGCCTGCCTCATCCTGGGCTCCTCAGATGGGAAGAAGAGTCGTAAGGGGCTTGGGGGACGTCAAGGCCGCTCCTCGGGGGCAGAACTGCTCTGGGCAGTGCTCCTGACCGTGGCTCGGAGACAGAGCGCGGGCACCGCCCACCTGGACTGCCGACTGCTGAATGAGATGGAACTCGGGGGCATGGGGTGGGGGGGAGCCGGGGGGACAATCAGGTGCACACGAGGACACAGGCCCAGTGAGGGGCCAGGGGCAGCACAGCTGGGCAGCAATCACAGAGGCTGCAAGGGACACGCTCAGGAGAGCCTTCAGCTGGCCAGCCTTGGAACCGAAGGCAACGGCTGGGTCCACACCTGCGAGTGGGCTGAGAGCCACCCGGGCGGGAGTGGATTCGAAAGACCCATCTGGGGCTGCTGTAGGGATGGACAGGAGAAAGCACGAGGGCCCGCTCTCCTGCAGAGGCGGCATGGGCCTGGGAGATACGTGGGGGACGGCGGGGGCAGGGGACGCGGGGAGAGGTCAGTAGCAAGTAGCTGGCGAGCCTGGGAGACCTCCAGGTCCTCCTGGGGGGAGGTTTGTCCAGCAATCTCCCAGAAACCCTGGGACAGGCGTGGAGGTAGACAAGGAGGCCAGAGCCCAGGAGGGCCCCCCAAAGGGGTGTGCTCCAAACCTCCCGGCGGAGGGAAGATCTTAGGGGCCTTCCCCCAGGAGCACCAGCCTCAGCTTGGACGTCAACTAGGCCATGACAGCCTGGCTCCTCGGGGTCAGGCTGGGCCCACAGGAAGCTCCCCCGAGACAGTTCCCAGGGTCTCTCATACCTGCACGCTGGACTCCAGGCCCCCTCCGGCTCTGTCCTTTCTTCCTTCCAGCCCCTCCTTGTTCTGACTCTCTTGGTGACCCTGGTTCCAACCCCAGGGGCCCCCGCTTCATTCATTCCCTGCCTGCCCTCTCCTCTGCTCCCACAGACACCCTTAGACTTCGGAACACTGCACCCCTGTCCTCGCCGCCAGTGTGCCAGGCGGTGGAACCCCTCACCCCAAGGCACGCCAGCCTCTAACTCACCTGTGATCTCTGAGCCCCTTGGCCTTGCAAAGAGGTGATGATCATGCCCGACTCTGGGGTGAGTTGGGAGGTTAACTGAGATCGTACGTGGGGGGCACCTGGCATGGGGCCGCCCGCTGTGCCCTTGCCTTATCTTCCCGGAGACAACCGTCACCTGGCTCCAGGGCCTTCCTACTCTGACTCTATCCAAAACCACCTTGGACGACTTGCTGCTCAGCCTGGGGCTTGAGGTCGACCATGACCACCTGCTCACCTTTGGTCCTTACACCCCGCACTCCCATCCTTTCCGCATGGCTCCAGCCCCGAGGTGGGGGGGAGATCTTCATCCCCCAAATCCCGCTCCCCCCTTTTCTCAAGACCTTTGCCCAGGGTGTTCCCTCCTCCCCGCGAGCAACATTCCGGCATCTGCCCACCCATCGACGGCGCCCCTTCCATCAAGGCCAGTTGAGGTCCCAGCTCCCTGGGCCTCAGCTGAAGCTCTCGGCTCCAGCATAACCTTGTTTTTCCCTGGAGAGAGCGCTTGTCACATTGGGCCATGCGTCACTTATTAGCTGGGGCAAAGGTGCTCCAACTCTCTGTGACTCAGTCTCTCTGCTCACTGGAGCTGACAACTGCACTCTAACCCTAGCGTCGTTGTGGAGAGTAAGTAAGAACTTGCCCTGTGCCACATAGTGAATAGGCCAAGAAATGTTATTTTTTATTGAGATGGGGGTGGGGGTGGGGGGGTGACAGTTGCCGTCTGTCTCCCAACAGCCCTGACTCTCGGAAAAGGCAAGCTCAGATCCTCTCTCTCTCTCTCCACCCTGCCAATAGCTCCTACGACACCGGGCTGCTTGGAGTGGGAGTCAGTGATACGCCTCAAATGGAATCTTCTCTGGTCCATCCAACGACCCACAGTGCTTCTCCGTGGGTTCCCCTCGGCTCCATTCACTGTGGTGCATGGGTGTTTCTGTGTCTGGGAAATGGACCCCCAAGAGCGAGGGGGGTATTAGCCCCTGGGGAACCCCCCTCCCAGAGGAGCCTGACTGGCCTTCCCCGGCACTCAGAGTGGGACTCTGACACAGAGGTGGGGACCAGTGGAGGGGGGCAACCCGGAGTTCCTCCTGGAGGAGGAAAATGGGGAGACCCTGGCGGAGAAAAGGGATAACGGGTTTGACTGGGAGTCTCGTTGTGCCAAGCCCCGTCTGTAGAACGCGACCTTTATTTTTCCTGATGAGCCTGTGAGGGCAGCCCTATCGTCTCCTTTTCCAGAAGGAAACAAAGGCCCAGACTGACAAAGTGACAGGGCCAAGGTCATACCAGTACTGAGGGGAGCAGGGTTCCAATCCTGCCCTGCTGGGCTCTGAGGGGAGGGCCGGGCCGGCCGGGCCGAGGATGGTGAGAGAATTCCAGCCTCGGGCCAGCTGCCCCTGCATCCAGGGAGCTGTGGGCGGGGCGGAAACAGCCACCAGAAGCCAGGGGCACGCGGCAAACAAGGGTGCCAGGAAATGAACCGGACCCAGGGTCCTTCCTCCCGGCCCGCCCTGTGCCCCCGGCCAACTGCCGCCTCCCCTTGCCGCTGCTCCCTGCAAGGGAACAGAGAGAGCTGGGCGGGAGCCTGGGGATGGCCCTGCACGGGTCTTGAAACCCAGGAGAGGCCCCGCTAGGCCTAAGCGCCCCCCGGAGAGAGGAGAGAGAGAGCAGGATCCCAGGGGGGCTCATCCTGTTTGCCTTAGATGGAGCTCAGACTGGGGCCTCGCATGGAGAAGGAGCTCAGTACATGTGTGTCGAAAGAAGAAGGGACAGCAGGTGTGCTGTCAAAACCGCGAGGCTGGAGGTGAGGAGACCGCGTCTTGACACGGTTTCTGCCCCCCCGCCCAGTGGCCCTGGATGAGTCTCAACACCTCCCTATCCATCCATCCCCTCTCCTGGAATGTGTACCCTGGCTTGGGCCCCTTCCAGCTCTGACAATGCGGTTCCCTTACATCTTTTACTCCCTCGTTAATTTGTTATCTCAGCGAAACACATAGTAGAGCTCGGTGAATGTATTTTGGTACCGATGAACCAGTGGGCAGCGTGGCGGCAATCGGCAAAGCTGGTGGGAAGGCAGTGATTGGTTAACAGCCAGGACTCTGGAGTCAGACGGCCTGGGTTCCAATTCTCCTTCGGTGACCTGCTGACTGAGTAAGCTCGGGCAGGTTACTTACTCACGTTGAACTTGGACTTCCTCATCTGTAAGATGGAGATGGTAGGAGTAGGTACTTGATGGGGTTCTTGTAAAAATTAGATGGGAAAATACAAATCGGTTGCTAGGGAAATGGCAGACAGCAAATGCCCAATAAGCCTTAGCTCTTCCTGTGCCTTAGAAGGTGCGCGAACTCCAGCAGACGAAGGGGGCTGGTGTGTGTGTGCAGGGGTGGGGGGGGGGTGGGAAGCATCAGGACAGCGTGTACTTAGCTACAGAGGCAGGACGAGCCGGTACTGCTAAGGAGCACCGAGAGGCCCAGTCCAGACTAAGTGGGAAGAGGTTGGTTAAGTTGGGCGCAGACAGCGAGAGGCTTCGGGCCGGCTAAGAAACTTGGATCTGATCTTGTAGGTTGGCATTTCCCAACCGGTGCTCCCCAGAGTTCCACGAGCCGCTACTGGACGTTTTAGGAAGATTTTGGGTCACCTGGGTGGCTCAGTTGGTTAAGCATCCGACTTCGGCTCAGGTCCTGATCTCACAGTTCGTGAGCTCAAGCCCCGCGTCACGCTCTGTGCTGACAGCTCTGAGCCTGGAACCTGCTTCACATTCTGTGTCTCCCTCTCCCTCTCTGGCCTCCCCTGCTTTGCATTCTGTCTGTCTCTCTCTCTCGCAAAAATAAATAAACACTTTAAAAAAAAACCCACAATGAGATCACTTTGTACTCTAGAGAATGGCTCAAACCAAAAAGTCAAAAAGTGTCGGTGAAGGCGGGGAGAATTTGGAGCCCTCGCGCGTTGCTGGCGGGAAGGTTAAAATGATGTGATCGCCTCAAAAACTAGTCTGGCATTTCCTCAACGAGCTAAATATAGACTTGACCATCTGGCCCAGCAATTCCACTCCCTGGTATGTACCCAGGCGAAATGAGCACATACGTCTACGCAAAAGCTTGTTATGTGAACGCTCACGGCAGCGTTGTTTCTAATAGCCCCAAAGCAAAACTCACCCAAATGCCCGCCGACCCGTGAACAAACAAAATGTATCACACCCACACGTGGGACGATTATCTGGCCGTAAAAAGGAATGAAGTATTGACACACATTACGGTACGATTGAAACGCGAAGACATTTTGCTGAGTGAAAGTGGCCAGTTATGAAAGCCTGGGCGATTCCATTTCTATGAAATGTCCAGAACGGGCGAATGTGGGGACAGAGAGCAGATTAGGGGTCGCCCAGGGTAGAGAGGGAGGAATGGGGGGGGGCGCGGGTTAGGGATGACGGCTACAGGGCATGTATGGAGTTTCTTTGGGGGCGATGAAAATGCTCTGGAATGATGGTCACGAGGGCTGCATGACTGGGCGTATACTAAAACCCACCAAGTTGTACGCTTTGGGCGAGTCGTAGGATGCATGAATTATATCTCAGTAAATTGTTAAACAACAAAAAAAGGAAACACAAGGCAGGGTGTGAATCTAATATCACGTTCACTTGGGAATCTCTGGGCCTAGGAGGGGATTTTCATGTTTGTTTATTTATTCATTCATTCGTTCATTTAGCTTTGGGGATTCTCTGAGCTAACGTGCATTCGCGAGCTTGGACGATGAGTATTGCAGTATTTCCCAGAATGATGGCCGTAGTTTGACCATAGAACCACTTCCAGAGAAACTTCCCTTTGCTTCTCCCAAAACACTTTCGACAGAACCCAGTCTGGCAAGTTTGGCCATAAGCAATGGGGAGCCATCGAAGGTTCAAGCAGGGGGAGGGTCTGGCTAGAGCTGGGCATGGAGGGAGAACAGGCTGTGGTGGGCCGAACGGAGGGAGGAAGGACAGCCTAGTGACCTGCGGCCAGCGAAGTGGCTAAAAAGCATCTGAATAGACCTTTCTGCAAAGAAGATACACACGTGGCCAGTAAACACGTCAGAAGGTGTTCAGCAGCATTAGTTATCAGGGAAATGCAAATCAAAACCACAGTGAGATACCACTTCACACCCGCTAGGTGTGCGGGCAGGGCGGCAGGGGTCTGAACGTGGCCTTCATGGCGGAAGGGGAGGGGGAGACCATCCCACGTTGCCTCTCTTTGGCCCCTAGAAAGGGTGCTTCCCTCCTCCCCGGGCTCCCCCACCCAAGCCCTAGGAATTCCCAGACCCTCCCTGACCCAGACAGGAGCTCCCCGCCACCTGGTGCTTCCGGAGAGGATGCTAGGGGCTGTCATTCATCCCAGCTGTGCTTACGTCCCTTTTCCTGGAAGGGGGCTGGGCACCGGCCTGGCAAGGCTGGAGGCGGTCGGGGGAAGGCACCGGATCTAGAGACTCAGAGGAGCCAGACAGGAGCGGGAGTCTATGCGGTCTCAGAACACGTTACTTCCCACAGAGCTGCCCTCCCCCAGGCCGTGAGAAGCACACCCAGAGCTCGGGGCTGAGAGAACTTGGAGAACTTGGCCTTTAAGTCTTAAAAGCCTCCGTCATAATGGTTCACATTTATCGTGTCCTTAGTCTTAAGCTCCATCCCACGCTAAGTGCCCCGCATACACGGTCTCATCCGATCCTTAAGGCGATCTTGGGAAGCAGGTACTATTATTCCCCCCATTTTACAGATAAGGAAACTGAACCTTAGAGCACTTCAGTAGCTTGCCTGATACCACGCGGGCGAGACGGTGGCCTAGACGGCTCTCCGGAAAGAGACACGGTAGAGCAGGGCGAGGACTGAAGCTTATTTTCCAAAGGCCAGACTGGGATCCATTTCCAACCCAATCCCAAGTCAAGGGCTCCCAGAAGGGCAGAAGCTAGATTTCAGAAAGAACACTCATCGCCCAAGGATTCTGTACCCAAGAGAGAGAGAAAAGGCTGGGGGCTCCCCGGCCCGGAGCAGACTCTGGTGAGCACGGAGGCAGGGGGATGGCCGAAGTGGTACCACCGTGGGTGACGAAGAAGATGGCGCTCCTGTCAGTGGCCAGACCTGCCCGAGGGCCTAGCAGATCCTCGACGGTGATCGGAGGCCGAGGGATGGCCACCGTGGCCTCCAGCTCCCGCAAGCCTTCTGTGGCTGCAGGAAAAGAGTCGGCCGAGCGTGGAGGGGCGGGTACCGTTCACTCCCCAAATATTTACGGACAGCGTTCTTAGTACTGGGCCCGGAGCCAAGGCTCCTGGGTCAGGCCCTGGCTGCGTCCATTACTCATGTCTCGCTCGGACAAGCAGACCCTGGACGCAGGGAGGGGAAGCCGGAGGAGGCAGGAGCCTGGCTCGCCCAGCGTGGGGGTGGGGGACGGGACCAGAAGAACAGTAGCTGCCGGCCTGCCGCTCCCTCCCACAGCCCACCCTCCGGCAGGAACCTGGCCGCATCCCAGAAGGCCGAGGCCTGCTCTCAGACGAGAGGCTGGGAAACTGGGGGCAGGAAGGGGGCCTCTCGGGCTCCCAGGCGGGGATGGGGTGGGAGCAGTCTCTTTGGTCTCTCTGGGTCCCATCATCCAGGCCCCCCAAGAGTGGGGGCTCCCCCAGGGCCAGGCGGGGTCAGATAAGCCACCGCCTGCCTTATATCCTGGGCGGGAGGCAGGCGGACAGGAAAAACTAATCAAGGGGCTTGACAGGAGGCGGGGGCAGGCTGCCCTGGGCGGACAAGCACCCACCTCCCAGAGGACACCGTCACATTGCCCGCGACAGCCCCTAGCTAGACACGTACCCGGAACCACCCGCAGGTGGAGGGCGACCCACAGAAAGTTAAGACACAGGTTCTGGGCAGGGCACAGGGGCCCCTGCCCAAGTCCCTTCCGGAAGCTTCTCCCTCGCCCCCTCCTCTGGCTCCATCACCCTACTTCCGCCGTCTTGTCCCGTCCCTGTCTCCCTCCGTGTCTCTGTCCTCTGGTCTCTCCCGTCTGCACAGACAGGCTGGAACAGGAATCCAGGAGCCGCCCGCTGAAAGAGCCTTGGTGGGAGGGTGGGGCGAGGCCAGAAGCGGTTGTGGATTCTCCGGGAGACCTGAAGACCCGGAGACCCGGGCCCTCAGCCTTTTCTGTCCCTGCCTGTCCCCCCCCACCCCCACCATGCCTGGGAGGTCTGGGGCTGCAGCACAGGAAAAAACAGTATGTCTCTCCTTCATGGTGTGCGTTAAGTAGTTACTTAAAGTTCAGCCAAGCCTCTCCTGACCAGGTAGACACCTGCTCCCCTTTCCCACAAGGCCACCCTGTCCCCGCCAACGCCCCTGAAGACAGTGGGAGAAGCTTCCTACCTGTCCCCCCCCCCCACCCTGAGGAGCCCGCATCTGCTCACGGTCAGCGCTGGGAGGGGCGTCAGCCTTCCAGTCCGGACAGACCAGGGCTCCCCTAAGGGACGGGGCCCTCCTCCCCGCCATGGCTTCTGCTTCCCCAGACCCGGGCTTCCCTGGCTGGGACTGGTCAGGGAAGTGGGCTGGCCCTTCCGCATCTTTTGGGGGTTCTCAGCCAGGGCAGCAGGGGCAGGTCCGCCCTAGCCTCGGGGTGTTTGGTGGGAAACGTGGCCGTCACAGGAAACCCGAGCACTCCTTCCCAGCACTAAGGCCCCCTCTTTCCCCTCCCCCCCATCCCCCCCTCCCCCGCCTGCAACACCTGGAAGGCCCTCTGGCCTCTCCCAAGCTCCAGGGCCGCCTCCCTCAGGAAGTCTTCCAGGTGGATCTGACCCCTCTCAGGCTCACTCATAAAGCGCCAATGAGCACCTCCCCTGTGCGAAGCCCACACAGGGCACCTTGGGGGAGACCCAGAGGAGCCCCCACCCCTGCTGCTCAGATGTCCGTCCGCTGCGTGGGGGTACAGGCAGAGCAGGTGCCCCGCTCGGGTTGGAGGGCTGGTGTGGTCTCGATCTGGGGAGGGCAGGGGGTGGCTTGCTGGAAGACGTGGAGGAGGGTCCTAGCTCTCTTCCGGGCTGGATCCGCCCCTGCTTCTTGCCCTGCTGCCCACTCACCTAGGGCGATGCCTCTTCCCTACAGCGCCCCACCCCACCTCCCAAGGCCCCCACCCCCATGGCTTCCCAGCTGTGCGCCTTGGGCCTGTGATGGAGACTCATCTGTGCAATAGAGGTAACAGGACATTGTCCCCCACGGTTTTGCTGCCAATCAACCGGGGTGGCGCTGGCGACAGCTCCGTGAAAGGTCGGGTCTCGCCCAACGTGCCTCCAGGCAGACCAGACCCAGAGGGAAACAGCATAAGCAAAGGCTGCAAGGGGGTTGGGATTTCCAGATTGTGCCAGGCAAATGAGACCACCGTCGCCCTGGTCCTCCACCAGCCTTGGGGGCAGGGGTGGGGGAGCAGAAGCCCCATGTTCTTTAGCGCCAGCTTCCCCAGAGCTGGCCCCTGAGGGCCAGCAAGGCTGCGGGTCACTTGTTTCCTGCTCCCCAGGGCTTGTGGACTCTCCCTGGAGCCTGCGCCCTGCATCTAACCCCTTAGCTCTTTGCAAGTCACAGTCCTTCCACCCAAAGACTTGGGAAGGGGTTGGGAGGGGCGTCTCTCCTTCAAGCCTCCGGATATCAGTGGGATGATTCTCCTGGGCCTCCTCCAGTCATCGCCGCCTTTGGCCACGGACATTCTCCACCTGTCCGTGTCCTGTCCTGTCTGGCTGAGAGGGGCTGACCTCCCGCAGCCCCGCACCAGTGCAGGAAAGGGTGGGGGGAGTCCACTGAGCGGATGGCCCTACGCCACATCTAATCTCCCTGCTCACTTCACAGGAAACCCCAGGATCAGCCACCTGGGTGCTTGAGCACATGAGCAACCATCCTGGGGTTTTAAGCTTCAGCCCTCACCCCAAGAGTCCTGGGCGCTGCCCTCTCCCTCTGCTGTCTGCCTTTTGCCGAATTCTCCACGCCCTCTTTGCTCCTCCCCTGTGGGCTGTTGGCTCCTCGCTTTAATTCCTCCCTAAATACTGCTCACTGAGCAGGGTGAGCGGGGTGTCATTCCTGAGACGTGGGGGTGACGGAGGGGGGAGGTGGCCTACGTTTTCACCCCCCACTGACTACCAGACACCACTGGTCTCCAGGCACCCAGCTGCCTCTCCCCCCATGGCTGTGCTCCTTCTCACCCTGGTGGCCCACCGCCTCGTGACCTTGGTTCTCTGTCCTCTGCTTTGTCCGTCTCTGTCTCCTCCCACTCCCACTGCCCGAGATTCACCTGTGTTGTCTCTTACAGTTGTAGTTTGTTCCTTTGCATTGTAGAGCATGCTATCATGGGACTAGACCCCCGTTTCTCGATCTCGTCTATTGCTGATGGGCACCTGGGGTTTTCAGTTCGGGGCTGCTGACAACAGGGCTGTGGTGAACATCCTTGTGCGTGTCTTCTGGAACGTAATGTATGCTTTCCATGTTGGACGCATGCCCAGGGATGGAAATGCTGGGCCACAGGGGCTGAGTATGTTCGGCTTTAATTGATACTGTCATAAAATTTTCCAAAGTGGTTCTGCTGACGGACACTCTCACCGGCCGGGTACGAAAGTGCTCTATGCTTCATATCCCTACCGTATTTAGTTGGTCTTTTCATTTTAGCTCATGGTAGCTTTATGCATTTTCCTAGTGACATGATATCAAACTCCTTCCCTTATGTCCACAGGCCATGTGGAAAGCCTGATTTGCGAAGTGCCTGTTCAAGTCTCTCGCCCATTTTCTATGGGGTTGTCCATCTTATTTCTATTGAACTGTAAGAGTTCTTTATATATTATGGATACAACCCCAATGTGTTGCAAGTATCTTCTCCAACTCTGGAGCTTTCCTTTTCACTTTCTTCATGGTGACTTTTGATAAATCACAGTTGTTTATTTTAATGGAGAATAATTTATGAAGTTTGTTCCAGTATGGTTAGCGAGTTTCACGTCCTGTTTAAGGAAACGTTGCCTACCTCAGACTTATGAAGATATCTTCATGTTTCCTTCTAGTTGTTTCACCTTTTTCTTTTCAGACTTATATTCTAGCTGAAAGTTATTGCTGTGGGTGATGGGAAGTAGGGATCGAGATACCTTTCTTCCATAGGAACATCCAATCAACCCAGCATCATTTATTGAGAAGGCCATGCTCTTCTCCTGAGAGCAAAGCAGCAATATCTGGGTCAAAAACCAAGTGGCCATTTTTGCGTGGACCTGTTTCAGGGACCTTTATTTCGCTCTACTGGCCCGTCTTTGCACTAACACCATGCCGTCTTAGTATCTGGTGCTAGAAGTCCTCCAACTTGTCTCTTCTTCAAGAGTGTCTTGGCTCTTCCTGGTCTTTTGTATTTCCATATAAATTTTAGAATCAGTTTGTTGATACACTCACATGCACACACACACGCACACACACACACACATTCCTGCTAGGTTTTGGTTGGGATCGCATTGACTCTATTGTAGAGAATTAATACCTTTACAATCTTCCAGCTCATGAACTTGGTATACTCCTCTCTTAAGGTAGATATTTTACAGTGTTTCTCAGAAAGGTTTTATGGTGCTCTGTATATTAAGTAATCTTGTACTTTTTTGGTTAGATTTATTTCTCAACAAGAATTTGATATATTTTTTTTAATTTTATTTTTTTTAATGTTTATTTATTTTTGAGACAGAGACAGAGCATGAGTGGGGGAGGGGCAGAGAGAGAGGGAGACACAGAATCTGAAACAGGTTCCAGGTTCTGAGCTGTCAGCACAGAGTCCAACGCGGGGCTCGAACTCACAGATCGTGAGATCATGACCTGAGCCGAAGTCGGACGCTCAACCGACTGAGCCACCCAGGCGCCCCAAGAATTTGATATTTTTAAGGTGTATAAATGATGTCGCCTATTTTTGTAGGTTTATTTATTTTGAGAGAGAGAGCGCACTTGCAAGCAAGCGGGGTGAGGGGCAGAGAGAGAGGGAGAGAGGGAGGATTCGAAGCAGGCTCCGCACTGTGAGTACAGAGCCTGACATAGGGCTTGAACCCACGAACGGTGAGATCGTGACCTGCACTGAAATCAAGAGTTGGATGCTTAACCGACCGAGACACCCAGGAGACCCAAAGATGTCTTTTGGGTTTGCTTGTTTGTTTGTTTGATTGATTGATTCGTGGGTTTTTTTTGTTTTAATATATTTTATTTTATTTTTTAATTTTTTTAATATAATTTATTGTCAAGTTAGTCAACAAACAGTGTATACAGTGTGCTCTTGGTTTTGGGGATAGATTCCCATGATTCATCGTTTACATACAACGCTCAGTGCTCGACCCAACAAGTGCCCTCCTCAGTGCCCATCACCCATTTTCCCCTCTCCCCCCACCAACCCTGTTTGTTCTCTGTATTTAAGAGTATCTAATGGCTTGCCTCCCTCTCTGTTTGAAACTATTTTTTCCTCTTCCCTTCCCCATGGTCTTCTGTTAAGTTTCTCAAGTTTCACACATGAGTGAAAACACTGCTGTCTTTTGAATTCCTTTCACTAATTGTGCATTGATGTATATTGAAGACCATTTGGGGGCACCTGGGCGGCTCAGTCAGTTAAGCATCTGACTTTGGCTCAGGTTACGATCTCACAGTTCGTGATTTCCGAGCCCCGCGTTGGGGTCTGTGCTGACAGCTCGGGGCCTGGAGCCTGCTTCAAATTCTGCATCTCCCTCTCTCTCTGTCCCTCCCTTGCTCGCGCTCTGTCTCGCTCTCTCTCTCAAAAATAAATAAATGTTCAAAATTTTTTGAGAAACATTTGATTTCTTATACTGAACTTGTATCCAGTGGCCTTGCTAAATTCACTTATTTATTCAACAATTTTTTTTAATGTTTACTTATCTCGAGAGAAACAGCGTGAGTGGGGGAGGGGCAGAGAGAGAGAGAGACACAGAACCTGAAGAAGGCTCCAAGCTCTGAGCTGTCAGCACAGAGCCCGACGCGGGGCTTGAACTCACGAACCGCGAGATCATGACCTGAGCCGAAGTCAGACGCTCAACCGACTGAGCCACCCAGGCGCCCCTCACTTATTTATTCAAATAGTTTATATATTTTTGGGATTTTCCCTTGTGTAACATTAGGACATCTAAATATCGGCAGTTTTATTTTTTTCTGTTACAATTCTCGTAGCTTCTTTCTCTTGCCATATTGCCTGTCTGGGATTTCCAAGTGTAGTGCTGGACAGAAGTGGGGGTGATGAGATCCTTTTCAGTAGAAAAGCTTTCAATATTTTACCATTAAGCTTGATGTTGGCTGTGTGCGTTTGGAGATACTCTTCATAGTACCGCTATTTGGGACATTTTTCTGATACGAGAGTGGCCTGAGGGCTTGGGGTAGGGACACTACGGAGCACGGGAGCCCCTCGGGATAGCCCGCCTCTCACTCACAAAATAAACAGGAGTTGTCCTCCAAAAGGGAAATACCTCCATAATGACTCCCCTTCACAACCTCCATCAAAGCTTCGGTCGAGTCTAGGTCTCGCGGTGTTCCCCTCTGGCTCTGGAACACGAGACCACCAGTCGCCTCCTGTCCTTTCTCGAAAGCTCAGAGGAAGGCTTCAGGTCACACAGTAGGTTAGTGGTAGACCCGGAATTAGAACTCAAGGTTGCCGGATTCCGGCCTCGCTACAACCACCCCTCTGTGGTCAGGAGTTGCGAGGTGGCCAGAAGGTGGAGGGATGCACATGTAAGTGTTTTAGGAATAGGACAACCAGATCCAAGTACTGGATCCAGGCCTGCAGATGCTGTGCAAAGAAGGTGGGCAGGCAGTCCCTCCTCCAGCGAGAGAGGGAGGCAGGCCAGCTGGGTGGAGACGGGAGGCAGGTGAGGGAGCTGGCCCTCCCTGCCGGTCCTGTGCGGTTTGGAAGGAGGCCTTGGGGAACCCTCTCCAGGGCATACCCAGGCCACCACTCGGGGAAGGGCTCAGAGATCAGGGACTTAGACCCCAGGAGCCCAGCACTCAAGAGGTGGGATGACCCCATGACCAGAGAGGGCAAGTCCCAGACCCCAGATCGCCAGGGAAGTGGTGCCGAGCTGGGGCCAGACCACATCCAGAGTTCTTGGTTGCCTAGAACGGGGACAAAGTCCTTACCGAGAACCCCAGCCTGGTCCCCCCACTTCCTACGGGAAACTCCTGGGAAGACAGAGGAGGGCTGAGAGAGGGAAAAGAAAATGGAAGGAAAGGAAGAACGGAACAGACCAAGAGAGGATGAGGAGCGAGACACGGAGGCCGAGATGCGAGGGGCTGGGAGGCACGTGGAGGGGCCCGGAGCCCCGGGCGGGGGCAGAAACTGGAGCAAACCAAGACCTGGGATATTGAAGTCAAGCAGCCTTTTCCTCGTCTGGCCACCCCCTCCCCCGCCCACAGGGAATGTTCGGAATGTGATGAGCCGATAAGATGGGACTCCCACTCCACCTGGCACGGGGTGGGCTGCTTTGCCACCTCCGCTTCTCAGAGCAAGCAGATTTTCTCCGGGAGAGGGTGGGGAAGTTTTCAATGGACGTGATCCTCATGCAGGAACTTCACAGAAGGTCTGAGGAAGGGGTGCCTCTCATGCAAGGCCAACGGGCCAGATGCCAGGGCCAATGGGCATGGCCAGATGCTTTCCAGCTGAGCTGCACAGTGAGTCAGAGGCATGGGAGGGGGTTCCCGGTTGCCAGGGAAGCGGGGCAGGAGGAGAGAGGAGAAGGAAATAAGGCAGAACAGCGGCTGGCACTCTTCCAGAGGATGCGGCCCCAGGGCTGGTGGCCGAGGAAGCCATCCGGGGGCCGTGTCCTAAGAGCGACCCCAATAGATGCTACCCCATCCCTCCCTGTCTGGGGTTCCTGTGGTCAGTGGTGAACACCGGCACTGGGAACCCCAGGCGTGGGGGCAGAGGAGTGTGGCGCGTTAAGTAAGAGCAAGGGCGGAGGAAGGCGGAAGGGGCACAGTGACCCCAAGACCCCCAGGACTTGGTCATGCTCCGGGGACCCACTTCCTGCTCTCTGGATGGATATTCCTGAGAAAAGCTATCAGAACAGATAGCAAATGGAAGGAAGGAACGGGGGAGGGGAGGGACTGGTGGTTTGAGGTTGGGCCTGGTTGGAAGAGGATTCGAGATGGAGAAAACCTCAGCCCTAGGGACCAGTGTGCGGCTGCACCTGAGACCTGTTGTGGGTGACCTGAGCTCGGGGCGGGAGGCGATCCAAACCTTGCTCAGGGCCCGCTGCCCGTTGGCTCTCGCTGGACGAGAACGGAAGGCAAGGGGGCACCGTTCCACAGTGGGAACAGACCCAGGCAGCAGGCCTGGCCCACAGACACCTGGTCACAACCATGGACCCTTACCTGGGCATTTGACCTGCTGCTGGGTAGGGAAAGAGGTATGCCAGGTGCCTAGAACCCAGACTTAGTCTTGGCCACTCGCTCCCTCCCCACACTTAGCACAGTGCCTGCTGGCATTGTAGGAGGAGTCCAAAGTGCTTGGGGAATACAAATCATGAATGAATAAATGATGGATAAACAAACAAATCTGTCAAACAATTTGCGTCCCCAGCTGCCAGAGTCCTCAGCATTTAGGAATGGGCAGGCCTGCCACCTGGTGGCGATTGAGCTAACTGCAGCCCATGGTCAGCGCACAGCGCCCTTCTCCAAAGGGCAGAAGAACCCCGGACTGTAACAATCATGACTGATCCGGGGGCCACCTTGTCCCGCCTCCTGCCTCCAGGCCGCACCACCTTTTTTATCCAGCACACTCGGGCAGTTTCTCATTTTTAAAACCTCCAAGGAAAGCAATTCCTCCCTAACCTTTTCTCCTTAGAAAATCCTACCTATGGTCTGACCCTCATGTTTTTCTCCTTTCCCTCTTGTCTCAAGATAGGGAAAGAATCAGAGGGCGCCCCCCACCCCTTCCCCAGGCTGGAAGGTCAGCCCGAGAGGGGCCACCTGATTTTGTAAGTACAGTGTTACTTACATATTACCTGTGGCTGCTTTCCTAATGTAACGGAGACCACACCACCTGCAAAGACTAAAATAGTCTCTCTCTGGCCCTTTCCAAAGTTCGCCAACCTCCGTTGTAGCTGTCCTGCTGACTCGCTCACTTAACAATGGATGAGCACCTGCTGTATTCCGGCCCGGGGGGAATCTCCAGCTAGGGTCACAGAGATAAAGGAGTCCCGTGCCGGATTCCTTATCACTCACGGTCTACAGGGAGAAATGAGTAAGTAAAGAGACCACCTGTCTAACCACAGAGGCTTGACCACAGGAAGTCAAATTACTGTCAAGTCAGTAGTGGCCACACAATCAAATGCACCATCGAAAAGGCGACCGAATGAATACGGGCGCTAGAGAGCAGGGAAGGGCAAAGCAGGCGGCTCTCGCCTGAGGCCTGAGCCCTCATGGAGAGCTTCTTCCTGCAGGTGAGCTGGTCTCCCAGGACAAGGAGAAGCAGACACCAAGAAAGGCTTTGGCAGGGCCGGAGCTCAGAGCACGCGCAGAACGGTGAGGCCAGAGCCTGCAGGCGCTGCTGGTGTGGCTTGAAGGTGAAAGTGACAGGAAACACCAAGGAACGGGCGAGGGAGGCTTGGCGCAGGGTGCCCGCTGTATCGTCAAGGGAGGGGCACCGAGGCCAGCCAGTGGGACGAGGAGGGCGGGGGCCCCGAGAGGTATCTGGGAGAGAGGATTGGTAACACTTGGGGATAGACAGATCGTGGCAGGTGAGAGCAAAGTAAATTGAATGACCGGGGCTGCCGAGAAAGGGAGCAGTGGCGGAGAATATTTACTGTTTAGGGATGAAGACAGCAGGTTCAATTTCCAATATAGTTGGAGTTGCCTGTGGGACGTCCAAGTCAGAGGGTCCGGGAGACAGCGGGAGACCCGGCTCTGGACTCAGGGGGAAGGTCTGCGCCAGGGCTGTTGTTGACAGTCACAGGAGCGGAAGAGATTGTGCCAGGAACGCGTGAACCGAGGGCTGAGAACGGAGGCATTCTCAGGACCCCAGAGCAGCTACTGTGTGCCTGGCTGAGTGCAGGGGGCGGGGCGGGGCAGCGCAGGACCCAGACACGGCCCCTGTCCTTGAGAAACTCGCGAGCCAATCGGTGAGACAGACGCAGCAACGGATCAGCTCGCTATAATACGGTAAGTGATAAAATAGATGCGTGTTTGTTTGGCTCCAGGGAGCTGGCCCAGAACGACTTAGCGGAAAGCACTTTGGCTGGCCGCCGACCGAGTAATGGACGGTTGAGGAATCTTTTGCCTGCATAGCATCTATTCCCTCTTCTGGGAAGAGTCCCAGGTTTCCCTTCGGGGAACCACTTCTCCACTCTCAATTTGTTTTTGAGGGCGCTGGCTCCTTCCAGCCTCTCTCCCACTCTGGGGTGAGCTGAAAACCCAGGCTCCGCCACTTCCTTTGCACACAGTAAGTGGTTTAGGGACAGGCGTGTGAACTAAGGGCACCCACTGAGACTCAATCCCAGGACTGTGTCTGGGGAAGCGCTCTCCTGGCTGAGATCGTTAGGGGGAGATAATGTAAGCACAGGCTGGGGGGGTTGGGGGGGAGCCACGCAGAAAGCAGACAGATAGACGAGCAGACATGATGACATCATCTGAGCTCTGTGAAGCTCTGGGGCCTGGCTTTCAAAAGTCCCTTACCCACGGTGACCAGCTCTTTAGAGAGCCAATCTTGTTAGAGGGACACAGCCACCCCAGACAAAAAATTAAAACTCAATAATGTCATTTATCATCTAAGCATGTTTTATGACTTTCACATAAAAGCATGAAAATAGTTATTTATTCGAAATTATGGTATTCTCTTATAATTTTCTTCCCTGTCCCATAAATGCTGTTATTTAAACAACAGGACGGGTTAAAAGTAAGTAATTAGTACTGATTGACAATAAGACCAATGAAATAATATGCATAAGAAAAATGTAACAATATTTTTAGGTCATCTCTTTTTGTCTGATGCAGGAAAGTGTATTTTAACCCTTTAAAACTCTTTGCTGGACATTTAAATTCTGGGAGCTATACGATTACGTCCTCATTTTTAATTTTTTGTTTTAAATTTTATTCATTTATGTATTTAAGGAATCTCTACACCCAACGTGGGGCTTGAACTCATGACCCCGAGATCAAGAGCTGTATGCTCTTTCGACTGAGCCGGCCAGGTGTCCCTGATTGTGTATTCTTAAGATACATACATGGAAGACTTTGAAAGGAAGAACATACCTATAATAGGACAAATTAAGGAAATATGGCTCATATTAAGTAATAATAATAATAAAGCAATGGCATGTTTCTGTCTGACCCACGACATAGAATAATGTGACTCTTGGTTTTCTATTCCAATAATACCTCTCTGAACCGCCTGCAGCCTGTATTTAGGATACCCTCCTCTTCTTTCATGCAGTGCTGAAACTTCAGAGAGTCAAATGTAAAGTTTCCTCGGCCCCACAGCTCTGTGCTTCTCAAGCCCACATCAGACTGATTCCTTGTGTCAGTCCAGTGTGACAATACCCAACTAAATCACGCGAGCATGGAGTACTTAGGATTTCGCTTACTGGCAACAGCAGGTTTTCAGACTTGTGGGAATCTACCACAGCGCCTCAAAAATGTCCGTTACTTTGTATCTTACAGGCTCGTTTTGGTAGACCAGTTGTTCATCAGTTGGTCCTTCGCGTCTATGAATTTATCATAGAGACTGGCTGTGTCGAAAACGTCCGCCATCTTGAAACACTCAGATGCCACGAGAAGGCTGAGTTCCTTCTCAGGGAAAATGGTTTGAAAGCACTCAGGTGATCCAGACTGTGAAGTCCAAGTTGGATTCTGTGATGGTTAATTTCACGTCAGCCGAATTGGGTCATGGGGTGCCCAGGTGTGTCCTGGGCACCACTCTGGCGCGCCCCTGTGGATGTTTCTGAACAAGATTAATATTGGAATCAGTAGCCTAAGTAAAGCAGATAGCCCTCCCCACTGTGGTGGTTTTGAGGTGGGGGGCGGATATCCAATCTGTTGAAGTCCTGCGTGGAATAAAAAAAGGCTGAGTAAGGGAGAAGACTGGGACACCAGCCTTTGGCTGCCTTCACCACGGAACTTACATCATGGGCCTTTATCTCGTGGGTCTTCAGCCTGCCAACTGCAGATCTCGGGACTCCAACCTTCATAACCACATGAACCAATTCCTTAGAACATGTGCTAGATGATAGAGAGAGAGATTAGCTAGCTAGCTAGCTAGCTCATATTGGTTCTATTCTCTGGAGACCCCAGACTAATGTAGATTGCAAATAGGTTACAATTTTTATTTAAAAAATTAAGGAAGCCTTGGGGCGCCTGGATGGCTCAGTCGAGTAAGTGTCTGGCTCTTGATTTCAGCCCAGGTCATGATCTTATGGTTTGTGGGTTCGAGCTCTGTGTGGGGCTCTGTGCTGACAATATGGAGCCTGCTTGGGATTCTCTCTCTCTCTCTCTCTCTCTCTCTGTCCCTTCCCCCCAAAAAATAAATAAACATTTTTTTAAATTAAGAAAGTCTTGTTTAACTTGACTGGTCTTTCTGGTGACTGTTTTTGTTTTGTTTTGTTTCGTCTGAAGCAGTCTTATTTCCTAAATATGAGTCTTCCTTCACCCCCGTATGAGCTTGTCTCACAACCTACACATGACCCTGAAGAACCCAGATGCAATCAGGTCATCCTTCTCTAGGTTCCTTATGACCTCTCCAAAGATCACCAAACAGTTCTGGAGAAATAGCATATAAATTTGTTTTACTGTGAGCCCGTTCTCCATTTTTATCTTTCGTATATTTCCAAAATAGAGAAGGACATTCTTCTTCTCTCAGCCTTTAAAAAAGACGTTACAGGGGTGCTTGGCTGGCTCAGTCGGTGGAGCATGCGATTCTGAATCTCAGTGTTATGAGTTCAAGCCACCCCATTGGACATGAAGACTAGTTAAAAGATTAGTTGAGGGGCACCTGGGTGGCTCAGTGGGTTAAGCGTCCAGCTTTGGCTCAGGTCATGATCTCGTGGTTCGTGGGTTTGAGCCCTGTGTCAGGCTCTGTGCTGACAGCTAGGAACCCGGAGGCTGCCTCAGATTCTGTGCCTCCATGTCTCTCTGCCCCTCCTCCACTCCTGCACACACGCATACCCTCTCTCTCTCAAAAACAAAATAAATCTTAAAAAATAAAAAATCTACTTCACAGGTCAACATCCTAACATCTCTACTCGTAGGCATGTGTCTAAGGAGTGTCTCCTTCCCTGGGTAGAAAGTCGGTAATCTCGTTAAATCCTCCTGCACATTTTGAGGAAACTGAAACATGGCTAAAAATGTTTGTTATGAAAGCTTGAGCATCCCAAGTAAGTACATCATTCCCCTTTTAGCAGCATTGTGCACAGGAGTCAGTGTGCACAGCCTCAGTGACCACACGTGACAAGGAATACAGTCCTTGCAAAAATAGTTTGGAAAAGTCGCTAAACAAATGGATGACTGCACTGTATCCCACAGCAAACAACAATGAGAAACCCTGGATTGGAAGAACAATCTGATTCCCACACATACCACATTATAACATTCAAAATACCTAGTTTCGACACCAAAAGTACAAGGCCTATAAGGAAACAAAATATGGCCCATTCACAGAAACAGAAAGGAAGCATAGACATTGGACTTACTGAAACAAACAAAGACATTGGACTTAATATACAAAGACTTCAATTGTTTTTAAATAGGCCCAAAGAGGGGGCGCCTGGGTGGCTCAGCGGACTAAGTGTCTGACTTCAGCTCAGGTCACGATCTCATGGTTCATGAGTTTGAGCCCTGCATCGGGGTCTGTGCTGATAGCTCAGAGCCTGGAGCCTGGCTCAGATTCTGTGTCTCCTCCCTCTCTTTCTGCCCCTCTCCAACTCACACTCTGTCTCTGTCTCTGTCTCTCTCTCTCAAAAATGAATAAACATTAAAAAATTTTTTTAAAACCATGCCCAAAGAAAAGCATGGACAAATAGCAAAAGGAAACCAAGAGAATGGGGTCCGAACAAATAGAGAATATCAATAAAGAGACTGAAGTTATCAAATGAAACCAAATAGAAATTCTGGAGCTTCAAAGTACAATCCCTGCCCTGAAAAGTTCACTAGAGGGGCTCAGCAGTAGATCTGAACTAGGAGAAGAGTCAGTGATGGAAAGTCAATTGAAATCGTCCAGCCCGATGGACAGAAAGAAAAAAAGAAAAAGAACAGAGCCTAAGGGAACCGCGAAGCACCGCCAAGTACACCAGCGCATGCGCTGCGGAAGTCCCAGAGAGAGGAGGGATGCAGAAAGAGTATTTGAAGAAACAGTGGCCAACACTGTCCCAAATTTGATGAAAGGCATGAATCTACACCTCCAGGAATCTCAAAGAATTCCAAGCAGGATAAATTTGAAAAATCCGCACCGAGACACATTCCAGTAAAAAATAAGTCAAACTGTGTCACTCTTCTGCTCCCAATTCGCCAATGACACCTCATCTCACTTAGAGTAGAATTCAGAGTCCTTACGATATCCCATGAGGCACGACGTGACCCCTTCATACCCATCACGTCACCTCTTTGCCTTCACTTCCGGTACTTTTGCTCGCTCTCTCTCCAGCCACGCTGGCCTCCTTGCTGTGCTTCAAACCTGTAATTCAAATGCAACCACTAATGAAGGTGTGTTGAAGTCTCCAAGTATAAGAGCGGATTTGTCTTTTTCTTCTTGTAGTTCAATTATGTTTTGCCTCGCACGTTTTGCATGCGAGGTGCATGTACCTCAGAGATCGTTATGCCTTCTTGGAGAATAAATCCCTTTATTGTTATATGATGCCCCTCTTTAACCCTGATTATTTCCTTGGTCCGAAGTTTGCTTTGTCTGAAACCAACATAGGTCCTCCAGCTTTCTTTTTTCTTTCTCTTTTCTTTTCCTTTTCCTTTTTTTTTTTTTTTTAAAGAACTCTATGCCCAATGTGGGGCTCAAACTCATGACCCTGAGATCAAGAGTTGCATCCTCCACCGACAGAGCCAGCCAGGTGCACCACCCCTCACCCCAACTTTCTTTTGATTAGTGTTAGCATGGTATATTTTTCTTGATTCCTTTACATTTAATCGACTGTATCTATGTATTTGAGGTGGGTTTCTTTTAAACAATACATGGTTGGGTTTGGTTTTGTTTTGTTTTTTATCCACCCTGCCAGTCCGTCTTTTAATCGATGTACTTATATCATTCACATGTAAATGATTATTGACACATTGGATTAATATCTACCGGGTCAGTGGCCCTTTTCTGTTTATTGAACTTATTCTGTTTCTTTCTTTTTGAAATCTGTCCCCACTTTTTCTACCTTCTCTGGCTTTAGTTGAGCATTCTAGATTATTCCATTTTCTCTCCTCTCTTAGCATACCAATTATACTTCTTTTAAAAATATTTTAGGAGTGGGGGTGCCTGGCTGGCTCAGTCGGTGGAATGTGTGACTCTTGACCTCAGGGTCATAAGTTCAATGTCCACGTTGGGTGTAGAGATGATTTCAAAATATAATAAAATTGAATTTAAATTTAAAAAAATATTTTGGGGCGCCTGGGTGGCTCAGTTGGTTGAGTAACCGACTTTGGCTCAGGTCATGATCTCATGGTTCATGAGTCTGAGCCCCACATCAGGCATGGAACCCACTTTGGATCCTCTGTACCTCCCTCTTTCTGTCTCTGTATCTCCCCCTCTCGTGCTCTCTCTCTCTAAAAAATGAATAAAATGTTAAGAAAATAAAAAAATTAAATTAAAAAATATTTTAGGGCTGCCTGGGTCACTCAGTCGGTTAAATGCCTGACTGCAGCCCGAGTCTTGATCTCACAGTTCTTGAGTTTGAGCCTGGTGTCTGGCTCTGTGCTGACAGCTTAGAGCCTGGAGCCTGCTTGGGTTTCTGTGTCTCCCTCTCTCTCTCTGCCCCTCCCCTGCTCATGCTCTCTCTCTCTCTCTCTGTTTCTCTCAAAAATAATAAATAAAACATTAAAAATATTTTAGCGGCTCCTGGGTGGCTCAATCAGTTAAGTGTCTGACTCTCGATCCCGGTCTTGATCTCAGGGTCATGAGTTCAAGCCCCATACTGGGCTCCATGCTGGGTGTGGAGCCTACTTTAAAAAATATTTTTAGGGGCACCCAGCTGACTCAGTAGGAAGAGCATGTGTGACTCTTGATCTTGGGATCATGAGTTCAAGCCCCATGTGGGGTAGCGAGATTACTTAAATAAATAAAAACACTTAAAAAAATGTTTTTAGTAGCATCCCTAGAGTTTGTGATACGCACTTAGCCTGATCTAGACCCATTATCAAATAATACTGTTCTCCTTCATGGCTATACCTTACAAGAGAATATTCTTCCTTCTGTCCCTTATATCTGTGCTGTAATTCATCTCACTTATCCATAAGCTATAATTACCCAATACACTGTTGCTATTATTATACGAACATTTTCTCTTAGATAAGAATAAGAAAAATACAATATTTAGCTTCATTTAGTCTTTCTCTTATGCGGTTCCTTTCTTTAGGTAGAACTGAGCTTTTGACCTTTAGCATTTTCCTTCTTTCTGAAAAACTTCTTTTACCTCTTCCTCCAAGGCAAGTGTACTGGTAACACATTCCCTCAGCTTTCGTTTGACTGAGAAAGTATTTATTTGTGCTCAGCTGTGAAGGATATTTTCACTAGATACAGAATCCTATGTTGTTTTTTTTCTTTCACCACTAAAGAAGTCACCCTACTTTGTTCCTGCTTGCATGGTTTCTGAGACGTCGATATAACTTGTCTGTATATTTATTTTTTAGCTTTATTTTTTATTTCATTGAGTTTTTTAAAGTAAGCTGTATACCCGACATGGGGCTTGATCTCATGACCTTGAGATCAAGAGTTGCATGCTCTCAGCCAGCCAGGCACCCCTATATTCATATAAATTGTTCTATAAATAAGGCAGTGTTTTCCCCTTCACCTTCATTCAAGATTTTCTCTTCTTTGGTTTTCTGCAGCTTGAGCAAATTCTGACCCCCTGCTCTTTGACCCGAGAGTGCTCCTTCCGTGATGCCCTTGCGGCCTCCCTCTGATCTCACGGGGAACTCCAGCCTGGACTTCTCTTCCGCTTCTCCACCAATCACCCCACTCTTCACTTCCTCCTTTGCTCAACTTGGACTCCCCTAGAAACCACTTGAGCCATCACTGGTCTAATAGATGCTTCTCCAACAGACCGCCATTCTGGTTGACCCGACCGTCCGCTCATGGCCCACCACTGAGCCCGGCTGGAGAGCAGCTCACCACCTGGCATGGCCCCCACCATGCGACCTGGGGTCACTACAACATCAGAGTCTCCCTCCACAGTGACGGCTGTGACAGCCCAAAGTTTTTCCACATCCCTAGGCAGTCCTTTTCCCGGTCCCCATGGCAAAACTACAGTTAAGACTTGCTCGCCTTTCTGCACTTTCTTTAAGCCTCTGGTCCCATCACCTCCCCTCCCCCCAGCTATTAACTTCACACTTGCCTTGCACACATACCCATACAGGAACTCCCAAATACCTCCAGCCTTGCTTTTCACTCTAAATTGTTTCAAGTACCCAGAAAAGTACAGAGAAAGGCATAGCAAGGACCCATGTGTCCTGTACCCAATGCTATCAGATTTACTTCTGAGGGGTGCCTGGCTGGGTCAGTTGGTAGAGCATCTGACTCTTGATCTTGGGGTCTTGAGTTTGAGCCCCACATTGGGTGTAGACATTACTCTAAAAATTTTTTTTAATTTATTTCTGACTTCAAACCTGCAAGTGTACCTCCACCCCATAGGGGTTAAAAGTCAGACTACCTTGGGGAGCCTGGGAGGCTCAGTCAGTTGAGTGTCTGACTCTTGATTTCAGCTCGGGTCATGATCTCACAGTTCACGAGTTTGAACCCTGCGTCAGGCTCCATACTGACAGCGCAGAGCCTGCTTGGGATTCTCTATCTCCCTTTCTCTGTCCCTCCCCTGCTTGTGCGTCTCTCTCTCTCTCTCTCTCTCTGTCACTCTTGCTCTCGCTCTCTCAAAATAAATAAATATTTTTTAAAATATTTTTTTAAAAAATTTTTAATGTTTATTTATTTTTGAAGGAGAAAGGGAGATAGAGCATGAGCTGGGGAGGGGCAGAGAGAGAGGGAGACATAGAATCTGAAGCAGGCTCCAGGCTCTGAACTGTCAGCACAGAGCCTGACATGGGGCTTGAACTCAGGAACTGTGAGATCATGACCTGTGCTGAAGTTGGACGCTTAACCGACTGAGCTACTCAGGTGCCCCTAAAAATATTTTTTAAAGAGCAGACTACCTGGACTCAAATCTTGAATGCACCACTTACTTAGCTCCTCCGTGCCTCAGTTTCCCCCTCCGTCAAAAGGTAGAAAGGCGAGTGCCCACCTCAGAGTGGCGGGATAGTAAATGAACTCATACGTGGACTGCTTTGAACAGTGCCTGGCACACAGCGAGTGTTCCATGAAAGCCAGTCCTTATCACTTCATCTCCCCTCTTGTCTCAACACAAGGGAGAATCCGCCATGAGGCCAACCCCTTGGGTGGGGTTCCAGATCCGTCCCCTCCCACCTACGCAGGGATGAAAGTCTTGGTTAACCCCTCTCCACTGGCTGCTATGATTGACATCTAAACAAGCTGGCTTCCATTTCACACACGCGTGCGGGCACACACACACACACACACACACACTCACACCGCCACCTCCCAATATGCCAAATACCCTCCAGCTGCCGCGCTTTCCGCCCCCTCCTGCCTTTCATAGCCAAGCTTTATGACCTAGGTGCCCGCCCTTGTTCTCTGCATTTCTCCCCCTCCTACTTGCTCCTCCACCAACTGTAAACAGCCTTCCAGCTTCCCCTCCACCGAACCTGCTCGTCCTCCTATCGCTGACTGCTCCCTTGAAATGTCATCCAAAGGGCGCATCTCAGTCCCCATCCTGCCGGGACCGTATGTCCACAGCAGGATTTGACCTCGCTACCCACTCCCGCTTCTCCTTGAAACACTCTCTCGGCACCTGCCCCCCACCCCCCGACACACACTTCCTTCTGCCCTGCCTCCCACCGACCTGGCCACTCGCTCACAGGCGCTGCCCTAGAACCCTCCTTGGCTCTCTTCTCTCCCTCCCTTCCTGGACCGTCTCACCTGCGCCCGCGGCTTCACTGAGCATGAGATGCCCCAGACCCTCAATTTGCATCTCCAGTCCCAGCTTCTCGATGGATTTTTCAGATCCACGAAGCCAACTGTCTGCTGGACAGCTCCTCGCAGTTGCCTCAAAGTCGCTCCAACTCAACATGGCCAGAACTGAGCTAAGGGCCCAAGCGCTTGGGAGAGTGATTCGGCAGTATCTTCTAAAGCCAACCATACATCCTATGGGCCACGATTCCACTCTTAGGGACCCGACAGCAGTGCGCACAGGTGTGCACCAAAAGGCATGTACGAGAATGCTCACGGGGCTACTCATGACAGCCCCACACTGGGAACCAGCCAAAGGCCCGTCAGCAGTGGAACAGATAAAGAAACGGTGGCATATTCACACGACAGAAATCTGCATTAGACCGTGGAAATGAATGATCTACAGATATATCCAATAATATCGCACCGACATAAACATATACTCCATTTACTTAAAAGTAAAAAATCTAAGGGGCTCCTGGGTGGCTTAGTCTGACTCTTGGTATCTCACGGTCGTGAGTTTGAGCCCCGTGTCAGGCTCTGCACTGGGCATGGAGGCTACTTGGGATTCTTCTCTCTCCCTCTCGCTGCCCCTCTCCCTCTTACACACTCTCTCTCTCTCTCTCAAAATAAATAAAAATCATTCAAAAAGGTAAAAAAAAAAAATGCAAAACTGACCAGCAGTACTAGACGCTAAGACCGTTTACCTTTGGAGAGCAGTGACCGGAAGGGAGGTTGAGGGGGCTTTTGAGGGCCGGTGCCATCGCTTCTCGCCCTGGGTGCCAGTTACACAGCTGTGTTTGGTTTGCACAAATTCGTTGATTATGATTTGTGCACTTTTCTCCATAAAGGTTTTAAAAAGAGGGGCACCTGGGTGGCTCAGTCAGTTGAGTGTCCAATGTTGGCTGAGGTCATGATCTCACAGTTTGTGAGTTCGAGCCCCGCATCGGGCTCTGTGCTGACAGCTCGGAGTCTGGAACCTGCCTCAGACCCTGTGTCTCCCTTTGTCTCTGGGCCCCTCCCCTGCTCAGGCTCTGCCTCTCTCTCTCTCTCTCTCTCTCTCTCTCTCAGAATGGTCAGAAGCTTGGGGCTTATTCTGCCACTGTCCCCTCTCCTCCTCACTCACGCCCAGTCCACTCCCAAGCCCTACTGCTCCAGCCCCACCTTCCCCACTGACTCTCAAACCCGTCTGCCTCTCTCATCCTCACTGCCTCCTCCTTCACCTGGACCCACCTGCTTTGTCTCTTGGACGTCTTCAGGAGCCTCCTGGCGGTCCCCCCAGCCTCCAACCTTGCCTCTCTGCTTCGTCCCCACGTAGCTGCCAGAGGGACCGTTCTAGAACCAAAATCCAATCATGGCGCTCCCCTGATTAAGAACTTTCAGTGGTTCCCCGTAGCCACTAGACGAAGCCCATTCTTCTGTTCTGGATTCTAAGGGCTCTGTGTTCTCCGGTTCTACTCCAGCTTCACCTTTAGCCAACCCTCCCCAACGCCACGCCCCTTGCTGTCCCATGAGCCTTCGCACAGACTTTCCCCTGAACTCTCCCCTTCCCCGTATCCTTGCTTCTCCCAGCTGAGTCTCACGCACACTCCAGGTCTCCGTTCAGATACCTCCCTGCCCCCATGCCACGGCACTGCCTGCTACCCCTGTCCCATTACACGTCATATGGTAGTAAAACTGGCTGCTTCTGTGTCCTCTTCTCCTGGACTTTGGGCTCCACGGAGGGAGCATTCGGTCTGTCCTGTTCATCACTCCATCCCCAGCACCAAGTATAGTAGAGGCTCAGGAAGGATTTAGTGGATGGATGAAGGATTCCAGGAGACATCCAGGTTGCAAAGTGCTGGAGACCGAGGGTGTATCTCCAAGGGAGCCTGGTGAGAAGGTATAGGAGCGTCCCCCTTGAGTGACAAGAATCCGAGAATTTAGAATCAAAGCTTAAGGGGACCTCAGAAGCCACCTAATAATCCACTTAAAAAATTTTTTTAACATTTATTCAGACAGAGAGAGATAGAGCACCAGCGAAGAGGGACAGAGAGAGAGACAGACAGACAGACAGACAGAATCCGAAGCAGCTCTAGGCTCTGAGCTGTCAGCACAGAGCCCAACACGGGGCTTGAACTCAAGCACCACGTGATCATGACCTGAGCCGAAGTCGGCCGCTTAACCGACTGAGCCGCCCAGGCGCCCCTCCACGTTTTGATTGACAAAGGAGAAACCTAAGGGAGGAAGCCACACTGTCTGGACAAGGATGGGTGGGAGGAGAGAGAGGCACCAGCTGCGGAGAAAGGCAAGGTGGTGACGACGAAGAGTGAATATTTGGTGCTGAGAGGGCTCCTAAAATCAGCAAAGAGAATATTCCTTCTGGATCTGAGGGTGGGGGCTTTGCATGTGGCCCGCGACGCCGTGGTCTTTGCATGTGCACGCGGGTCTCCCCGGTGGAGGTGGACGCTGGCCTCCTCCCACTGACCACTAGATGGCGTCAGCTCCCCAGGCAAAGATGAGAGCCGGCGCTGGCGGGCTCACCCCGTGGCTCCCCGAGGCTTCCTGAGTTCCTCCCCGCAGACGGCATACTCCGTGAGCCCAGTTGGTACGGCCGTGCCCAGAGAGCCTGACACTGGGCTCCAGGAAACATCCTGCTTCAACAGTATACCTCCTCTCATGCCCAGGGAGGGGGGGGCAATGGACTCTGACCCGTGCATTGGCCCGCACTGCTCTTCCCTCCTGCCAGCCTCCCAAGAGGCCCCTAAAAGGCTGCCCTGAATGATTCCTCCACAGGGGGCAGGACTCGGGCCAGCGGACACCTGCTCATCTCTTGGCCCAGATGAGGTGCAGTAGGTGGCACTTGGTCCCACGACACCCTCAGGCCACCTTACCACCCTGAGCCTGCAAGTGGATAGCCCTACCGGGGAAGCTACTCTTGCTCTATCCTGGAGCGGGGTAGCTTGAGGCCGGTGCCTGCTCCGTGCCTCCCCTTTTCCGAACCCTGCCAGCACACTCAGCTGAGATGCTCAGCCCCTCTCCGGTACTAAAGAGTCTCAGTTTTTCATTCAACAAACATCTGTTGGGCACTGAGGTTGTGTGCGTCGGGGCTGCTGTAGGTGTCTGGAAGGTAGTTGTTGAGCTGGGAGGCACAGGCCCTGGTGCCTTGGAGCACACAGTCCAACAGGGAACCGGATGCTAATCCTGCGTTACCAAACTATGGTTTAATGGCTCGCCTAAGTCTTTAATACTGCAGTTTTTGCCCATTTCTTTCAGACTTTCAGAGCAGCCTGCAGCGTAGAAACTATGCTACTATAATCTACCACCCCTACCTCTCTGTGGGGACTCCAGGGTTCCGGACTCCCAGTCCAGTGCTCACTCAGGTCACTCAAGAGCCGCAAGTTGGGGTGGGGAGGAGGAGGGAACTGAGTGAGGCTTCTGTGAGGACTCATGAGGAAGGTAGCCTGACACCCCGGCCACCTGGGAATCACCTGACCCTCCCGGTCTGGGTTCTGAATGAATGAATGAACCCCTGAGAAGGGGCTTGCCAGACGCTGTCCCTTTTCCGTGGGGAGCTGGGGGCCCCAAAGCAGGCCCTGCCCGCCTCCCCCGCTCCCATTCTGGGAGGGGAGCCGGCCGGGCCAGTGCCCTCGCTGCCCCCAGCGCCTCGGGCTTTCTAGGCGCCCTCTTGGCAACAGAACAGAGGGCATCGCGAGCGGGTGGCAACTCGCCCCGCCACGGGCTCGGAGCGGCGGGCGATAGGCGCTGGGGGGACGCGGAGATAGACCGACAGATAGCGCTCCCCTCGCCCGGCCCCCGCCCCCATCTTTCCCACGCTGCGGCCTCCCCGGAGCGGTTCCGACCTGGCGGACGCTCCTGCCCCTCCGCCCGGGGACTGGGGCCCTCTGCCTCCACCTGCCAACTGCAGCTGTCACATCCCTGGGAGCCCCTGGCTGGGAGTCCCAGTCTGACTTTGGAAGGGGGCACAGAGCCCCCCCTGCACACTTCCCGGCGGGACGTTAGGAGTCTATGTGGGAAGCCCCTCCCCCGGACCGCCGACGCTTGGGGAGGCTGCAGAGCCCCGAAACGACCACAAGGTGGCGCGCTGGCACCGCGCGTCCTGTGTCGCGTTAGCACCGCCAGGCCGACTAAGGAGACAAGAGAATTGAGGAGGCTGCCCTGTGTGAAGGTCGTATGCGGGCGGGGGGGGGGGGCTGAGATTTGGAGGAGCTCCCCCTCCCCCTAAAGAAAGGCGGAAAGCAGAACTGGGGGTGGAATGGAGAGATGCTGTGGGCGTCGGGAACAACTCGGACGACCCGGCGGGCCAGACAGGACTTAGGAGCCGCCGGTCTGCAGGAAGGGGAGCCTCTTCTTCAGGGCCTTCTAGGAGGGACAGGACTCAGTGGAGCATCATGGGTCCCAGCTACTGGGGACTGGGAAGGTGCTAAGAGTTTTATAGGACTACACATTCATACGGAGACACCCCCTCCGGTGGCCTTCCACTCTCCCTGCTTATCCTCCTCCCCCCCCCCCCGCCCCCACGAGTGAGAACACACACACACACACACACACACACACACACACTCAGTCCTGCACTCATGTGCATGGCTGTATACTGCAGAACACATGTAACCCTTACACCATATACCCCAGCTACACCCGTCCCCTATACCTGATCTCTAAAAATGCCCACAGCCCCCCAGTGTTGTCCCCAAGGCACAGATTCGACCCCAAACTCACGGGGACCCCAGATCCTCTGCTCCCTCTAGCAAGCCTGGGCCATTTCTGAAACGACACCACGGACAGGTTATGCACCTCCACCCTCTGCATAAGCCCCCAAATCCACCCTCCCCTGCCCTCCCCCCAACAGGACCCTCTCTGGACGCCCTTATGACTTTCATGGGCCCGAGCGCACTTTTGCCTGACGGGCCCCTTCTTCTAGAAAGACACTCAAGATTACATTTTATGATTGCATCACTGTAAATATATTAATATCATCTATGGAAATATTTTCTTCGGCCTAAAGTGTCTTTCCCTTTTCTTCTGATTTTAAAAGAGGGCGCCTGGGTGGCTCAGTCGGTTGGGGCGCCGACTTCGGCTCAGGTCACGATCTCACAGTCTGTGAGTTCGAGCCCCACATCAGGCTCTGTGCTGATGGCTCATCAGAGCCTGGAGCCTGTTTCGGATTCTGTGTCTCCCTCTCTCTCTGCCCTTCCCCTGCTCATGCTCTATCTCTATGTCTCTCAAAAATAAATAAACGTTAAAAAAATTTAAAAAAAAGAAATTAAAACACTGTCAGGAGCCCTGGGTCCTTCCCACTCTGGGCACATTTGTCTGCCTGTCAGTTGCACAGCGAACACACACACACACACACACACACGGACCCCCTTGGACCACCTCCCTCCAGAAACACCCAATGGGCAAGTTCTCCTGCCTCCCCGTGGCACCTGAGCCCACCTCCCAGCCGCAGCCAGGGAGACAGACAGACTGACAAATCCTGGGGGCCCCGCAGGGACACTCTCCCCCCAACGCCTTCCTTCAGAGACGTTGGGGGTTATCTGGACTGGGGGCGGGAGCCACAGAAAGGGGAACAAGGGGTGTGTGTGTGTGTGTGTGTGTGTGTGTGTGTGTGTGTTTGGCTAACAACAAAGAATGGGGGGGGGGGGAGAGGAGAGAAAGAGAACGAAAGAGCGCAGGAACATGTTTTGCCTCCAAGGCAAGACTTGCAGCCAATCAGAGCGCTGGAGCCTCCCTCCGAGACTCCACTATTGAGTCTATAACCGGCTGGCCGGGCGGAGCTGGCAGCATTTGACTGTGGCTTGGGACGCGGCGAGAGGCGCGCAGCGACCGCCGGAAGGCCGGCGATGGTCTAGGCGCCCCTCGGCCTCCCCTCCCCCGAGACCCTGCGGGCCCTCCCCTCCGGCCTCGGAACGCACACCGCCCCCCCGCCCCCCGCCGCCTCGTCTCCCGTGCCTCCTCCGCGCCCCTGCCGGCTCCGGCTCGGCGGCCCAGGCCAGCCCCCAGGACTCGCGGCGCCCGCCAGGATGAGTGGCTCCTTCGATCGCAAGCTCAGCAGCATCCTCACCGACATCTCCAGCTCGCTGAGCTGCCATGCGGGCTCCAAGGACTCGCCCACCCTGCCCGAGTCCTCCGTCACTGACCTGGGCTACTACAGCGCTCCCCAGCACGACTACTACTCGGGCCAGCCCTACGGCCAGACCGTGAACCCCTACACCTACCACCACCAGTTCAATCTCAACGGGCTTGCGGGCACGGGCGCCTACTCGCCCAAGTCGGAATATACTTACGGAGCCTCCTACCGGCAATACGGGGCGTACCGAGAGCAGCCGCTGCCCGCCCAGGATCCAGGTGAGACCTTGGAGGGTTGCCCCGGGGGAGAGACAGGCGGGGAATTGAAGCCCAAATCTAGGAAAACGTCGAGGGATTAAAAAAAAAAAAAAGTGTTGTTATAAAGTTAGAGAAGAGGGCTGGATGACCCCCAGACGGGAGGGATGACCCTCCAGTCCCGAGGCTGTGCACCTCGGCCTCGGTGAGGATGGGGCCAGTTAGGGGAGGAAGGAGAAGAGTGCGGGGTGTCAGGGGCCTCGGAATCGGGTGCTTTCGCGGGCATGTCAGCTCGTCCATCGGATTCCCCCAAGGCTTGCGAGTAGTAGGCAGCGGGGACTCGAAGCTCCAGGGACCCTCTGGAAATGGGCCGGGAAGAGGGGGAATGGTAAGGGGGACATGGAGAGAGACAGACAGACAGACAGACACCCCAGAAAGCAGAGACCGAGAAGTGGAAACGCGGAAAAAGAGAAAGGCGGAGGAAGAGCAGAAGAGAAATGTGGAGAGACACAGTGGGGGAAAGGAACAGAGGAAAGGACAAGGGGAAAAAGGGAGGGAAGGAAGGAAGGAGAAAGGAAGGAAGCGAGACTGTGCGCTATGCTTGCAACTTTTCCGAGAATCTAAAATTATTCTCAGATTTTAAAAGTTTTTCTTTTTTAAGAGGGGGTGGGGAGGAAGAACGGGGAAAGAGCTAGAGAGGTGACCGAGGGCAAGGTGGGGGCGAGAAGGAGGCGGGAGGCCGGGAGGCGAGCCGGGCAGGCGTCGGAGCGGGGCCGCGGCCATCCTCGCCCGCCCGGGTGGCCGGCGCCGGGGACCGCGCTCCGGGGGCCGGGCGGCGAGCTGCGCGCTGGGAGCGCGCGTCGTGGGCGGCCGCCGGCTCCGGCTCCGTCCCCGCCGCGGCCGCCTGCCCCCGGGGCGCGGGCGGCGGAGCGCGCGCGGGCCCGGGAGACCCGGAGCGCGTCTGGGGGGCGCGGGGAGGGGGGAGCGCAGGCCCGGGCTGAGCCGCCGCCCTCCCGGTGCGTTACCCGCAGTGTCCGTGAAGGAGGAGCCGGAAGCCGAGGTGCGCATGGTGAACGGGAAGCCCAAGAAGGTCCGCAAGCCCCGCACCATCTACTCCAGCTACCAGCTGGCCGCCCTGCAGCGCCGCTTCCAGAAGGCCCAGTATCTGGCGCTGCCCGAACGCGCCGAGCTGGCCGCGCAGCTGGGCCTCACGCAGACACAGGTCAGTATCGGCGGGTAAGGGCGGGGGGGGCGGCCGGGGGTGCTCGGTGGGGCCCCGCGCAGGACCCCGGGGATGGGGGACGGGGGGGGGGGGGGGGAGGAGCAGGCGCCGCTGAACCTGGCTGGCCTGCGAAACTCCCTGCAGGCCCTCGAAACCCTTGCCTGTAGCTGGAAGGCCACCCCTCCCCCATGCCGAGTCTCGACTGCTGTCGGAAGTTTCTGCATTAAAACGTGTACAGGCGTGCATATTTGTGAACCTGTGCAACCGTGTGCGTCTGCCACCGCGAGAGGTTTCCTCCCCTCACTCCAGACTCCCCGGCTCCCACGCAGTGCCTGTCACTCACTTAATAGGAGTCCATATCTGTGTCTTCCCCCCACCCCAAGGCCAGGCATGTGTGTGTAGCAGGGGGCGTACACGTGTCTCTGCATGAATATTTGCACACGTGTTAACGGGTCTGTGTTCACAGGGGAAGGGTCGCATAAGGAGGGGTCAGTGTGTTTATAGATGGAGGGACACGTGTACATGACTGTGCACCCTGGTGAGTGCGTGTACAAAAATGTGCGCTTGTATCAAAACACCACGTTCATGTTCAGCATCCAAATGCTTCACTCCTTCCTCTGCCCTGAGCCAGGAAGGGAGGCTCCCCACCCAAGGGGGCCAGGAACTCAAAAGTGAAAGCTCCACCTGTACCCCCAGCCTGAGCCCGAAGCCCCCAGCAGCTTGTCACTGCTCAGGGGTGGAGTGGCTGGTGGATGCCTGGCTCCCTACAGGTGTTGACAGGCGGGCCTGGGTTGCTGCGCGGCGGCGGCGGCAGGCGGTGGCTGGCTGCGTGGGGCCCTGTCCGCTGGGAATCTGGGTCACCCAGTGAGGAGCTGATTCATTGTTTGTACCAGTCATGGGGTGGGGAGCAGCAGGGGGAGGGGGAGATACCCCAAGGGAAATTTAGGGAATCATGGCTCACCTGCTCCTGAGTCCCCAGGTCACTCCCATTAGCCAGCCCCGGAGGGCTCGTCCGTGCCTGAGTGTGTGAACGCAGGCCCTCATGTTCCCGGGGCGTTGATCTGGGTGCATCTGTGCGTGTGTGTATCTTTGTAATCTGGTGTCTGAGTGTGAAGCCGTGAGTGGGTACATTCCTGCACATGGAGAGGCTCCTGTGGGTGTGTGTTTGTCTCTGTGTATCTGTGTGCCTCTGCTTATAGGTTTCTAATGTGAACAAAATGCCACAAACGGCCCCTCCCCCACGAGGGCCGCCTTTTCTTGAGTGCTTACTGTAGACCAGGTTGTTCTAAGTTCTCTGTCTCTCCCGACTTCTCTGAGCCTCGTGATGACCCTATGAAGTAGGGGGCTGTCATCCCCATGTTGTAGATGGGGCAGGCAAGAACTAGAAAGGTTAAGTAACTTGCCCAAGGTCACACACTTAGTAGGTGGTGGAGAGGAATTTGGACTCGGGTGGTGGAATGTTCCTAACTGCAGTGTTCTCCCCGATAGAAAAAAGGTGCCGGGCCGGGGAGTCAGGACACCTAGGTTCTGCCACGGTCTTGTGTAGGGTGGGGTGCTGGACTATTCTAGACTGTTCTAGGCTGGGGCTCTTTGGGGTTTTTCGCTAAGCATTCTGAGAGACTAACTAGCTCCCCCCCCCTTTTTTTTTTACGTCCCTTCCCACGCAGGTGAAGATTTGGTTCCAGAACCGCCGCTCCAAGTTCAAGAAGCTCTATAAGAACGGGGAGGTGCCCCTGGAGCATAGCCCCAACAATAGCGACTCCATGGCCTGCAACTCACCACCGTCACCTGCCCTCTGGGACACCTCCTCCCACTCCACTCCAGCCCCTGCGCGAAGTCAGCTGCCCCCGCCGCTCCCGTACAGCGCCTCCCCAAGCTATCTGGACGACCCCACCAACTCCTGGTACCACGCACAGAACCTGAGCGGACCCCACTTACAGCAGCAGCCGCCCCAGCCGGCCACCCTGCATCACGCCTCCCCGGGGCCCCCGCCCAACCCCGGGGCTGTGTACTGAGCACCCACCTGACCTGAACCTCCCACGAAGGACCCGGGACCAGGCAGCAGGCGCCTCCGTCCTAGCCGACACTCAGGAATCGTCGAGGAGCACAGGGGAAAGGGCACCCCTTTCCCCCTTCCCTTGCCTCTTCCTCCAGAGATCCAAGAGCTTCCAGATGAAATTCGCATGGACCACGGATGTCCCCTGAACCTCCCTCCCCCCCGCCCAGACGCCGGGGCACCCCTCCAGATGTTGGGGTGCTCCACTCCAGCTGGGACGCCCGTTCCCCCTTCCGCTCCAGGAGCCTGGATTGGCTTTCGGCGGCCCGTCACCTTCCAGCTTCTAAAACCTAGTGCTCGTTCCGCAGACTGGAGACCTTGGGGACCGGGGAGACTGTGCAGCATTCGCAGGTCGGGCCCAGGCTGGGGCACCAGGCACCATGGATCCCGGGACCTGCAAGGCCTGATTCCTCCTAAGCCACTAAGCCACCTGTGGCTCCCCACTTCCTGAGCACCCCTGCTGCCAAAAAGACATTGGACACCGTGACCGGGACTCAGGGTGGGGATGCCAACCATCCCCCGGCCCGCACTTCTAGCCCTCATTTCAGATTTGAGGGTTAAACCAAAGAACCCCCGCGCCCCCCAAGTGAGGGTATCTTTTAATACTCGTGGCTTTAGAGGGAAGAACCCAGGCAGCCGTCCTCTCCTCTCTCCCGCTCTGGTCGGAGAGGGGCGGCGCGTCTCGGGTGTCTTTCCTAAGGACCCATTTCTTCTTCCGTGTACAGGACTTTGCACAACTCTGGTTTTAAAAGCTGTTGAAAACTAGGAAAGCAAAGGGCATTGTTAACAGATAGGACCAAACTCCCCTGCATGGGCACCTCTGCCCTGCCCCGCCCCCACCCACCTCTTCCTCTCCTCCAGTAAGCTGGCAGTTTTGGGCGCCAAACCCCAAGTCTCCAAGGAAACATACCAGGCCAGACAAACCCCAAAACATCCCCTTTCCGGTGGCTTTGGAAACCGATCGCTCCCGCAGATGGAGAATGGCGCGTGAGGGACTCGGAGAGAGAGGGCAGGGTTCCAGCTCCGTGCCTTTAGGGGTGAGGGGGTGGCTGTCTGGAGGGCTGGTAGCACTGCCCCTCCTTGGCCCAGATGTCACCCCCCGCCCCAGAGCTAACTTTCCTCCACCCTGATGTGGTCAAACATCGAAGAAAAGGGGAGGTGGAGGACTGTAGCTATAAATATATATATATATGTAGTATGTATTTTTTTTTTTTAAGAGCAACAGAGAGAAACAGCCTCCTCCCTTCTGTGGTTTCCTATTTATGTGGCCTTTGCCTCCTGGATGTACCTGCCTGTGCGTTGTGAGCAGAGAGAAACAGGGATGTGGGCTCCGGCTGGACGGGGGTTTGGGGGGAGGTGCAGGAGCAAGGGAGATCTCAGAGTCCCAGCCGAGGGGGACAGGAACAACGCCGACACCCACTCCCTCCCAGCCTTCTCGTTTCTGCTTTCTTACTGGACCTATCTTTATATATAACGTTAATAAAAAAGAAGAAAATAACCACCGAGCTCTTTGAACTGGAGGCTGGAAGCAGACAGCTCTTGGGGAGGGTCTGGGAGTTGGGGAAGTTGGAGCCTCTGGGAGCTCCCGGGAGAGTCCGGAGCCCCGAGGACCCGCTGCGGGGACTCTGGGCTCAAGAGCTGGACTGGGCCCAGCGCCTGGTGGGGCAGGTGTTCCGAACTTGGGCAGGTCTGGGTGGGTGGGTGGGTGGGAGGCGCCCGGCTGTGGCCTCCCTGACTCCACTCTGCTTGGCGGCTTGGCGTTCCCTGCCAGCCAGCTGCCTTCCGCCACTGCTGCCGCCGCCGCCGCCGCCGCCGCCGCCGCCGCCGCCGCCGGGTCACCTCGGGGCTGCTCTTTGATCTTGGGCTCACACGCAGACATGCTTGCACACGCGTGTAAACCCCCTGACTCCACGCCCAGGCACTCCCCAGTCCCTCGTTCCCTGGTCTGTCCCTTCCAGCTTGGGGTGAGGGCGGGGCCTGGGGGCAGGGGGAACACCACTGCTCCCGCAGCTGGCAGGAACCCCAGGCCATGGGGATCCGAGCTGGATGACAGAGGCGACCAGACACAGGGGGGAGGGGATCCGTGTGTACCTTCTCAGGCTCAGCCCCAACTCGGAGCCTTCTCGCTGCACTATCGCCCTGCCATCCGAGCCGCTTGACTCCAGGCCTGGAGACAGGCGGCTGGAGGTGGGGAGATGGATGGAGGTGTGTGCATGACACGTGGTGGTGCAGGCGGGAGACAGTGTGAATGCGTGCACACACTTGTGAGCTCCCTCTCTCTGTCATACAGGTACCAGGACACGCGACGACAGCTCCCCGTCCTGGCACCTGCAGGGACTCCCACTGGAGGCGCAGACACAGCCGCACCCCTGAGACCCCTTAGCATCACACGACTGAGCAAAGCCAAAGCTCTAACACTCCAGGAGACAGAGCCTTCCCGCCCCCGCAACGCGCAGGTGCACACACAGGCATCCCTCAGGGTACACAGCCCAGAGTTACACACAGGCAGGAGTGCCTGAGCGCAACAAGACAGAGACAGCTCCCTGCACTGGAAAAAGTCTCCGACTGAGAATCGGCAACGCCACCCGGCAGCGGAGGTGACCCGGCTGGGCCTGAAACCTCCCGGGCAGGCCCTCGGTTTCCTCATCTGTCGAATGGGGACAACAAGCCCCGCCCGCCCCGTTGGCCTCTGGGGCTTGCCCTCCCGAGGACCTCGGTAGACGGCAGTCACCAGGCACCTGGCCTGGGGGGTCCCCTGGGCTGGGCTCCCGAACAGTGGGGATCCCCCCAACCCCCACCGCACCCCTCGCCCTCCCAGGAGGCAGGACTTCCCTCCCCCCATGCCTGAGGGAGGCGGAAGGGAGGAGGGCCTTCCGCCCACGGACGCCAGGAGGGCTGGCAAGGGTTAAGTGGCAGCTGCCAGGCGGGGCTGAGCCGAGCAGTTTGGTTTGAGGGCTGCGTGCAGGCAGGAGCAGCGAGGCGGCAGCTGGGCAGACTTGCTGGAGACACTGCATTTTATTAGGGCTGGGCTGCCAGCAAAGGGAGGGAGAGAGGAAAAAGGGCAGAAAGAGAGAGGAAGGAAGGAGGAGGCTGGGCAGGCTGGCGGGCGGGCAGGCGGGCTGCTTCGGGATGAAAGGGTGTTGTAAGCTCCCTAATTCCTCCCTGCTCATCCCTGCTCGGTCAGGCTGGCTTAACTGCCCGGGTGACCTCCCTCGGGGGTCAGCCCCACCCCTGACCTCCCCTTCCTCCTCTCCTCCCCTCCTGGCCTGGCCGGTGGCCGTCTTCACCAGCCCTGGGCAGGGGGCGCAAAGAGAGGGCTTGGGTGGGGGACCTGGCCGGGTGCCAGGGTGGGGCTGCCGTGCCCATCTTCTGCCAGGTGCTGCTGGCCTACACCCGTTGCCTCGCGACAAGGTTCAGGAAAGGAGGGGGGTGGCCAGGGAACCCCAGTCCGCCCCGAAGCTCACTGTTGTCCTAACCTTAGTAACAGCTGACGCTCGCTCAAGTCCTACTCTGTGCCGGGCATTCCGCGTGGGATGCTCACAGCAGGCGGGGAGGAGGTGGGTGATAGAGGACCCATTCTTCAGATGGGGAAATTGAGGCACGGAGAGGTTCAATTTCTGTCGAGGTCGTATAACTAATCTGTGGGGATGCGGGATTTGCACCCGGGGCTGTCTGAAGAATGGGTGTGGTAATGGGCTTTCCTGCAGTTCGGTTTACTGAGGCGCCCCAGGGCAGAGCTTCAGAGAACTGGACGACCCCCCCCCCCCACTGCCCCACCCAGGTTCCACCCACCCAGCCGGCCAGCCCACCTCCCAAGGCTCTTCCCTGGAGGAGAAGTGGAGGGGGGAGGGGCCGGGCCCAGGAAAAGCCTAAGGCAGTAGTCAGGAACTCACGGGCTAGAGTCAGCTGACCCGGACTGAATCCTGCCGCCACCACTTCACCGACTGTGTGATCTTGGACAAGTCACTTAACCTTCCTAAGCCTCAGTTTCCTCATCGGTAATGCAAGGATAATGCTTCCTGTCTAGTAGGCTTGTCGAGAGGATTAAATAGGATACTGTGAGTAAAATCCTTAGTAAGGTAGCCAGCACACTGTGGGGACAGCTCGGTGGATGGTATCCATTATCCATTGAGCACCTGCTACAGGCCGGGCAGTTCCAGGAGCTGGCACGACAGACGCCCCAAGCGGGGGGAAGGGAGGCTCGCACCTGTTTTAGGTGCTCCAGGGCCAGAAGCGGAGGGGGGGGCCAAGCCTGGAGAGCCCCCAGCTGGGCGGACCCGACACAGTCTGGGAAGACTGGAGGGGCCGTAAGCGGAAAACGCAGGAGCGGTGGGTGGGAAGGAAGCCTGAAAAGGCTCCGTGGGAGAGGGTCGCCCTTGAATTACGTCTTGGGAGAAGGATGACGGCGTGACGGGCAGAGCTGGGGCCCGGGAACACCACCCTGGAGCACGACCTAGGGAATAACTCCCCAAGACTCAGGGTGGAGAAGGAAGGGGGCTTAGGGGAGAGCTCGAGAAGCTGGCTGGAGGGATACTGAAAGAAGGGGAGGCTGGGGTCCAGAAGGTCCCTAAGTCCTTCCCCGGATGCTGGACTTGGAGAACGGCAAGGTCTGGCAGTTCCTAGCCCCTCGGCTGAGCCGGCAGCCACCCGGTACCTCGAGCTTGGGGAAAGGAAGCCCCTCGCCCTGCTTCTGGAAGAAGACAGGTCCCTGAGACCCCCTCCTTTTAAGGAGTCCTAGGGAGGAGATCCTAGACCTCTTACCCCGGTTTAGCCTGCTTACACCATCTGCCTCAGCGACACACCATCACGGCCACCGACTCGCCAGTCTGGGAGAGCCCCACACCGCTGTGGAGAAGGGGGTTCTGGGAAGCTGAGATAGGACCCCTGCCATGCAGCCTCACAGCCCCTGGGGGGGGGTGGTGGTGGTGGTGGTGATGGGGGACGGAGGAGGATGGGAGGAGGGGCAGGGGGGAGAACGGAGCAGGGAGGAGAAGGGGGCGCTTCAGCCAGCACCCTGGCCTCTGTTTTTCCAGCTTTAATTGCAGTGTTAATCACCTTAATAAGCTGTTTGCCAGCATCCAGCAGCCTGAGCCTGGGAGACCAAGAAGCCAGAAAGTGCTTGGAGATGAGGTTCCCCAGGAGCCCCTGGGAAAGGGAGGCAGTGCTGATTGAGGGGTCCTGGGGGGGCTTGGGGGAGAGGGGGCAGGTGGAGGCTGGTGGAGAAGGTTGGGACTGGGAGTATAGGCCCAGCCCGTTCCCACAGAAGCCCTGGAGTCAGCTCCTCGGGCAAAACTTCTTCGATACCAGCCCGGGTCCCCAGCCTCCCCCCCCCATCTTTCTCCTCTGTCACTCAGCCCTGTTGGTCACTACCCACAAGGTGACTCTCCAGGTCCCGCTTCCCGGTTCTGCGGAGGCAGAGCCTACCCCTCACCTTCTCGACTGCCTTGTCCCCGGCTCACAGCACATGGCCGGGACTATTTTGTTTGCCCTGGGCTGGGAGGCAAGTGTAAGTCTTTATACCAAGGTTCTGGGGGCAGAGCTGGGAGAGGGTCCGAGGCGGGGGGGGGGGGGGGGGGGGGGCACCAGGGACAAGGGCGGGGACTTGGCCGTGTTCACGGGGACCTGCTCCCACCTCCCACCTCGGATGCCTCGCGCAGGCTGGAATAAGCAGGATTCCCAGCGAACATGGAAGGCCTGAATGGATGAACGAAGTGACAGAACTCTTGGGCCCCTCACACAAGCCCTCTTGGCTTCGGCTCCCACTCCCGTCAGAGGAGGGAAGCAGCCCCAGAAAGACTGTGTGACTTGCCCAAGGTCACACAGCAAACGAGGGGCCGTTCTATGAGTGCCTGTGCCACAGTCGGGCAGGCACTCCTAGGCGGGCTCCGAAACCCTGGCCTCCAGACTGTAGGACCAAGAATGTTCTCTGGACAACAGGTGGGTCAGACCTAGTGATCTGAGCACCACGCCCCCCCCCCCACCAGGGTCTTCAATTGGTCCAGTCCACTGGCTGGTGAATCTTGGAGGCTCCTGCTTGGGGGTGGTGTGGGGGGAAGTATGGAATTGGCCTGTTGAGCTCAGAGGCCTTAGAAGCACCTGGGAAGGGTCTGGAGTCTGGTGGCTGCTCTGCCCGAGGTTGGTAGTCTGAGAGTCGGGGTGCTTAGGGGCCCAAGGTGGCCAGGACAAGCACCCTGCACGGAGACAAACCCGGGAGGGGGCCGGCAGGGGGCGGAGCCTTGAGGCTCAAACCGTCTGGGTCGGTTCCTGGGGCAAACCGGAGCCGAGCCGGATTGCAAATGGCAAATGTCTGCTGAGTAAGCAGGGAACAGGGAATGAAGACTCCACACCCTGGAAGATTCGCCGGTACGGGGGGGGAGGTGGGGAGGGGGTATCCCCCTCACCCTGGGCAGTTCACCTTGAACCTGGCACACGGGCAGCAGTGTGCCCTTCCTTGTGCGCCGAGAGGGCCTGGCCACGTCATGCAACGCGTGTGGCTCTGTCCCACACCCACCCCTGGGGCCAGCGGGCCCGTCCCGAGCTCAGGAATCACCAGCAGGGGCGTGGGGGGAGAGACGTACCCTCGGCCAAGGGAGGGCAGGGAGGAAGCCGAGGAAAACAGGAGGCCAGAGGGAGTAGGAGGCTGGCTGGTAAGGAAGGAAAGCAAGAGGAAATTGCTTCCAAGCACCGACTCGGGTCCTCCCAAGATCCGGGCAGGAAAGATATCAAGTACCTGCTGCGCACAATCGTATCCCAGGCCCTGTCTCATCTGATCGTCTCTGCTGCATGGAAAAGTTAGTGCCCTTATGAATCCCTTTCACAGGTGAGGTCACTGAGGCTCAGAGAGTTCCAACAGCTTCCCCGAAAGTCCCCCAGTGGATGTGAAGCAGGGTTCAGCCTTCTGAACCCCTAGCCTGTGGGATCCCTAATCTCTTAGCACCCCATGGCCTCCAAGAGGGATACGGAGAGGAGTGTAGGGGGCCAGGCTTAACCTGTCCCCCTTGTTCTCAGCCTTGCCCTGTGCCCTTAGAGACACAGGATTGTGCTTCGGTGGACTGGGACACACGTGTCCAAATTGGCACATGTATGCTCACGACTGAGCTCTCATCCTGGCTTTGACGCTTACTGGTTGTGTCACCCCAGGTAAGTCACTTGCCCTCTCTGAGCCTCGCTTTCCCTCATCTATAAAATGGAGGTAATCCTACCTCTCTCTCTTTTTTTTAATAAATGTGTTCTGTTTTGTTTTCACATTTATTTATTCTTGAGAGACAGAGCATGTGCAGGGGAGGGGCAGAGAGAGAGGGAGACACAGAATCCGAAGCAGGATCCAGGCTCTGAGCCGTCAGCTCAGAGCCCGATGCGGGGCTTGAACTCACGAACCGCAAGATCGTGACCTGAGCCAAAGTCGGATGCTTAACCCGCTGAGCCACCCAGGCACCCCTAATCCTACCTCTCTGGCAGAGCCGCTGAGGGGATCAGACTAATACATGTAAAGGGCATAGCATAAAGCTTGGCACCATGATGGGAGCTAAACAAACCATCCGTTAGTCTTCAGTGAAACCAGACTGTGTGTGGTTAGGACACTCGTCAGTTGGCCTAGAGAGTTCTGGGCACCCTCAGTGAGCCCAAAGTTGGCCCTTCCTCCTCCGAGGGCAGGGAGAGCTCTCATACTGGGAATTCCTCCTACTAGGAAATTGCTTTCTTTTTTTTTTTTTTAAGAAAGTTTTCTAATGTTTCTTTTTGAAAGAGAGAGACAGAGTGTGGGAAGGGGAGGGGTAGAGAGAGAGGGAGAGAGGGAATCCGAAGCAGGCTCCAGGCTCTGAGCCATCAGCACAGAGCCCGACGTGGGGCTCGAACTCACAGACCGCGAGATCATGACCTGAGCCGAAGTCTGCCGCTTAACCGACTGAGCCACTCAGGCGCCCCGGAAATTGCTTTCTTGATTCCAATGAAGAGCCTGCCGTGCCTCAGATGTCACCGAAGGAGGGCCACCAAGGACAGGGCCACGTGCTGGGCCTTAGTGCCAGCGGACATGGGAAAAGGGCGGGGATTAATATTTTTCAGTTACCAATCAGCTAACGAGCTGCTCTCCGCACTGCCGTACTTACTCTATTATTTCGTATTTACGTTATAACGGGAATATTTTCCCTTACTGATTGCTCAGAAACACCTCCTGCGATCTGATAGGTCACTATACCGAAGCTTTCTTAATTCCGGAAGGTTTTTATTTCCCCCGAGAGTCTCTTGAGTTTTTCTAGGCATATAATCAAACATCGGTAAAAAAAGGATTGGTTTTACCTGTGCTTTTTAGCTGAGGAGAAGGAAGTCTGGGGTTATAGGAGGCATAAACCTTTCGTGAATGCAGAAGTCAGGGGCCCCCGAGGCATTAGTGCTGACCCAAGCGGCCGCGAATGGTGTCACCTCTTCAGGTACCGTCTCACCTGGGGTGCCTACAGCGCTGTCCGGGGAGCACAGTCAGACATTCCCAGCCTTGAGCCACCCCCTCCCCCCCCCCCAGGACTTCCTTCCCTCTTCTCAAAGCAGCTTTGATCCCACCCCCCCCATCACGCGGCCGTGTTTCTGGGGAAGACAACCCTAGCCCCTAGCACGGTGGTTCTGCTCCCAGGCGGAGACCAACAGAGGAACGAGGGCGCTGGGCTAAGATCTCTTACGGACAGAGATTTTTCTTGCTTGGCGGCCAGAGACCGTGATGAGAGTTCATCCTCGCGGAATCCTAACTGTATGATCATCCTACCACTGGTGTTTTAAGTCGTTCGGTCGTCACGACTCTGTGAAGGCTGCGCTACCATTATCTTAATTTCCCAGTGGAAGAAGGTGAGGCACAGAGAGGTTAGGAAACTTGCCCCAGGTCACGGAGTCGGGTTTGAACTCGGCCACCGGCTCTTCACTATTTCGTGTTCCCGGAGATGGAACTATACTCTTCGCCACGACCCGGGAAGCTGGTGAGTCAGAGGAGAACGTAGGTGGGTGGGGGAAGAGGGACACTTTTGGCACCAAGTCGGAACGGCCGCAGTGAAGAAATAAGTCCCCGTACCCCCTAGGGGGCATGCCTGGTATATTTCACAACTTCCCCGGAGACACTCTCTCTCCCTGTCTCCGTGACCTTCTGAGATATTTTGATCATTATCCTCACCGCACAGGGGAGGAAATAAAGACCCAGGAAGGTAAAGTGACTTGCCCAAGGCCTTTGAGCTGCATGTTTGCATTCCAGAGACTCCGCGAAGTCTCTCGGGAGGAGACGATTTTTCTTTTTTTCGAGGGGCCGGGAGGAATCTTCTTACTCGTCGGGAGGGGGCTGGGAGCGGGAGGGATCCGGAGCCGGGATGAGTCCCGGGGGGGAGAGGCAGGCTTTGGCGAGGGAGCCGGGAGGACTTGAGGAGGTCACAAGGCGGTGGGGGGGGGGGGGTGGAGGAGGCCTGCCTCGGTGAATCCAGCTGGGCCCGGGGAATGTGACAGCAGCCCCGGCAGAGGCATGTCAGGAGCCTCCTGCAGTCTGGCTTCCCTCAGGATCTGTTGGAGCAAAGAATTCCCGGTGGCCCCAGGGCTGGGAGGAGGAGTTTGCAACAGGCCCCAGCTTGCAGGGACCGAGAAAGCAGCTGCTGGGTCCGGCCGGAGAGGAGGGGTCTGTCTAGCGGCGCTGCAGCCAGTATGGCGGGCAGCGGGAGGGGTGGGACCTGGGCACGGGTCACACGCCCTGTCCCCCCACCCCTGCCCCCCAGCAGGCCTCTGCTCAACCACACACAGGCCCTGAGGCCCTCCGCTCCAAAGGGGACAGGAGCACCAGGGGACGGGAGCACCAGGGTGGGGAGAGGGGCAGTCAGGCAGAGGAAGGGAACCACTGAGTGGAGGCAGCCCCCAGTCTGAGAGGGGAGGCCAGGGCCCTGTTCTCGGGCAACCCAGTCTGAGGGAGGAGTACAGGTCCCGAGGGGTCAGGCAACACAGGACACAGAAGGTGATGCTTCTAGGCTGAGGGGGTGCCCGAGCAGAGGGGGGAGGAATGAGGTCTCCCGGGGAGCCTCGCAGTCTAAGTCGGACAATCTGGATGCCCCGCTCGTGGCCTCGTGAGTCGGCCCGGTGCGCGGAGGACAAGTGGGGGCCGCAGGCCAGGGTGGAATCCCTCCTGCCGCCCAACGGGTCTTTCTCCCGTCGAACCCCAAATTCCGCCGAACCTTAGAGGGGACGGCTCGGAGGAAGCTGAGAGGAACGCGTTCCGCGTATATTCCACAGAGAGCGGCACCCTCCCCTGGAAGTGAAGTCATCTCTCCATGTTGGGGGCCAGAGAAGCCGAAAGCCTGGCACTGAGAGGCGCTGAATCAGAATCCTCAATGTTTGGAGGAAGCTGGGGGCCGACTCCTTTCCCTTCCTGGACTGGCTGGACATGTCCCCCAGGATGCCAGTGGGGCTGAGTACCTTAGAGTCACCAAGCCGTGGGGTTGGAAAGAGCTACTGAATACATCTACTCTGGTGCGGCAGCAAAGCCCTGTATTCAGGAGCCTCTGATCTGATGGGAGACAAGGTTTGCCTTATAAAGCCCCGGACTGGAGTGGAAAGTGCTGATAGACACATATCAACCACTACACACACACACACACACACACACACACACACACGCACACACGCACGCGAGCAGGATTTGGCAAGAGAAATGATCTGAGCCTCAGAGAGGGTATGTAACTTGCCCAAGGTCACACAGCAAGTTGTGGCAGAGCAGCACTTTGCTCATCACCCTCCTCACCCCGTGATGGGTCCCTCCTTGCTAGCTGGAGCTGCCCTCAGGGCGGGGGAGCAGAGGGATCAGCGAGGAAACCGGAGGGCTCCTGGGCCTTGGCGGGAGCCGCTGGCCGTGTCTGGGAGCCGTGGGGCCCGCCAGGAAGGGCTAGCTCGGGAGCTCTTGCTACAGCTCAGGAAAAGAAGGAAGGCAAGGCTTCAGGGAACAAAGAAAATAAAGTCATAATAAAATGATCGGGGTTCTGTGGCCCTTCAGTCTCCCTCCCCAGGGGAAATACTCCCCAAAAATAGGAGACGAAGAGCTGGCAGAAAGGGCCAGGATGAGAAAAGGAGAAGAGAGAGAGAGCGAGAGCGGGCACCAGTCCCACTCCACACACACTCACAGCCGGGGAGGCTACTCTGTGTATTTCTGGGCGTGTCACACTGTGAAGTCCCTGTGCCTCTTCTAGGCTCATCCCTGTGTGTTGCGAGTATATAACCGTGAGTGTATTTCTCAGTGTGGCCGTGTATGACCGTGGCAAGGCTTCGTGTGCGTGGCCTCGCGTGTGTCTCTGCGTGCGCCTCTGCCCACCGCAGCGAGGTGGCCGCGTGGCCGCCTGCCTGCGCGTGTGCCTTCTTCAGTGGCAAAGTGTGTACGCTTGCGGAGTCCCCGTGCCGGGGTGGGGGGGGTCCCCGCCTCTGCCTGTCTCTCTGCACGGTCTGGGGCCTTTGTACTTGGAGGATTGCGGTGGAAGGGTCTTTAATTCCCTTCTGAACCCCTCGGAGCCGGCCAGGAAAGGGGGAAGCTGAGGCAGGGAGGAGAGGTCACTTTTCCCTCGAGAGCCTTTTTTGGCTTTTTCAGCTTGGGAGGGGAGAGCCGGGTAGTCACCCCCGGGGGACTCAGTGGCTCCCCCCAGGGACCCTCGAGCCGGGCTTCCCAGAGAAGGGGTGGAGCGGAGCGAAACCAGAGCTGGAGAACCTCCTTGTCGCCCCGCCTTTGGAATGGGAGAAGCAGGGAAAGAGGTGGCGGAGAAGGGGAAGGCATGAAAGAGAAATACTTTGAGGGCCAGAGAATTTTTCTTTTCCGCCGTCATTGCTGAAACATTACTCACCTCCTGGAAGAGGGGCTCCCAGGTAAAGGGGGATCCCAGTCCCTTGGAAACCAGCTGCCTGTGGACAGGGCTTCGAGGGGTCTTTGCAGAGGCCTGAAGCCACCCTCGCCGCCTGGTCTGAGCTCCCCCCTCCTCCCTTCTGCCTCTAGTCCCACCCCCCACCCCTTCCTGGGCCACAGGAATCCTGGCAAGGAAAGGGTTACCCAGGTGACTTGGGGGCGGGAAACACCTGCGGGACGCTTTTCTGAAGGAAGAGGCTTCGGTGGCCCTGAGGACAGAAAGCTGAGAGGAGATTTGCCGCCTCGACAATGGAAAGAATGGAGCTTAGACTCCCCCCCACCCCCACTCAACTAGCAAACTTGGATCAGGGGAGGAGAGAGAGGAGAGCGGGCGGGCGTATCATCACCTCCTTGGAAGCAGGAAGTCAGGGTCGCCTCCTCTGGCCTTTCCCCTCTCTGTCCATGTCGGTCGCTTACGCTTTCTGGGGAAAGTCCTGGAGCTCCAAGACCCCGTCTACACAGGCCTCAGCTCCCTGGATAACATTCCATGGACTCTGGATGTAAGCCCAGAGGCAAGTTCAGGCATCCAGACTCGAAGAAGGTTTGGAGCTGAGTAATCAGCTGCTAGGGCTACGCAGCCACTTTCTGGGGGGACGACCAGCTCCCCGCCCCCACCTCGCGCACAGCAGATCAGGGGATGGGGGAGGGTCGGGCTGTCACTCCGTGGCTTCCCAGCCCCCTCCCGCCACCCCCTTCTCCCACTTCCCACCTGCAAGTAATTTGGCCAATGGGAGGGCAGTTAAGATTGCAGTGTGGAATCCTTCTAGATCTGTGCGCGTTTGGTGGGGAGGGGCTGCCTCCTCTCCGCCGCCCCCCAACCCCCCCAGCCCCGGACCCCAGACCCCGTGTGCCCTTTTCCTCTTCACAGCAGCAAATTACTTGTAATTACCTCACATCGAAAACCTTCAGGAGCTGCTCCCAAAATTGCTTTAATTGAATTAATTGAATCTCATTTTGTTGGGGGAGAGATTGGGGGGCAGGTCTTAAAATAGCAGAGGGGGAGAGGGAAGGGAAGCCCCAAGTCAGCCTTTCCTGTGGCCGAGACCCTCGCCGGGCAGAGAATGTGTGCCCTGGCCTCCCTGTTTCCATTTTCCAGTCTCGGCTGACTTCAGATGCCCTTTTGCATTGAGGACCCTGCCCGTGTCCTGCTTTCAAATGGCGGTGACAAGGACTGTGTGCCGTGCTCCGGCCTCCAGCCCCCTTCCTCCTCCCTACCCTCAGGAGGCAGAGAGGTGAGAGGTGAATGGGTGACAGGGGCAGTCTGAGCTCACCCAGGCCATGACCCCTCCTCCCTGCTAATCACACGGCAGCTATAAATGCCGTTTGTGAAGCGTGAACCGAGTTCCAGGCACCGTGTCAAGCGTGTTACAAGCACTATCTCATTCCATCATCGCAGCTACACCGGGTCCTATTAGCATTCTCATTTAATGGGGGGGAGGAAAACCAGGCTCGCAGAGAGGTTAAGTCACTTGCCAAAAGCCACACAGCAGAGCTGGACTCTTGGGAGGCCAAGTACCGCCCCCCCCCATTCGTAACCGTTCAGTTTTGTCCCCACTCCATTATTGACCCGATTTTCTCAGAGGCGCATCTTCAGGGGAAGAAATCACAGGCTCCCCTTCTACAGCTCAGATGGCTTGAGGGAGGTGATGGGGCTCACCCTCCCCTGGGGTTTCAATCCCATCAGCACCCAGGAGCCCTGGGAGACCGGACCAACTCCCAAGTGGAAAGCGTTCCTGCTTCCTCTGGAAAGATCGGGTGGATGGGGGTAGGGAAGGGGGGGGGACCCTCCGGCCTCTGGCTGGGAGCGTAATTACACTCCTTCTGCTACTTAACTTTACAACCTGGGCTGTTGTTTTAACGATGCGACTCGTGTTGGGCTGTCCAATTAATCTCGCCTTTGGAGGCTTTCCGAGATGGGGCGGTAGATCTTATCTTGGGTCTGTGAAGAGGAGTGTGTAGCCGGAGGTGGGAGGAACAGCAGCCCTGAGGCCCCGTGGCCTCAGAGAAGCCCTGGGGAAGGGATCTGGGGCTGCCCCCCACCCCGCTGCTGCCCCCCAGAGCCTGTGGACTGGGGGGGGGGGGCTAAGGGCCAGGGAAGGCACCGATGGGGAAGAAGAGGAGTGTTTCTCCTCTTGGTACCCTCATCCTCCCTGCCCCCGATCTGGGCTTTGGCCCATCCCATGCCTTTTGCCATCCCCAGGATAACTCTCCGTGTGTGTTTTGGTGAGGGGGGGTGGCCACTGACCCAGAAGGGGCCTGGGAGGGGCTGATTGCAGGCACCCGGGGGCGGGGGTTCCACTGACTTGCACACCCCCTCTCCCCTACAGAGACTCCAGCTCAGGCCGCTCTCTGGGGCCAGGGGGTGGGGTTGGCCCAAAGTGCCTGAGTGGGCTTTTCCAACCAGGGCAGTCCCCAGTTTGAAGTGCTTGGGAACAGGTTTAGACAGTAAAGGGGAAGATGACTCCGGAGCTTTTTGCCTGGATTTGGAGGCCCCTCCCCCAATCCCTCAGGCCAAGCTTGGGCCGGATTCCCTGAATTATTCGCAGCCTTGTCCTTGGGCCTCTCTGTCACTGGGTGCTGTGTGTGTGTGTGTGTGTGTGTGTGTGTGTGTGTGTGTGTGTTTGTGAGCTGGGGCAGAGAGGCCGTGAATCTAGCACCGGGTCCAGGCTGACTTGAGGCCCCTGACTATGCCCGCATGACTTCCTTTAACTGGCACTTAGCACCAAAGTGGCTGGACATTTGTCTGGCTCCCCCATTAGCCCGCAGGGTCTGCCTCAGTCACCTCGTATCTCCAGGATCTCCCAGAGCGGAGGCTTCACTCATGTTTGTTGGATAAAGGAGAAGTCCAGTTCCTTCTAGGATCTTCTTCTCTTCTCCCTCCCCCAAGGTGGGCTGGGGCCTTTCCACCCCAAGGAGCACACTGGGAAGCCTGGACTGGCTCAGTGGGCGTGTCCTGTCCCCAGGCGAGCAGGGGCTTGAAGATGAGGCACCGGCGGGCTGTGAAGTGCCCCGCTCCCTCCAGAACTGGGCCAGGAGCGAATGGGCGAGTGAGGACCACTCCTCCGACTTTGGTCCTTTCCCAGCATTCGCATCTTCCAGTTTCACACGGGGCGCCAACGAAAATGGCCCCTGGAACATTCCAGAGCTACAACCACAGAGCTAGTTAGTGGTAGAGGCAAAACTAGTATCCAGTCCTCTAGGTCAGTGCTGGAAGAGTCAGATGAGAGAGACGAGAGAGAGATAGAGAGAGAGAGAGAGAGAGAGAGAGAGAGAGAGGGAGGGAGAGAGAGAGAGAGAGGAGCCACCATCCCCCACCCCTAGGAGTCAGGAAAGAAACATACTTCACAGCCAGGGCCCAAGTTTTGGTACAGATTTAATCTCTGAAAGCCCATCAGGTGGAAGGTGCCAGATCAGCTATAAATAGGAGCGGTTCCTCTGGACAGAGACGGCTGTGAGGAGCTGAAATGCCAGCCGCCCTCCCTATTTGGGGGTGTCTCTCCTTACACTCATCCAGAGAGTCTGCTGGTCCCCCATTCTCCCCCAAATGTTGCCCTACTGGATTTCCAAGAGGGTGCGCATGTGGGGTTGCGGGGTATGAAGGGTGGGAAAGGAAGGGATCGGCTCTTAATAAATACCCGTTGAATTAAAAGGATAATTGGATCCAGTATCTACGACAACCGAACAGACACAGGAAAAAGGCGGCTTTCTTTTTTCTTTTTTAGAAGAGCATAAATTACCCATAGGTCCACAAACCACATTTTCAGCGTCTCTTCTACCTCACGGGGTGGCGAGGTGGTTTAGCAGTCACGGCGGTAAGGGGCTGACCTCCAGGAAAAATTGGTGGAGGGGCGGGAGGGACCTGACGGTGGCCACCTTGAAGACCCCGGACGCCCCGCGTTGCTTCTGCTTTTGCTCAGAACAGGGCTGGGCAAGGCCCGAGGCACACAAAGAGGAAAAAAATACTCAAGCGTTTCTTGTTGGTGTTGTCCCGGGCTTGTGGGAGACGCGGTCCCAGCAAGGGGTGGGAAGACTAGGGGGTCCCGTGAGGAGTCTGAACTTCAGCCAGTGACTCTCCCTCCAGAGCCTCTGATCAGCTGGAGGGAAGGCGTCCAGTCCATGGTAGCGGCGGCGACGGCGGCGGCGGCGGCGGCAGGTGGGGGGGCAGTGGTGAAGACCGAAGTCCTTGATTAGGCTGTTTGGGTTACAGGGCAAGGGAGACAGGACTCCACCCCATCCTTTTCCTTCTCTAGCTCCTTTTCCTCTCGAGGAAATCCATCTGGAGCTAGTTTCCTCCAGGACCAAAAGGGGTGCAGGTGGGCTGGGTCCTGGGCTTTGAGGAGGACTAGGGGCCCACCCACCCTTCCCCGGACTCACAACATCTGAGGCGGAGCCAGGACATCTGGGGAGTGATGCTGGTACCAGCCTCCAAAGCTGTTGCCGTAGCCCCCACCGGTGGGCAGGGCCCCTGCCTTAGGTAGATCCCAGAGGGACGGCAGGGGTGGGGAGCAGGGAGACAAGGAGGGGGCTCTCCCGGGGAAGTCCCCTTCCTGTCCTCCAGAGTTCTGCTTCAGGAGCTTCTTGTATTTGGAGCGTTTGTTCTGAAACCAGATCTTGACCTTTGGGGAGAAGAGGGGAAAGAAGGGAAGGTGAGGGGAAGAGTGCCAGTGGAAGGGTGTGATCCATGGAAAGGGACCCGGCAGCGGGGCGCAGTCCCGGGAGCAGAGCGGAGGTTGGGGAACGCGCCGCAGTTCTGCGGAGGCCCCGAAGTCGCCTGAGGTCCCGCCTCGGCGCTCGCAGCCAGTTCTCCCGGTCTGGGCGCCCTCCTCTACCCGAATCCGCTCCTCCCCCCAAACACGCCTTTTAACTCATTCCCCGGACGCTTCCTGAGGGCCAGCTCTTAACACATCCCGGAGCACCGTGACCGCGGGGCTCCCGGGGAGGGGGCGAGCTCCCCAGGGAACACATCTGGGGAAGGCTAGCCGCAGGAGGGATGGGGCCGGCCTCACCTGGGTCTGGGTGAGGCCGAGCTGCGCGGCCAGCTGGGCCCTTTCGGGCAGCGCCAGGTACTGCGTGTGCTGGAAGCGCTGGTTCAGGTGCTGCAGCTGCAGGCTCGAGTAGATGGTCCTCGGCTTGCGGAGCTTCTTGGTCGGGGCCTGCGCGCGCTGCTCCGAGGGCTCCGGGGACAGCCGCGGCTTCTCCGAGTCTGGGGGGGGCGGGTGGCACAAGAAGGCGTCGGGGCGGGGGGGGAGGAAGGGGAGAGGGTCGGACGCGCGGCGTCCTGAGCTCATTTGCATCTCATTTGCATGCAGGCCTCAAAAAGCACCGAGCGCGGGCCCCCCGGGCTCGGCCCTCCTCTACCTTCCGCTCCACGCCCCCTTCAGGCTCCACGCCCACCGTGAACCTGGACGCGGTTCTTGCCCTCAGGGAGCTCCCACTCTTACGGGTCCTGTGGCCCTAGGGAGACAGCGCCAAGGGCCGGAGCGAGGGTACAGGTGGCGCCAGGGCCGGGAGGTCAGAGTTCAGGCGGGTGCGGTGGCGCCAGCTTGGGGTGGGGTGGGGCTAAAAGGCTCGGTCGAGGGCTGGGCTGAGGCCTGGAGCTGACGGTGGGGGGTGGGGGGGCAGGGCATTCCAGGCCGAGGGAACTCCCGAACAATGCTCCAAGGCCCGAGCCTGTGTTTGTGTGGCAGCCTCCCCGCTGCCGGGGATGGGGTGGGGGAGGTGGGGAGGGTGGGGAGGGTGGGGGTCGGAGGGGCCCGGACAATTGGGCCTTGAAGGCCAGGATGAGCACCCGCCCCCTCCCGCCCCGCAGCATCCGAGAGTGGAAAGTGCCCTCAGGATTTGCGAGGCTCAGCCCCCCTCCCGGGATGCACCCTGCAGGGAAACTGACCAGCCCTCTCCTCCCCCAAGGCCGGCTGGCTGGGGGAGACGGCTTTCAGGGATTCTAGAAGCCCTGTGGGAGTGGGGCCGCCCCCCTCCTGCTCCCCGCTACACTCGCAGAGGGAGTCACCGCTCACGGGAAAGGTGGCCCAGGTTCGGAAGGCACGCAGCGCCGGACAGCGTAGGCCCTTCGGGCCGCTCCGGGATCTCGCTGCCGTGCTGCTCCCCGGTGAGATCTAGTCACCTCCTGCCCCCAGGCCCAGCCGCTCTAGAAATCTTGGCGGGGGAACAGCGGTCCTAGAACGCGGGAGGTGCGGGGCCAGGGGTCCTCCTCCTCCCGTCCGAGCAGCCCAACCTGCGCCACTCTGCGGGGACACCCTGAAGCCACTCCATTCGGGTGATAGGGCTGGGAGGACCAAGCGACCGAAATGCTCCCGGGCTCGGGGCAACGTGTGCAGCTTTCCACTCGGGTCGGCCGGGCCACCCCAGCCGAGAGAGCGCTTGGCCCCGGTGCCCAGACGCAGCTGGTGTCGCGCCCGCGTCCCGCACCCTCGCCCCGCCCCTCCTTCCTCCGGTCGTGCTCCCCCAGACGTGTGGTTCCTCGCCCCGGGGCCGGCGGCGATGACCAGTTGCCTTCACCTCCCCCGCATCCCTCACTCAGGGCCCCAGGCGTTGCGGGCTTCTCAGATCCACCCCCCTCGACCCCCGCCCCTGCCAATTCCCAGAAAAACCGTTGGGTTTCCGCTCCCCGCCCGCGCCTGTCCGGCCTCCCCTGCTTTGACCCTACCGCTCGAAGCCCCAGGCTAGCCGCCGAGCCACCACACGACCACCCGCGCCTCTCCGGCTGCGGGAACCAGGCGGCTCGGGTGGTGACGCGGCGCCTGGGAGGCAGCCGCGTCTGCCGGACTCCCCCAGCCCTCGGCGCCCCAACTCTCCCTGCGGACGCCCCTCCAAATGCCATCCCCCGGACAGCTGCCTTTCTCCACACCGGTTGTGGCGAGTCACGCCTGGATCTGCCCTGGTCGCGATTACAGAGCCCAAAGGCCTCCTGTGAGGCACGGCCGCAGCTGCACCCGCCTGCTCCCGAAGCTTGCCCGGAGCCAGACCTCCCCCTGAGACGCCGGTGGACACAGGGTGGGGCAAAAAGGAGGGCTCAAGTCCTCTCTCACACCCCAATCATTCACTCTAGAATGGGCAAAGCCCCCGGTTTGGGGAGGAAAAGGCTACCATCTAGTCTAAGCACGTGTATGGTTTTCGTTGGATCCGGGGAAATTCTCCAAAGAAAAGGAACTCGCCACTCTCTTGTCCTTCAGCCAAGCAGAGGGAAGACAAGGAGAGTGGAGAACAGGAACAATTCTCTGAGGACGAGGCGCTCTCTCTGCCACCCAGCTGCACACACATACACACAAATGTCCCATGGGAGCCTAAACTAAAGGGAAGTCCAAGGGATTCCTTGGTAGAACCTATAGATTATTTGTATAAAAAACCAAAAACAAACAAACCTCCTCCCAACCGCTCCTCCTCTAAGGAGGACAGACACAGCAGCCTGGGAGTGGCAGCTCTCCTTCCGCCACAGAAAGCACTTCACTTTTGGGGCTCTGAGGAAATTCCCTAAAATCCTCTTTTCTGGCCTCAAGCAGTGAAAGTCGGTCTGCAAGGATCAAGTGCCTGGAAAAGAGACATACACACTCGGTCCCCGGGGCCTCAGTTTGCCCATCTGTAATCCAGGAGGTTAAGCTCCCAAACCTTTAGGGTCACTTCTGGCTCTGATGGTTTATGAGCTCATCTATGTTGGGGTAACAGGGAGAGAGAGGTCTTGGTCCGGGCTGGCACAAGCAAAGACATCCGGGGGAATGGGCATACTTGGGAGGGGACTGTGCTAAAGACAGTGGGGGGGGGGCAGGAGACCTGACATCTACTTTGGAGCTAGTTCAGATGGGTATGTACAGTGTTGCGTGGTGGGTTCTGCCCAATACCAGGCCCAGGACCAGTGAGACGGGCTGGCTAGCTCCTTGGCTTCTTTGAGGCCTTCCAGTGAGCACTTTCTCAGGGACTCAAAGTGGCTCCGGACAGCAGGAACGGGGCCTAACCTGTCCCCCACAAAGGCAAGGGGCGGAAATGCCCAGGATGGGGGGTCCCTTCACCAGGAAGGCTGAGGCAGCCAGGATCTGCAGCTAGAGGCTGCCTGACCCACCCGTGGGTACATTCTTGAAACAATGGGTGGTGGGGTCCTAGCCCCGATTGTGCCAGGCAGGCTCCCAGTCTCTGTCAGGCCCATTCAGACACCCGCCGAGCGAGAGGGGGGAGGGGCCCCGAATAAGCCCCCACTTCCACTGCCCTCCAGCTGGGACCCGATTTCCATTTGTCTGGCTTCGGCTTGAGCACTGCTTTCTGAGACCAGACAAACGCGGAGAGGCGACTTGGGGAAGGGGAAGGAGGACACGACAGAAAGAATCCCGGGGCAGGGGCTAGGCACCCACACCCACATCTGGATTGTTTCAGCTTTCCGTTACCCGTAGGTACACACCACCCCGCTGCTCCAGGGGGTGGGGTAGGGAGCCCTGCCGCCCGGCTTCGCACAACTGCAAATCGAAACCAGGTCGGTCTTGAAAGGAGACCTAGATCTACTCGCCCCCGCCCCTCCCCTCTGTCTCCCGCCCCATCCCTTCGCCCTCCCCCCACCCCCAGATCCCTTGGAATCTGAGTAAGGTCTGAAACCCGCTAGCTGCGCCCGACCAGGCGAGGGCGAAGTTTAGGGACGCAAAGGATCAGGACCCCAGAGGTGGGAAGAGCCGCGGCTCCGGACTTACCTGCTTTCGGCTCCTGCTGAGGAGGCGCCGCCGGTTGCTGGCAGGGCAGGTAGGAGTCTCCGGGAGTCGCCGGCGCAGTGTAGGAGCAGGGCAGGAGGTGACCATACGGCCCCGAGTAGGGCAAATCGGAGGCGACTGCGGTTGCGGGGGACAGGCCAAGCGGGTAGGCAGCCACTACCGATGGGACAGGGGCGATGTCCGGGAATATGGCTTTGGAGGCGTCCCGGCCAGGGAGGGGACAGGGCAAAGAGGTCATCGCGGCCGGGGCCGGAGCCGAAGGGCCTAGGCCATGGCCCGGCACGTAGTCCGCTCTCTCCGCCAACTCTCTCTTTTCCGAGCCTCGGGCGTTGGGACCGGATGAACCCCCCCGGCTAGCCTCCAGCACACTTAAGATCCCGGGGAAACTATCTCTCTGTGCCTTTTCCAGCGGAGAGCGCGCGCCTGGGAAAGGGGTTCCGAAGGGGTGCCCCCCATGGCTTTTCCCCTCCCCCCTAAATCCATGGGGGCCCCCCAAGTCTCGCTCTTGGGTTCGGTTCCCGGGACCCGACGGTGGCACCGCCCCCTCAGACGCCGCGGATTGGCTACCGCACGCAGTGACCTCACGGAGGCCGGAGCCGGGGCCCGCCCCCCGGGGCAGCCCGCAGCAGGGAAATTCAGAACCCAGAGGTCCGAGGGGCGGTGCGCACGCTCCAGGCCCAGCTACCTCGGGGTCTCCTCCAAGAGGGACGCTGGGGTGTCGGGGCGATTGGGGCAGTCTGGGAAGCTCGGTCTCAGTGGCGGAAACGCGAGGCAGCTGGCGCGGCCGGGATGGCCCAGGGCGAAGGGAGCAGCGCAGGAGCCGAGGCGCTTCGGCTGGCTTGCGGGGGCTCAGGGGACCCGCCGTCGCGCTCTCCAGTCCCGGGGGATCTGCACCGCGGTTCTGATCCCGCCGCCGCCACCAACCCGCAGGGGAATGAGACCAGAGCGCCAGCGCCCGAAGCTTATTCAGCACGTCGGAATGCGTCGCTCCTGAGCCCCGGCGGTTTGTTGGTAAACAGACGCTGGGTCCGGGGAGGTACCGCCCCGCGGCCAGCCTGCCCCGCACGCGCGCGGCGCACACGCCCCCGCGGGGCGCCCTTGGCCTGACCCGCCGCGACCGCCGCCGCCGCTGCGCCTCACCGCGCCCCCACCCCACCCCCGTCCCGGCTTCCGCTTCCGGCAGGGGCCCCGGTGCGCTTGCGACACCGCCGCTCCAGCGGGCCCCCGAGGCCGCCGGAGAGATCCGCCGTCCTGGCTTTGCCTATGGGGCGCCCCGCCTTTCCTGGCGCCGCGTGAGGCTGAAGTCTTGCACGAACCGGGATAAAACCCACGAGTAGGAGGAGAGTCCAGAGCGTAGGAAACACGGCAGGCCTGTCTTGGTGGCCGCATTTTCCAGTCTGTGCAGGACCTGCCTCTAAACTTAGGGACCCAAGAACTTGACGGGCAGGTGTCCGCGTATACGAGTATCTGTGGCCACAGGTACGCAACGACGCTTAGGCTCCATTCAATTACAACATACAAGCAAACACACAGGTGTCTACACTGATGATCACATTAGCCTCCCTCCATGAGCAGAGACGTCCATTAATGGACCTGCAAATACAGAGTATAGGCTGTGATAGGAAACACATCTAGGGACCCAAAGATAAATAGCGATATTCTTGGAAAAAGCACCATCCGTATCTCTTACCCAGACCCACGACTATAGAAGGCAGATTGCCAGTGTACACACTCGAGAATGCAGAAAATCCAAGCATTTCCGCGTGTGTCCCCCCCCCCGCAGTGATAACTGTCCACACACGTAGCTGCTTCACATTAAGGGGAGAGACAGTTACACCCCCAAACCCACCAGTCCTCCCAGCTTCCACAGCGTACCCACATACGCGGCTTTTCTCCCCTGAGTACACAACTCAGACGGGCATATGCGTGTTCGTACACACGTACTTGGTCCCATTACCAGGGCTCAGAGTGAAGGCAGCAGTCTTAGAATTGGAGAATAGGCGAAGACCCTGATCAGACAAAGAGGGAGGCTTAGAAGAGTAAGAGAAGGAAGGTGCTGGAGGATGGCCAGCCTCACAAGAGACAGAAAGACCAGAGGGGTGCGCTGGGGCAGTTGAGCCCCCCAGTCAGGTGTCCCTAGGGGAAGATGAGCAAGTCAGCTTCAAACTGGATTTCCTTCTGGAATGGATAGAGATGAGTGTTTCCAGGAAAGCCCTTGGCTCTCAGCTCTCCACCCTGAAGCCTTGGAGCTTCAGGAGAAGGGCGGATTCCTCTCTGGGCGGCTGGAGAACCTATTCCCTCCCCGTCCGGCAAGGTATGCAGGGTTTGCTCCATTGAGAAATTGCTGGTTTCACGTGGGACCACCTTTCCCCCGCTCCTACCCAACCCTGGCCTCGCTGCTGCCTCCTTAGAGCTGGGGCTATGCACTTATGAGGCTGGATCCTTCCAAACCTTTTTTTTTTTTCTTCCACCACGGCCTTCTTCTGGAAGGAGGCAGCCACACACCAGCGCCCTGGCGGATTCCAGGGATGGCATCTCAGGGCGTAACAAAGGAGGAGAATGCTCTCTGCAGTGGAGCTGGCTGTCAGGGAAGGTTGTACGAAGGAGGTACTTTGGAGGCGGAACTTAAAGAAAGAGTGGAAAGACATTTTGTCCTGTAGTCATGTGCCCAGAGTCCCTTATGTGCTGGACCTAGGGGAAAAAAAATACAAGGCAAAGATGGGGCTTTCTGGCAGGCCTCTGTAGCCGTTGACTTCGGGCCTCCTCCAAAGCTGGGCTCCCCATCGTGAAAGCCTCTCCTAAACTCCCAGGGGGCGTCACAGAACTCCTGCAGGGTCCGCATGCCTAGGCAGGGGTAGGAAACACCCTATGGCTCTTGGGGATTTATAAAACACACAAGGGAGTTCTGTGCCCCTTCACAAAAACCTCACTATCATGATCCCCAGTCTACCAATGAGGAAGCCTGTGCCTCCATCACCACGTCTCTCTTCCGGGCTCCTTTTTGACACACGCTGGAGGGCGTGGTCCTGGGGCACTTGGTTGGGGAAACGCTGTGGTCTCCTCCGAGGCAGACTCTCCAAGGACAGGTCCCCTCCAACTCGTATCACCAACCGAGGGCCTAGGGGGAGAGAGGAAAGCTTGGAAGGCGCCAGGATGAGGGCTAGAAAGGGCTGTAAATGTGTGTTCCAGAAGAGAGGGGGGGAGGGCTGGTCTGAGAAAGCTTAAGGCCTCGGTTGCCGTCCCAGTTCACACACTCACAGGCTGTGATAGCCTGGGTGGGTCCCTGCCCATCTCTGACACTCGTTTTATCCGGAAAGAAAAAAATAAGAGGGAGCTGGGCTTAACACGGCCTCTGTCCATTTGCTTTAGAATGATTCGCAAAACCCAAAACCCGAGCCCCCAAAACAGAATAAAACCAAGAAGGGGGAGCCGGACAAAACAAAACGGACTGTCTCCTGTCACTTCCAGTGTCTCAGCCTCAGTCTCTCCCAGCGTTTTCTCCCTCAGGTCCGCTCCCTTAGCAAGAGGGGCCTGCTTGGAGAACCCCAGCACCGGAGTGAGGTCCCCAAGGAGACAGGGCGCTGCCCTGGTCTCAAGAGCCAGCCGAGGGTCAGAGACGACCTGATAGCTCCGCGCCGTATGTACTGTGCTTTGCCGGCTCTTTGTCGGTTGCCTCGGAAAACGCAATCCCACCCGATCCGGTAACGTTTCTTTGCGTAGAATAAATACCCGCGGCGGGTGGGATGTATGCCTTGCCCGAGAGACTCTCCCCTGAAGCGGGAAACTCCAACCGAACCCGGGGCTTCTCGCCGGGGGTCCATATTCAACACCCCAAACACATGGGGTGGGTGCGTAGGGCTCTCCGCTCCGCGTCTAGGCTCCGTACGTGGCGGGCTGCGAAGCTACCCGGGCGCTGGGGTCTAACCCGGGGCAGAGTCCACGCAGCACCTGCTCCGGGGAATCGAGGTTCCCCCGGACCCCAGTCCTCGGCCCTGGGCCGCCGTCGTGGGGTTATCCGCGCCCTTTGCCCTCCATCCCACCCACGGTCTCCAACGGAAATCTTCGTCGGGTCTCCTCTGCTCTCAGCGGAAGTTAAGTCCGATTTGGTGAGGCTTTCGTACTAACTCGTTTAGGGGAAACTTTGTGAATTATTGGGTTTGGCAGGGTCGGGGGTGAGGATTCCTCCCTCGGCTCCGCCGCGTGCTGGGCGGGGCGGGGGGGGGTGTTGGCGAGGCCCGGAGAAGGCACGATTCGGTTCGTAGAGGCCGGCGCGCGCTCGCCGCACACATTCCGACGCGACTTCTCTTGAAATTTTGAGCGATCGTGTGTCTTTTCTTCTTTCCGACTGATCAGTTACTGAGCGCGGGGACTGCGGGCTGCTGACTGCGGTCAGCCAGACCTCGCTGGCCGTGCACTTGGGGTTTGCGCTCACCTGCACGCTCCGCGGGGAGGTTCCGCGGAGCAGGAATGACCCTCCCCCCACCCCCACCCCCACTATCATTTCCCAGAAAACTTCAGAGAAGCTCCAGGGGAGGGGGAGGGAAGAGGTCTCAGGGTGTGCGCCCCCTTGAGATTTGGGGCACTGCTCCACAGGCGACACCCACGAGTCTTCCTCTCGGTCCCCAGGCGCACTGTCCTCCAGTCGTCTTTGCTTTTCTTCCGAATGCCAGCCTCCGCTCCAGGAAACGTCTTCTGTCTGGAATTGACCGGGACGTTTAACGTGCACGTGTATATGAAGCCGCCAAACACGTTAAAAACAAAACTATGACCACTCTCGGACCAAGTACCGCAAGCCCCCCTGCCCGCTCCAAGACAAAGAAAACTGGCAACAAGAAATGGAGCGGTCTGGAAGGTGCGTTGGGGGCGCCGCCCTGCGCGGTGAGGAGGGCCCCCGGCGGCTGGATCTGGCCGGCCGCGCGCGCGGGAGCCAGAGGTGGCGCGGTGGGGGCCGCGGGGGCGCCGGGCGGCGGCCGGAGCGCGGGGGTTCTGGCGGGTTGTCCCAGCCGCGGCCCCCGGCCTGCCCGGGGGTGGAGCCCGCGCCCCGAGCCCGGCGGACCGACCGCGGTCCCGAGCGCCAGAGGCCGGCACGCGGAGAGCCCCGAGGCCAACCCGGCTGCAACGAATCCGCAGCGGCCCCGAACGAAGGCGGCGCCGCGGCGCTCTGCAGAGTCTTCCAGACCCGGGCCCGGAAACTAGGGCGTCGCGCCGAGGTCTCCCTCGCCTGGTCCCGGGTGGAAGGCGGAGGCAGGACCCGGCGCGAGCGAGAAAGCGCATTTAGCCGGCACCTTCGGAGCGGGCGTGCGCACAGGCACGCACGACGTAGCACAGGACACACGCGCCCACGGCAAACGCACACACACTCCCGTAATTCAGCAGCCACACCACCCAGCCAGAGGCAAGCACGCAACACCTGCCACGTATACACGACCGTATCCCACACACACCGAACGCCCAGCACACGCCCAGCACTGGTACACCCACGCAGGGCATCACCCTTGCCCATGACTCCCGCTGGCTGTTCGGTGGAAGGTCTATAGGGGTGGGTTACTGCTTTCACTTTCTCACTGCCTACCAGACCTTTTGGAGGTCCCGGCTGTTTTTCTTTCATAAGAAAAGGATAGGTCCGGGGCGCCTGGGTGGCTCGGTCGGCTAAGCATCCGACTTCAGCTCAGGTCATGATCTTGTGGTTTGTGAGTTTCAGTCCCGAGTCAGGGTCGGTACTGACAGCTTGGAGCCTGGAGTCAGCTTCAGATTCTGTGTCTTCCTCTCTCTGCCTCTCCCCTGCTCGCTCTCTCTCTCTCTCTCAAAAATAAACATTAAAAATAATTTTTTTAAAGAAAAGAGTAGGTTCAGTCCCTGAATCCTAGTTTGAGCTGCAGAGTCTGGGAGAAGGGCAGAGCCTTTACCTCTGCTGGGCTGGGCCTGGGAGAGTGAGGGGAATACTGCCTCTGGGAGGGAGGAGGGCTGGCCACGTGGGCACCGCAGCGGCACCTGTACCCCCAACCCCCAAAATGAGAAAACTAATCAGAAGTACAAAAATCAAAAAACAGCTAACTGCACCCTTTCCCTCTGTGAATAGCTCCCCTGGCTCCAGCTCTGGTGTCAGACCTGGCGTGGGGGAGGGTAGGCAGGGGGAGAGTATGGAGGGAGGGTGAGAGGCAACTGGGTTCCACCCCCAGTCTTCTCCTGGCTTCCAAACCCTCCACCACCAGCCCAGCTATGGGGGGTGGGCGCATTAAGGCAGCAGCAGGGGCCCAGGCCCCCTCAAGTCTGTTTAAGGAGGGAGAAGTGGCTCAAAGCCCTCTTCTGCCAGCATCTACTTTCTGTCCTCAGTCACTCTCATTGATTCCCTTTGGAAAAAGGACCACACACTGGAAATTCATCCGCTGTTGCCTGGGAAAGGCTGGAGAACAAGAAAGTGCGCAGAGGAGGGGGAAGGGTTTGTACTTGCCCCGTGTTGTGGGGGGTTGTGCGCTGGTCCTGGCCGTGGAGGGGAACTGAGCTGAGCTGAGTTACTGGTTTCCAGCTTCTCAGACCAGTTTGCCCTCCCTTCCCCTAACGACCCTTCTCAGCTTAGGAGCTAACTCACACCTGTCCAACCTCAGCCTTGGCTGAGGGACGGCTCTCAAATTCTGGGGGGGTGGGGGAGACAAGCCCTCCCCAGCCCGAATTCTGGGCGGACTATGCCCCAGAACTAGTGGAGAGGGGGAAGCCCAGCCCCACACCCCAGTTGCCATTCAACCCAATAGGGCACTGGCTGCCTCAGATTCTGTAGCGGTTGGCTGGCTGTCTGAAGCCCAAAAGGATCCTGATGGAGGCGCTCTTCCTGGAAACACCTCTGAGGAACCTTCTGGAGCCTTTGGGGGAGAAGGGGAGCAGCCGTGATCTGAGGCCCTGTGTCTTGGGTAATACAACGATAACGATAATAATAGATAACACTTGTGTTTTCTGTGTTCCAGGCACGATGCTAAGCTAAGCCCTTACGTGCACCGTTTCCCTTGTCACACCCGTGACGGAAGTATTCATATTATCTCTACTTTACAGATGGGGAAACTGAGGCACAGAAAGATTGAGTGACTTGCCTAAAGGCCAGAACCGGAATGGCGGCCATTTTGTCCTCTTAAGTACCGCGGAGCTGTTTTGCCCTGCGGAGGGCCTCCGGTGCCAGTCGGGAGCTCAGAACCGGGCTGTGGGCAGTGGGGAGGACCAGGCTGGGAGCGGAGAGGCTTCCCTAGAGCATCTCGGGTCCCGAAGTGTGTTGGGAAGGGGAGGGTCCGGTGGCAGAGAGCCCAGTTAGGAGGCTGTTGCAAATAGAGTTGGCGGCAGAGGCAATGGAAAGGAGGGAGAGTGTTAGAGGGCGGCTCAAAGGGAAACTCTCCTGGGCCCGGTGACTGTACCAGAAAAGGACAGAGGCAAGAATGACTCTGAAGTTCCTGGCCTGGGCAACCCGCGGAGTCTGGGGAAGAAGCCATGTGTTTGGTTCAGAGATTTAGGCGTTTGATGGGCGGATGGACCACGGACCACGATTCTAGGTTTGGCTGCTCAGGCAGACAGCGGCCACTTGGGTTTCCCTCCTTGCCCCTGCGCAGGTGTCTTTCCCCCCAGGGGCCCTGCCGGAGCGCACAGGTGAAACTTGCATATATGCAGATGTATGCAAATGAAAACAACCCAGGCCGGGGCCCAGCGCCAAAGCCAGGGGAGGGGGAGGGCCGCCCTGGCCCTGACTCACCCTCTGACACGCCGCCCGCCTGGAATGCCACCTCCCCAGCTGGGTTTCCTCCAACTCGGGGAACTTGCTCCCGGAATCACCCCGAAGCTCAGGCCCAGATCACAAGCCCACAGGACCAGAGGGGGAGCTGAGGCTGGGGACTTTCTAAAGCAGAGGAAAGCTTCGCTCTGCTGTCTCCTGACGCAGCCGTGCTGGAGAGGGGAGAAGGCGGGCAGAATACCCGGGTCACACGCATTTAGAAGCGTACAAGGCACAGGCATTCCTTTGAGCATTTCCCCAGGTGTAACCTCATTGGAGGCTCATTTGTGAAGTAGGTGGTTTATGAGCCCCGTTTTGCAGACGAAGGCGCTGAGGTGCTTTGCCCGGGAAAGCGCGGCTAGGGTGTACACAGCTAGATTTCCAAGCCAGGCTTTCCGACTCCCTGCTCGTTTGTACTGCTCTGTGGTTGGGTGCTGGGTGGAGGGAAAGGGAGGCTAATTCTGGGGGACTGCCGCCCCTTGGGTGTCTAGATATTCCTGGCCGAGATGCCCCTCATCCTCTTGGTTCTTAAGAACTCCAGCGAGTAAGTGAGCTCTGTCCTCTGGCGCTAGGACCCTGCTCCTCCTGCCTGGCTGGGCCGCGCAGCCTCCTTCCAGCCCCTAAGGACTCACCACAGTTCAAGACCCTCTTTTTAAGCAGGAGCTTAAAAAGTACGGGATCTGTGCAGGGCATTGTGGGAGCTTGGCCTCGGTCCCACCCAACAGTGAATTTAGCAATTTCTGTGTATTAAAATGGTGAAAAAAGATATATGAAGAAAGAGGGGGTTAAAACACACATCAGTGAGAGAGAGAGAGAGAGAGAGAGAGAGAGAGCAGGAATACTTAAAAACGAGGTATCCAAGGGCGCCTGGGTGGCTCAGTCGGTTGAGCATCCGACTTCGGCTCAGGTCGTGATCTTGCGGTCCGTGAGTTCAAGCCCCGCGTCGGGCTCTGTGCTGACGGCTCAGAGCCTGGAGCCTGCTTCGGATTCTGTGTCTCCCTCTCTCTCTGCCCCTCCCCCACTCATGCTGTGTCTCTCTCTCTCTGTCTCAAAAATAAATACACATTAAAAAAATTAAACAAAAACAAAAACGAGGTACCCAGGTGAAGAAGTGACCCTCCTGGATCATAACTGTCTTTTCCTCCTTGATATCCTGGCTTTCGTGTCCATCATTTCCCTGCTTTTCCCTGCGGTTTTGTCACCCGCGCCTGCTTCCTTTTCCCCCGCTGATGGCTTTTACACAAATAGAGTCCTACCAGATTTAGGAGTCTTGCTTCCCTCTTTCGACACTCCGTAGCCTCTAAGGCATGCTCCCCTGACTCCCGCGTCCCAGACGGTAACCACCCTCCCGTTCTCCCGGAGCGTGCGCCCAGCTGCCCTGTCCCTTGAAGATGCCCTCGAAGGTGCCACCTGAGGGCCAGGAAGGGGTTTTCCGGCTCAGGGAACACAGCATCCAGCACAGGGGCCGGGTGTGTGATAAACGCCCAGCACACAGGCACCGAATGCGTGAATGAAAGGGACTGGAATGGTGTACCTGTGTTTGCATTTATGAGAAATCCCAGGAGCAGGGGGCTTCTAGGAGCCCAGAGGGTGACATTCAGGAGGGAGGCTCCTACCAAAGCGCCTCTTCTGCCTTCCTCCCCTCCTGCTGCTCTTCAGAGGTGAGACCTTAGAGCATCCCCGATATCCTGGCCCTTTCCATGGCCGGGTGCCGTGGAAAGCACAGTAGCTTGGGAGCCAAGCAGAACCGAGTTCAAATCCCACCTCCACGCCTTACTGACTTGGGCAAATGGAACCTCCCTGTGCCTTAGTTTCTTCATCGGTGACGTGGACGTGATAATACGCCCATCCTCACACGGTTGAGAAGTTCCAGCGAATTGCTCTGACCGGCACATGGCAGGTGTTTCCCATGTGCCTGCTCCCCTTCTTTCTCTTGGTTCCTCTGACTCACCCACGAGGCGTATGTGTGCCCCCCCATTGCTTGATCTACCTGGCGGGCACCGGAGCCAGCCTGATTAAAAAGCTTTTCTTCCCAGAGGACTTGGTGATGGCCGCCGGTGTCGCTCCCAGGACAGGAATCTGTAGCGCAGAGAATGTTCAGAGGTGTTCAGAGCAGCCTGCATTCTCCAGCTAGCCCCGAAGCCCCCCTCCCGCTCCTCCGAAGTTCAGGGGTGCCCGTGAGGGTCTCCCCCCGGGGCGGCACGTGGAATCCTTTCACACTGAGGATCCCCGTGAGTCCTCACCACCCGGTCAGGTGGGGCAGGTAAGGCTGTCCCCATTTCACAGGTGAAGAAACGGATGCCCAGAGCAGCTCGGCGCCTTGCCCAGCATTTCACAACCCGTAAGGGGCAGAGCTGGGGTTGGAGCACCCCAGCTTCCTGCCTCGGAGGTGCTCTGGGTTTTTCCAGAGCAGCCCAACTGTCTCTGAACGGGGGAAGGAGGCGACGGGGACAGAGCTGTCGGCAACCGGCTGTTGCATGGCCAGGCAGAGCCTCTGGCCGTGCATGCGTGCGTGTGTGCGCGCACGAGGTCTGGGCAGAACCCCGATCTCCGCAGGGGGGAGTTCAATGACAGGAGTCAGGAATTAGGATGACCGACCCCCACGGAAAGCAGGCAGCAGGGGACGTGAGAATGGTCTGCAAACGCGGGAGGGGCTTCGGACTAATTCTGGGTGATTTTTGAGGCCAGAACACCGAGGACCGAACGGAAGTCAGAGGAATGTCAACCCAGGTTTACTATAAGGAAGAAGTTTTTTAATAATTGGAGCTCTCCAGAAGTGGCCCGTTCTCCACCTCTGTCTTAGGCACCAACTCCTGTCACCTCGTACGGAGGTGGGATAACGTTTCCTCCATTGGAATAAGGCATTCCAGGGGGCAGGCCTTCTTCTCTTTGAGCTCGGTTGCCTTCCTGTCCGTGTGCACGGACAACCGGCCCCCAAGACGAGGTTAAGGGGCGCCTGGGTGGCATTGAACGTCTGACTCTTGATCTCAGCTCAGGTCGTGATCCCAGGGTTATGGAACAGAGCCCTGCATCGCGCTCCACGCCGAGCATGGAGCCTGCTTAAGATTCACTCTCTCTCTCTCTCTCTCTGTCTCCCTCTGACTCATGCTTCATCCCCGCCTCTGGAAAAAAAAGAGTATTTGAGAGTCTCCATCACTGGAGGTATTCAAGCAGAAGTGGAGGGGCCGACACCCCGGGCAGGAAGCCGGAATCTCACTTCCGCTGCGGAGACAGGTGGCTTAGAGTTGCCGAGCCTCATTTTTCTCATCTGTAAAATGGAGTTGATAATGCCTACCACGTAAAGTTGTGACAATCAAATGGCACGCCGTGGAGGGCTAGCAGGGTGCCCGGCACGCGGAAAGCTAACGATACAGCTCTTCTGTGACGTATGTGGTGGGGGGAGGGGCTGAGTCACAGGCCAGAGAAATGGGGTAGGAGCCTCCCAATGTCTCCAGTTCTGGCGGCGTAGGATTCTAGTCCGGAAGCATTAGGAAAGGAACCAGGAAGCAGATTGACTCAGGGGAGAAGATGGTTCCGAACACACAGCAGCCCCACTCAGAGTCCGTAGGGACTGGAGACCCTCCCATGCGCTATTCCTGCTCTGCCCTGCCTGCCCCTGTTTTAGACAGGTTCCAAGCTCTCGTGTCGGGACCTAGTCCTTAGAGACTCTGAACGTCATTAGCCCCGAAAAAGATCCCAAGAATCCGCAGACTGCCTGGCCCAGCTTAGAAGTCTAGCCTCAGCCAAGAACAGGGCCCGAAAGTTCTGATTTGGCCATCACCTGCCCTACCCATGAGGCCAGCCTCCAAACCAACCAGATGAGGTGGCACCTCCCGGAGGGTGGTGGTGGTGGCTCCCGCGTGCCAGGGGCGCGCAGCTAGGAGGGGCCCTCGGCAGCTCCCGGAGCAGCCCTTGGCTCCCTTTCAAAGTTTCGTCATCCTTCTTGTATGTGGATGGTACCTCAGAGGCCCCCGGAGCCACGGGGTCTCAAATTCTGGGACAAAGGTCTGGAGTGGGCCTGGAAATCTGCATATTAATATCACCCCCTGTGCGAAACCGATTTGGCCCGCCTCCCTTGAAACCCTGGGGGGGCTGAGCCGGCCCGAGATGACACACCAGAACTGGACACGAGCCCGGCCCCCTGGACCCCTCCATACAGGATGTTTTCCAGCCCGGCTATCTGTCTAGGCTCGCTCCCCCGGAGTGGAGGGGAAGCTTGCAGAAGTCTTTCCCGGGCACCCCCCTCCCACGGCTGCCTTCGGAGTTTGTGTCAGTTACACGAGACCTATTCGCACCCCCCGCCCCCGGAAATGGCCACTGAAGAAAATGAGACTGAAGGATCTTGAACTTGCTGGGGCCTCCCCAAGGTCAAGGTGTGGGAGCAAGTCGGTGGGTGGGGCCGGATCCATGGAGGGTCACCCAGGCTGTTGGGAAAAGCCATGGCACTGAGGGAGAGTGGAGGTCTGAGCTGAGGGGAGCGCCTCTGAACACCAGCACCCAGCGCTGCACCCGGCACGCGGGGCCGAGTGATGGCGTGTTCGACAAATGGACGATGATTAATGTTGATCGGACTCCATCGTCCCCAAGGCTGCACGCCCTTCCTCTCAGGGGCAGGACTTGTGGGCACTCAGCAAAGTCCGGGGAACGCCAAACGGCGGGCGCTGCGAACAGAGGGTGACCGGGAGGCACTGCCACGATGGGGAGAGGGGGGGAGAGGGTTCGGTGGGCAGCCATGAATCAGACACTCCTCCCACCACGCGAGGGCCAGCTCCCGGCAGGTCCTGGCCCCAGAGGCTCCGTGAGCAGAGCGGGTCTTAGCGACGGTGCGTGGAGTGTGGGGATGTCACCTTTGTGGCTGTGAGCACATGACTGGTGTGTCACTGAGCTTGTGCGCCTGTGACTCTCGGGCGTGTCTCGTGTGGGGAGCCGTGTGGTCGTGGGCTCCGTGTGACCGTCGGTGTGGCTGTGTGTTTGTGCGACTCTGCGCAGAGAAGTGGGCGTTGGCTGTGTGACATTCTGCGTGGCTCTCGGAGACCGGTTCTGAGAGCGGCCGGGTGTCGGGTGTGTGCACGCGGCTGTCTGTGCGGCTGGGTCACAGACGTGTGTGCCTGCCTGCGACCCCGAGACGCCGTCTCTGGGTGTGCCCGGCGGTGCGATCGTGCGCGCCTGTGCCGCTGCCCGGTGGGTCACTGGTGTCGTGTGTTGTGTGCGCAGCGAGGTGAGGTGCCCTCGACTGTGTGTGTCATTGCGTGTCCTTCGGGGACTCGGTTGTGTCACCGTGTATGACTGTGACTGTGTGTGTGTGACAGCATGCCCCTCAAACCACCTTCCTTGGGTGGCTTTGATGTGGTCGCACCTCTAGGGGCCTTAAGGACGCCTGCCTCACTTGTGAGGACTTCAAAAGATGGCTGTCCTTTCTGCCCAGCGGGGGGGGGGGGGGCGGGGAGAACCCATTTCCCCCTCACCCTTGCCCTCTCCTCCGCCTGGAGGAGAGGCCTGTTTGTTTTCCTATTTTTACTGCCTCGGATGAGTTCATGGCCGCAACTGACTCACCGCTCTTTCCGAGAGACTTGGGGAAGGAAACAGGGGGTGCTGGGTCGGGGCCTCTGCCACTAGCCCCGGGGGCTCTCAGAGCAGGGCCCACTGCAGGCTGCGGAGCACCTCGAGCCTGCCCCCCCCTCCCCCCAGGAGCCTGGAGGGCCGGCAAGACTTCTTTAGAGGCCACTGTTTAGTCCCCGCCTCTCATCCCAAACGAGAGGCCTCCCTCCTAGTCTAAGAGTTCTCTCCTCCTTTTAGTCACCAGGTAGTTGAAAAGCAAGCCGGAACTTTGGGGGCACATGTGACGTCTCACTCAGATCCCTGTCCCTGCAGGTAATTCCCCGCAGCAGCAAGGTCGCCCGGACTCCACGACACTGTTTGGGCGCCCCCTATGGGCAGAGGCTGCCCAGGCCGAGGGAGGTGGGGCTCGCGGATGGAGACCTGCACAGCTGGATGGGCGAGAGGGAGAGGTGGTCCCCAGGGACACCCCAGTCTTCCGGGGGAGTCAGAGCCCTCCCATGCATGGGCTCTGAGAAAAAGAACAAAGAGAATTCAAACTATCGTTCCCCGGGCTGGGAGAAGAGTCATGTTCTGAGTCTGAAGATGGAGCAGAGGAGGCTTCTGGAAAGGTCTTTGGTTCGGAGGGGGTGACTTGGGGCAGGCCGGGAGGGAGTGCAGCCCGGAGGCCGGGGATGGAGCCAGCGCAGGAGGCCAGGGGAGCTGGGAAAGCTGGGGTGCCATCGTCCTTGTGTGGGGTGACGGGAAGGGCTTGGGCTGGCCTCTGGCCTCGGGGTAGGGGAACTCTGTCTAAATAGTCTGTGGATAGGAAGTCCCCTCTGGCGTCTACCCGACACTCCTCCAGCTGCAGCCAGCATACGGCTACCCCTGTCTGGTTGTCCAGGAGGGAGCCCTGAGCCTGGGGGTCACCCCTTTCCCCTGCCGTAGGCTGGCGAGCTGACACCCCAGCCGCACTCCTAGCCTGCTTGCCCAGCCTGTGGGGGCCCCGCCCCCACCCTGCGGGGGCCCCCACCAGACTCTTACCATGTCGGAGGCCATGTAAACTTCCCTTCACTGCCGCCCTCCTCACCCCGCTGCCTTGGAGGCTCCTTCCCACTCCCGGAACCGGCGAACTCACCGGAGCCCCCCACTCCACCCACCTAGCCTTGGTGGGAACCCCCCTCCCACTTCAAACGTAAGGGTGTTTGGGCCACGGTCCCAGAGGGAGTAAGAAGAGCCTCAGGCTAAAGAGTCAGGAGGCCAGGCTTTGGGGAAATCGCTGGGCAAGGCAGCCTCAGTTTCTCCATCTGCAAAATGGGGCGAATGGCTTAGCCTGCCCTGCTGGGTTCCCAGAGCGGGTGGGGAATGCCCCGGTGAGCTCATGGGCGTGAAGGCCCTGGTGAGCCATAAATAGTCCCATGTCTGTGGGAGGGAGGGAGGGAAAGAGGCAGGGAGGGAAGCTGTTATTCCAGCTGGGCCTGGCTGCCTGCACAGAGGGCTTGGCCAGTGGGGGGGCTGGGGAACTGTGAGGGTCTCTGTGTCAAGGACTGACAACCAGAGAGTGCAAGGCTGGCACCCCAGCAGAGGTGGGGGTAGGCGAGGCTTCATGGGGGCCACGCCGGGGACAAGCGCCGGGGTGACAGCGGCAGGCTCTGCGTTATAAGGACTTTGGGCAAGTCACTTAGACGAGGGACTCGGAAGAAAATGCTTTTGGGAAGCTGGGCGAGAAAGCTGAGGTCACCAGTGACGTCACTCTCGGCCTCCCTCGACATCCCTGCCTCTGCGGGAAGGGGGTGGAGATGCCGTCTCCTCTGCCCCTCTGTCCCCGAGCCCTGGGGACAGCAGGCTGAGCATGTCAGCTGGCATGGCCTCAGGCGGGGAGCTGTGGCACTCTCCGGTAAGGAAAATTCTGGAGCCACAACCGCTTCCCCAGGAAGTTTTGCCGAATCTTTTCCTAGCCTGTCAGAGAGATGGTTCCAGACCCTTCTCCCTCCTCTTTAAACAGGCAGTCTGATGCCTTCCCTCATGGACCCTTATTCCCCGCCAACCCATCTGCCCACTCTCTCCCTCCACATACGGCCCTCAGTCTTCTCCTCTGAGCCTTTGAGCAGACCACTCTCTTTCTGGAATGCCTTCCTCCGGGACACCCCCATCAGCCTCAGCTCAAGCCCCGCCTCTGCCAGTTTCTAGCCAAGGGACCTTGGTCAAGTCACTCACCCTCTTTGAACCTCTGTCTTACCATCTGTAACGTGGGTCTAATACTACCTCCTAGGGTGGTGAGAATGAAGATCTAATACATGAAGTACCAAACTGAGCTCCTGCCCCGGGTGAGACGCTCACCCTTCCCAGAATCCTTCACCCTTCCCAGAATCCTTCGCGCTTCCCAGAATCCCTCCCAATGCCTCAGTTTACCGCATACCGACTTCCCCTATTTATTGCTTTGTAACACATCAAAAGACGGGTATTTACTGAGTCCTTATTTACTGTATATTTAGTCCCGGAGCAAGCCCATCCACAGACGTAGGACATCCGACTGCTCGGACCGCAAGACTTTCATGCCCACCTATGTCAATAGCAGGGTTCGAGGTTAACGGAGACTCGATCCTCAGGGCAGGAGTGGTTCAGGAGGTCTTCCCGGAGAAAGGGGCCTTGCAGGGCAAGTAGGAGAGGCAGCGGGGCCAAGAAAGGCAGTGTGGACAGAGGGCGTGGCAGAGGCCAGGCCGGGGTGTGCTCCCTGGGGACACGGGCGTGGAGAGGGCCAGTGAGGACTGGATCGAGAAGTGCAGGCCGGACCCAGAGATCCTTGGGTGCCGAGCAGAGGAACTGAGATCAGATTCAGGAGAAAACAAGGAGCTATGGCAGGTTCTTGAGCAAGGGAACGACAATTGAAAGGAAAAGGGCGGGGTCTTCCGTGTATTAAGCATGAACTGTTTTCCAGATTTTTTCCGGGTGCTTGCGATCGGGTTGCCCGCTTAACCTCCCAGGAACCCAGAACGATACGCACTATGCCCCGCATTTTATGGATGTGGAAACGGACCATTGGAGAGGCTAAGGAGCTTCCCCAAGATCACAGAACCGGGGAAGAGAAAGGGAGGCCACTGGAGTCTGGGGAAGTCCAGAGCCCATGCTCTTGCCGGCCCGACCCAGTTTCCCCCAGGGCGTGGGGGTCAGAGTCACGCAGGACCCTCCTCCCCTCCCCTCCCCTCCCCGCCCCCGAGGCCCCATTGGTGGAGTTTGCTTCAAGGGCTGGGAGTGTTTGGGGGCCAGTGAAGGTGAAGCGGCCTCAGTGGCTTGATGGATGGAGACGACGGGGACCAGTCAGGGGACCGCTCCTCTCCGGTCACCACACAGGGAGAGGTCTGGAGAGCCAGGGGTTAAGCGAGGAGTGGTCGGCGGTGACGCCAGGTGGAACCGGAAGGATGAGGCGTTGGGTCTGGGACCTGACACAGCGGGCCAAGCAGAAATGGCCCTGGCCGCCAAGCTCAGCGGAGAGACCCGAACCCCAAGCACTCTTCCTGTCCCTTCCAGACTGGAAACACCCAGAGACTGGGGCCTGCGGTACCTCCTTCCTCAGTTTCCCCACTGGCCCTCAGAATGGAGCCTGGGGGGGGCGACTAGAAAGGTGCCGACTGGCAGCCTCCCTTACCTCCCGCCCCCCTCCTCCTCCCTCAGCCCATGGTCTGCGCTTTGAGGCCTGGGTGCCAAAGGGCCAGCTTCCTGGTCCTTGTTTGTACCAACCCCACCAGCCCTTGGGCTATCCGCCCATGTCTCTCTCCTTCCCCTGGCCGCTCATCTCTTAAGCACCCGTTAGGCCAGCCCTGTGCCCCTGGGCCCCGAGGATACAGCCGGGTCCTCAGAGAGCTTACGTTCTAGTGGGGGAGCCAGGCAATAACTAAGGAATTAAAGAGGAACTCACTTCAGGTAGTGACGGGGCAATGAGGCAGAGGTGTGGAGACAGAGGGGTGCTCTTTTAAATCGGGTCATTTAGAACGCCTCTAGGGAGAGATCTCTTGAGCGCTGAATGACAAAAGTAAAGTCTAGAGAAGAGCATTCCAGTTGGAAGGAACGGTCAGTGCAAAGGCCCTGAGGTGGATGCAGGCCTGGTGCATGTGAAAAACAGCAAGAAGGCTGATCGGCCTGGAGTGGGAAGAAGGAGAGGGAAAGTAGGGGAAGATGAGGCCGGAGCGGCAGGCAGAGTCCAGATGCTGTAGGGCCTCTAAAGTTCCCATAATATTTTGAGTGAGGTGAGCGGCCCTTGGGGCAGGGGCATTGAGGTCGGGGAAGGACGGGTTCTGGTTTACATTTATCAAGATCCCTTTGGCCGAGGGGCTAAGCGCTAAGTCAGTCAATTCTCATCCTTCCCCGCCAGGATCTTGATGGCCCCCGGCCCCCTAGACACAGACCTAGACACAGGCTCCAGAGAACATTCTCCAGGAATTGGCTTCATTTATTATCTCATAGTGAGAAGGTTCTGGGGGTGACTTCGAGAGACCCCTACGAGAGTGGCTCTCATAGAACCTCGTGGGGGCTCCTCTTCCTCCCAGCCTGGTGTGGGGGTACCTCTGTGATACCTAGACAGAAATTCCAGGGCTGGAGAAACTGAGCGAGGAGGAGAGGAGGGGCGAGCTGAGGGAGCGAGTGGCTCCGCACGTGACCTTTGCACCCTCCTGACCCCTCGGAGCCTGCGAGAGCCCCCGGATGGGGTGGGGGATTGCCTCTGTGTGGGCGGGGGTTGTGGAACCTGGCCGACCTCCTGGGGGCTGCCCCTGGGGATGGCCGCCCAGCAGCCCTGGGAAGGGACTGAGTCAGATCCGGAGAGCAGCACGGGGCAGCCTGGCTGAGGTCACAGTCTGGTGGCTGGAGGTGGCCTCCCGACCCGAGTCCTCCACCCCCAGCTGGTGTCTGTCCAGAGGGCCCTCCGACATGCGCCGGGCGCCTTCCTGGCCTCGCCGTGGCACTCCTGGGACACGGGATGCTCAGAGCCAAGCCCGGGCCGTGGCCGGGCTCCGATCCCCGCCCTTCCCGTGTGCCCGGGGTTGACAGAGAGGCGCGACCCTCTTCCCGCAGAGCCCCCCAGACTCAGGGAGGGCCACCACCCTGCCGTCAAGGAGCCCCCGGGTCTCAGAGAAGCCGGAGACGCACTTAAAGAACACAAAGATGAAACTCAAAAGGGAACGCTCCGCCTGGACGGAGACCGGAGTGGCAAATGGTAGTGGCGGCGGGAGGGGGCTCTGAGTGGAGCGGCCCCCGAGGAGGGCAGTGGGAATGAGGCCGGACCCAGGCCCCGAGACCCTTTGGGAGCACGGCGTTCCTCTGTCCGGTTTGTCTCCCCACTGGCTGCAGCGGCGGGTAGGGGCTCTCCGTCCAAAGGCAGCCATAGGCTTCGGCGACCACGCCCGTGCCCTTGGGGAGGGGCACCGTGCCCCAGGGGCCTCGGGCAGGCACTGCCCTGACATGAGAGGGCCCCCCGGGACCCATGTGGGTCAGCTCAGCCCTGCTGCCTCCATCTGGAAGCTCCGTCTCTGACCCCCTCGTACCCACAGTGCACTGAGGCAGGGAGTTGTGCAAGGGTCAGGAGGCAGGGCGGGCAGGCCGGCTAGGGAGGGGAGATTCCTGTCTCCCGCCCCGGACTCCCTGAGGCCTTCCCTCCCGCAGCCTTGGCCTGTGCACACGGCGAGTGCCCTCCCCCGCGGTTGTTGTCGGGCTGTCGGAGCTTGTTTGGCCTGAGGGTTCTCACCCCAGCGCCTCCTTCCCCCTTCCCTTCCGCCTGGAGAACAGCAGCCAGAGGCCTGACGGGAGGCAAGCCAGGGGCCAGAGCCAGGCTAGGCCTGAGTCTCTGAGCCCCAGAAGAGAATCAAGGGCCTCCTGGACAGAGCCTCACGCTGGGGGAGGGGGATGGGGGGGCGTCCCGCCTGACCTGAGGTGACCTCGGTGAGCCCCCAGCAGGACACCCAGGACGGAGCCCCAGATTCAGAAACACAGCAAGGCGGTCTCTCGATTTCAGGCCATGAAAACTCTGAGGGCGCCGGGGAGAGACGTGGGTGAGGGGTTTTTATAACAGTCCCAGCCTCGGGTCTCCAGGTGGCTCTGGCAGCCCTGGGAGGGAGTGAGCTGCCCACTGGGGAGGCATTCAAGTAGAGGCTATGGAAGTGAATCACACTCTCGCTGAATATTCATGGAGTACCTTCCGCAGGTGCCCTGAGCCAGGCCGTAAGTGGGGCGGCAGGTGTCGAACCACATGATAGTTGGAAGTCCCTTCTTGCCCTGAGATCCGAGACACTATCAATCCAGGCTACGCCTCGCGGTTCTCGGAGGAGGTGACAAAAAGAAAGGGCTTCTGTGAGGGGCCAGACTGGCCAGGAGCCTGGCCAGCTGCCACTAGACACCGGCCCCCACCCCCAGGGGGTAGAGGGGCTTAGGTCTGGGGGGGGTAGCAGGGTGGGGAAGGGGAGCCAGACGGCTTCTTAGAAAGTGGCAGGCAGGTGAGCGGGGCTCCCCAGTGATAATTAAGGAACAAAGGTACCGAGGTGCAGGGAGCCTGCGCAGGCCTCTGGGGCAGGCAGGCTAATGGGAGCCTGGAGGAGAGGTAATAACAAGCAGAGAAACAGCAGACAGCCCGGCGTCGCTACGCCCACAAGCCGCCCCCTCGCCCTCCTGCGCCAGAACAATAACCGAGCGCCTGGCTGGGTGAGTGGGGGGGGCGGGGAGCATATGGATAATTCTCGAGCACTCGGCAGTGCTGCTCCCAGGTTGCCGGATGTGGGTCTGTGGGGAGAGGGGGACTGGGGGAGAGCAGAGGAGCCTCGGAGTGGCGGGAGGGGGTCAGGGTGAGGGCGGGCAGGGATGCGGGCAGAGAACTTGGGCAGGTGCGCTTAGCCTGGGGTCCCGAAGCTGTCCGGGCGCCCGGGGAGGGGGGGAGATGCTTAAAAGAAGCACTGTCGCCCACCACCGTCTTCTGGTGACTCACCTCTGCAGATGGTAGAGGGCCAATGAGGCACGCGTGGCCCACTCGGAGTCAGGAAACCTGAGCCCTGCTTCGGCTCTGGATGGGACGGGGACCCTGGGCAAGGTTCCTGGATCCCAGCCTTCTCCGCCTGTTGAAAGGGGAACCATACTGTGTCCCGCGCAGGGTGGCGGGATGGGTCAGCGGACTGGGGTGCGGGAAGGCCCCTGGCCTGTGACAGTCCTCAGTACAGTCCTCCATCACGCTCTCAACTGGAGCTTAGGCCAGCAAAGGGTACGCGCGCAACCGCACACACCAGTTGGGACCTCCCGAATCCTTCCCCCTACGCACGCATACCCACACGTGTACCCGTGCGTCACATCTGTGACAGCAGAAGTCCTGAACCTCCCTTCCCACAGAGTCCCACAGGAGCAGGCATGCCTTTGACATCTACTCCTCAGTTGCACCCCCAAACAGAGGCCCGCACCGCCACCCCGACACCGGCGCCAAAACAGTGTGCGTTCTTGTTAACCATACAGAGCCCCGTCATCGAATAAAGGGGACTGAATTACATATTCATTGACCCTCGAGCACCACGGAAGGTAGGGACACCGACCTCCCACTCGGTCAAAACTCCAAGTATAACTTTGGACTCCCCCCCAAACTTAACTTCTCTCCTACTGTCGATTAGAAGCCTTTCCAATAACAAAAACGGCGAACGCACATTTTGTATGTTATATGCATTATACAGTTATCCTTACCGTAAAGCGAGAGAAAAGAGAATGTTATTAAGAGAATTATAGAGAAAACACACTTCAGTACTGTACTGTTTTTATTTTTTAAAATCACACACGGGGCGCCTGGGCGGCCCACCTGGTTAAGCATCCGACTCTTGGTTTCGGCTCAGGTCGTGATCTCACGGTTTGTGGGATCCGGTCTGTGTCAGGCTCCGTGCTGATAGTGGGGAGCCTGCTTGGGCTTTTCTCTTGGGATTGCTCCTCCCCTGCTCGTGCTCTCTCTCTCTCTTACTCGCTCTGTCTCTCGATAAAGAAATAAACTTAAAAATAAACAAGACCGGAGACCATTCAGCACTTTCACAACTGATAGCTGTCTGGTTATTGGAGATTTTCCCTTGCACACACTCTGTACCTGTGTTCACCCGTGCACACACCCACTGGTGGCGTTTGGCTAGTTTAGTAATTGGTCTTCTCCCCCTCCGCATCCCTCCTGATTCCAGTCTGGTCCAGCACCACCGTGTCTGATTCATCTTCCTGAGGCTAAGCTTTCCCTGCATCTCTCTGCTGCTCCAACACCCTGCATGGCTCCCCGTTCCCTTCTAAGATAAAGCCCGAGTACTTCATCCCGCCATTCCTCCCTCCAGTGCTTCAGGGGCTTCCCCAACCTCCCGGGACCCCGGTAACCTCAGAAGACATCAGATACTCTCTCCTCCGATCCGGCCCGTGAGCCCATCGCCACAAGTCTTCGCCGAGCTTCCTTTGAGGTCTCGGCGAGGAGCCCACTGCCTTCTGAGCTGGCCCATTTCATTTCACTCCAGCCGGGCTGTGGTTATTTGGACCTCGTCCGGTAAGGGCAACCCGGCCTGGTCCCACGGCTGCTGCCGCCTGGAAGTTCTCCGGAATCTCTGGCTCCGTGGTTGTGGTTCTGCCCTTAGCATTCCCTGCCCTCACCGGAGCCGCTGTGCCCTGAGTTCTCTCCTTAGCCGCAGGACGCTGAGCCTCTTGGGGACGGGGTGCTGGTCCTCAGGCGTCGGGTGTCGGTTCGATGGCACACACCCACGTGCGCGCCCAGGTCCAGGTGAGCGCGGGCCCACGTGTGTGCAGCCCTGTCCCTGTGCATTCTGGGTACTCACAGAGTCGGGAGGTTCTGACCCCGGGGGCTGTCGGAGATCGTTCCGGGAGGCCCCGCTGTTCCCCACTCTTTGTCACCATGCTTAGGGACCACTGGCCTGAGACTCAGGCGCTCCAAACCCCCCGGCTCTGCCCCTCTCTCTCCCTCCAGGGTAGTGGCACAGCAGACGGAGAGATCCGAGGTCCCTACTCCACTCTCCCGGAGCCCCCAAGCCGTCATGGCACCCCATAGTTTGGTGCTGTCATTGCCCCACGCTCCTGCTCCCTGACCCCCTCCCTGCATTGCTTTTCTCCACGCTACACGCCCTTCTACAGGTTATATCGCGCGCGCTTATGTCTTTGAACGGATTTCTGTTTCCCTTTCCTGAGCTCCTTGAGGGCTGGGATTTGGGGCTGTTCGGCTCGTGCGTGGATCCCCAGCGCCTAGAATAGTCCCTGGCACTCAGAGCTTCTCATCTCTAGAATGAATGAAGGTCATTGATCTCTTTTTCTTTAAAATTTTTTTAAATTAATTTTTGGGGAGAGGGGCAGAGAGAGAAGGAGACACAGAATGGGAAGCAGGCTCCAGGCTCTGAGCTGTCGGCACAGAGCCCCATGCGGGGCTCGAACCCACCAACCGCAAGACCGTGGCCTGAGCTGAAGTCGGACGCTCAACCGACTGAGCACCCAGGCGCCCCGAAGGTCATGGATTTCTTCTCCATCACCCCACACTGGACAGGGAGCTCTCAGAGGGTGGAGTTCATGCCTGGCCCCGTCTGCCCAGGGCCCGGTACAGTGCGGGGCACACGAGAGGAGCTCAAGTTCATGTCCGTTGGCCGGATGAATAGGGGCCATCGGCAGAGTTTCTGTCCATCCATGGCGTAGCCCGTGGGCACAGCCACGGGCAGGATGAGCCAGAGGGTAGAAGCAGAGAGGAGGAAGCCCGGCTCCCTCTCTGGTGAGTCTGCACATACACCCGGCTCCTGACAGCTTCTCTGGTACGCCAAGCCGCAGCCTTGGGGCCTGGGCAGGACATGGGTTGGGGTCATGGCGGGCTTCTCGCGCGTTCCGAGGGAAGCAGGAGGAGCCAGTGGCCTTGGCTCAGGGCTGCTGGAGATAGGGTGGAACTGCTTGGCGTTACGCCCTTCCCACCGACCGCAGAGTCAGCCCTTTTCCATCCCTTTCCGACCTCAGTTTTCCCAGCTGAAAAATGGAGCAAATACTAGCTCTGGCTTTTAAGCAGAGTGACCGACACGGAGCAAGCGCTCGAATGTTACCTTCGTTGTTGTGAGGATGTGGGTGGCTGTGACGATGATGAAAAAAAATACATAAGGTAAAACAAGGGACCCAGCCCCTCACTTTCCAGTACTGGGGGTCGTCTCAGACACCTGTTCTGGCCTTTGGGCTAAAGAAGCAGGATTCCTGGGGGCTGGGCCTTCCGGGAGCTGGAGGCGGGCTGGGAACTCAGAGACCCAGAGAGGAGATAGCCGGGTCTGAAGGAGGCAAGGCCCAGGGAGGCCTGGCTCTCCAGCCAATGGGAGAAACGGGGAAACTGAGGCCGAACGGAAGCACCTCCTAGTTCCCTTGCCGCTCTGCATTATGGACCACGCTCGGGATGGGGCGCAGAAGGCGGCCGTGTCAGGGAGTTCTAGCATGGGGCCTGCTACCTGTCTGGGGACTGGGGAGGTGTCCTCACTGCTGTGGGCTCCCCCGGCTCCGGACAGAGAAAGTCCTCGTCCTGAAGGTCCTAGAGATAGTGAGAGGGCACCCCAGACTCAGAGTCAGGAGACCCAGACTCCAGTGTGGGCTCCACCTCTCACTCACCCTGTGGCAAGTCACCCCCCAGCCTCAGTTTCCTCTTCTGCCAAATGGACGGACTGGACGAGACAGCGTCGAACGGCCGTGGTTGGTTCTCCAGGGAAGTGAGGTCAAACACATCAGCACGGTGCCCGGAGCATAGTAAGTGCTCAGGAAATGCTGGGGTTCCAACATCTTTGAAACTGTTCCCTGAAGACAGAGAGGGCAGGTCTCCATTCAAAGTCCACCTACACCCACCCCACCTTCCCCGCCATTTCTGCCAATTCGAGAATCCTCCTCTCGGGAGCCAGAGACTCTGATGAAAGTACCAGTTGGCCTTTCTGGTTGACCCCTGCCTCTTTCCAGCCATCCGGACCCTACCACCCACTCTAGGTACCTCTGGGCATCCACCCTCCCCCACCCCTCCCTTACCCATGGCCACGGGGCGGCTGGCAAGAAGGCCGGTGGAGGCTTCCGCCAACTTCTTCACAGACAGGACTCGGCTCTCTGGGTGGTTTATACCTGGGCGGAGGCCAAGGGCTAAGTCAGTTGGTCCTAGAATTTTTAGTTTCTTTAGGGCCGAAGCTCGACAGACTTCAGAGGTCTCCAGGCCTCAATGGTCCTAGCACTGAAGGTCAGACCTGAGCTCTGGGCACCAGACAGAACCCCTGTCTCCTTTCACTGAAGCCCCTGCCTCCTGCCCACCCGAGGGTCCAGTCTACGGGGCGGTAGCCTACGAGCCTCACCCCGCGGGGAAAGAACGGCTGTCACAGGCACCCTCCAAATAGTGGGGCATCCGGAAGGGGACCTATGCATCTGTTGGGCGCAGGGGAGGGTGCCTGTGGGCTCGGGTCAGAGGTAGGAGTTGGTATTTTCTCACTGAAAGACAACAAGGAGGCAAGGAGTGGTCATCTCGGGCCCGCGACAGACAGAGCCCGTTCTGGGGACTTCCACAGTTCAGGGTCGCGTCGAGGAAGACATCGAGGAGACAGACTCGAGAAACAGGCGGAGGCTGGGCTGTGGAGGCTTTTATGGGCTGGGCCGATGAGTCCAGCAGGAAGTGGGGAGCGATGAGGCCGACCGCTCCCAAAATGTGTGGGGACAAGGGTACAAATGGAGGCCCACGAATCCAGATGCCAAACTGCTAAATGAACTATGTCCTTCTTGCCCATGACAACGAGATTTAAATATTTGCGTAAAGCCGTGGCTTTCATGCGGCTGAATGTCTACGTGACTCAAATATTCTAATGTAACTGTTAAAATGGAAAAGCAAACTATAAATTATACTTAATGAATATCAAAAGAGTAAATGAAAATATTGAAGAAAATCTAAAACAAACGGAAAATCTAAATTTTTAATTTAAATTGAAATCACAAAATTAATTTTGGTAAACACGGGGGCTCAGTCGGTGAAGTGTCCAACTACAGCCTGGGTCGTGATCTCTCAGTTTGTGAGTTCGAGCCCCGCATCGGACTCTGTGCCGACAACTCAGAGCCTGGAGCCTGCTTCGGATTCGATGTCTCCCTCACGCTCTCTCTGCCCCTCCCCGACTCACGCTCTGTCTCTGTCTCAAAAAATAAACATTAGGGGCGCCTGGGTGGCTCAGTTGGTTGAGCGTCCGACTTTGGCTCAGGTCATGATCTCCCAGTCTGTGAGTTCGAGCCCCGCGTTGGGCTCTGTGCTGACAGCTCGTAGCCTGGAGCCTGCTTCGGATTCTGCGTCTCCCTCTCTCTCTGCCCCTCCCCCGCTCATGCTCTGTCTCTCTCTGTCTCAAAAATAAATAAACATTAACAAAAAAAATTAAAAAAATAAATAAAAGTCTCATAAAAAAATTAAAAAAATTTTTTAATTTAAAATCTTGTAAATTAAATATGATGAGGTATGTTTATAAAATATAATGCTTTGTAATTCCAACATTGAGTGCCTATCAAATTGCCAATATAAAGATTCACTATCGAGGCGCCTGTGTGGCTCAGCTGATAGAGCATGTGATTCCTGATCCCAGGGTCATGAGTTCAAGCCCCATATGGGGTACGGAGCTCACTTAAAAAAAAAAAAAGATTCACTACCAAATTTTGCATATATTACATCTAGACCCACATTTATACAAATCGACAGTTCCACGAACTGTTCGGCAGAGTCCAATGTTTCCCGCCTGCAACAGGCACGTCTATTTTGAATCCTACACTGATTTGTGTGTCCTTCTGGAACTCAGAGAATGACGAACAGGGACCCCCGACACTACTAGGGTATTTAATTCTAGACGACTCCATTGCAATTTCCTTGAACGTTTTACAAAAATATCCGATTGCCTGGATGCCGTCTGGAAGGAAGGGTTTAACAGGTACATGTATGTATTTTTTTTGTTTCGCCCCAGCACTGCTACAATGCCCATCTCTGTCCCCGGCCCCGGGCGCACTCTGAGGACATACGGACACACAGGTGCTTTTTGTTTCAAGGGCTTAGAGCAAGAAGCGTTTCCCCATTCCAGGCCCGAGCAGGGCTCCTTGCAAGAGCAGGTGTTTGGCGATCTGAGTTGCGCCAGGCGGCACCCGGTCCCCGATCCTGCCTGACCTGGGAGGTCAGGGGTTCTTTCTCAGACGCAACATCGGCGCCCTGTTTCTGTTCTGAGGCTCCTGGAGCAGGGGGCCCTAAGGGCCGTGGTGCAGGGCGGGGTGCAGGGCAGAGAAGGGATGAAGCTGGATTCTCTTGTTCGTGAGACCGCTGCAAGTCCTGGGAAAGCTTGGGAGGGGAGGGAGGAGTCTGGGGGACTTTTAAGGGGCACCGTTGAAGTGATTTCAGGGCGGGAAAAGATGGAAGTGTGGACGGAGGAAGATGTGGGCCTAGAACGTCGAAGACAGCTTAGGAGAAATATTTACAGAGCAAGAAAATTCCTTCTCGGTTTCTCTACGGTCTCTAGAACCTTCTCTCCGAGGGTGGGTGGGGGACACAGAACAAATAGTCATACGCTAAAGTAAGGGAAATTCAAAATCCAGGACAAGAGGTGATCGGGATGGGCCCAGTCCCGGGCTCTTTGACGTACGTACTCCGGCAGTGAGCGAGTGGCTGGCCAGCGGCCAGGAGCAGCAGACCCTCCCCCAAGGACTCTGGGGGGGGGGGCACTGCTGGGGACGGATGCAAGGTGGAGGACAGGCGGGGGCGGGGGAGGAGCGGCCGGCCCCAGAAGCCATCCCCAGGCAGGGCCTGCTTGGTTTTGGGGCCCGGCGCCCAGAGGCGTCGGGCCGGACAGGGTGACCTCATAGAGAACCCTTCCAACTCCGGGCTCTCTGCCCTGATCCCAAGGGCCAGGACTCCATCCGCGTCCTCCACACTCCATGTCTACACCTGGCAGCCCTCGAAGATGGTTATCTCCCCTCCCCCCACCCCACGCCTCCGCCCGCCCGCCTGTCCGTCTGCCAACAGCCCCACTCCTGGCCTTTCATCTGGTGCCACAGCCCGCGACTCTGCCGTCCCCCGCCCCCCCCCCCCCGGGGCTGTCCAACTCCACAGCTTCTCCTGGGCTTGGGCCCCAGGGGGCGGCGAGCTGGGCCCCCCAGGGCTCTGGCTTCCTGCTGTAGACCCCTCCAAACACACAGGGTGGCTTGGGAGCACTTTCCTCCTCACCCTGTAACAGAAGCAAACACCCGGAGGGACGCCCCCCACCCCGATGACCATTCCTCCCTCCACCACTCCTCACCCCCAGGACCCCGCCTGGCTCCAGAGCCTTCTTCTTGCCTTGTCCTCTCTGACTTGAGGTCCCAGGCAGCCAGGGAGCGGCCATAAGACTGCGGCAGGAGTCGGAGGAACAACAGCTGGGAATGATAGGCGCCCTTTTGCTCGCGGGAATTGGCAGAGGCAGGCTGAGCTTCTCAGGCGTTTGGGTTGTCGCCATAGGCATCAGCCCCTTCCAGCCCCAGCCCTGTGCCCAAGGCCCGTGGGGGAAAAGCGTGGGGTGAGGCCGACTGGCATAGGTGGGGAGGACGGACAAGATAAGTTCTCTGTGATACTGGTGGGTGGCAGCAGCCTTCTGGGAGGCCGAGAGGGAAGTGGGCGATCCTTTGCTGGCAGCAGATAGACTGGGGCGACAGCCCCGAGCTGCCCTCTAGGACTTGTCACGGACAGAGGTACAGATGAGACAGGAAAGGCTAGGGGAGAGCCTCCTCCTCTGGCCGCGGTGGGTTGAGGCTAAGGCATATCCTGGCCATTCCCCCACCTCGAGCAGAGAGGAACAGAAACCACACCCGACGGAGGGGAGGGCAGAGGCTTTGTCCAGAAACCGCACCCCACCCAGGCTCGGGCACCCTCCGTGTACAGACAGGTGGGCCCGGCAGGAGCTCTGGGGGCCATGGTCATCCAGGAGCCAAGCCGGAATGTGTGGGGGCCTCCTGCACAGGCCAGGGGGCTCCTGAGGGCAGACTCTGGGTCTTCTGTACCTTCCACCGTACTGGGGGCCGCCGCCCCCTGCCCGTTACATCCGGGCGACTTTCCTGAAGCCCTGATTCACTTCGTTCGCGGCCTCTTAACAGAGGACCCCCTGCATTCTGGGAGCTGCTCAGGGAGCACTCTGGGACAGTGGGGAGCACTGTCATCACCCCCAACTGTTTGCTGGTCCAGCACAGGACAGCAAAGACGTTGAGTGGACAGTGAGAGGAACAGGTGCTCCTCGGGACTGGGAGCTCCTCTGGGCTGCCCAGAAGACGTAAGGCCTCAGTGAAGCTGAGAGGCCTGGCAGGGTCTGGGGAGGACCCAGCGCAGCAGGGAGAGGGGGCCACAAGAACCACCGTCCCACACCACCCAGAGGCTGAGGGCAAGCCATGTGCTGACCGCCAGCGCCCAAGACCCGCTGGGTGGTGAAAGGGGGCAGGAAGAGCATGTGTGTGCATGGGGGGGGGCAGAAGCATTACCCCCGGGGAGGGAAGCGGCTGGAGGGAAGGGGGGGAAGGGAGATCTAATATTTTACTGTTTCTTTTCCTACATTATTGAGACTCATTTGTGTGAGAATGTATTCGCCTATTACTTTTGGAATTAAAAAAAAATATAATAAATGGTGACATTCGAATAAAGCTTTGGGTTTAGTTCATCGTAAGGTACCGATGTGTGTTTCTCAGCTGGGACGAAGGTCCCCCGCTGATGTTAAACAGTATAAAGATTCCCAAGAAAGGACTGCCATGGAGAAAGTCCATTTGCTACCCTGCCACCCTGGCGGCGGACGCTGGCCCGACTGGGAGGCTGGGGGAGGCTGGGCAGGCCAACCGTGCGGAGAGGGCACTGGGGTCATTTTACAGAGCACAGCGGGTGGGGGTGCTGGACCAGCGGGCCTCGGGGAGGTTGTCTTGCTGGCTCAAGGGACTTCTGGCAATTAGCTATGGGCAAACCAGACAGCCAGGCGATCCAATATGGCATGACGGGATTACGATGGCGAAATGCTGGACCTCACCCAGACTCATGGTAACACCTCGTGCCGGAAAGGTAAGTAGGAGACAGACAGGGGCAGAAAGGGGGAAAGCTTTCTAAACAGAAGACCTGTACGCGGCTCGTTCCAGCCGGTATATGGAGCAGAAGGAATGGCGGCTCAGGGGCTCCGGCCAGAACCTGGAGCTTGGAGTCCAGGCTCCTTACTTATGGTGTTCTTGGGCGCGTCGCTCGAACTCTTGGGGCCTCAGTTTCTCCACCCGTAAAATGGAGATTATCATTCCGTCTGCCCTGCCTGTCTCCCGGAGCTGTGGTGAGTGTCACATGAGAACCGCGACGCGGAAGGGCCTGGTGTGGCTCACCGTCGCCCTGGAAAAACGGGCATGGAGTCCCCAGCGAATGGCAGGCTGGGCACGCCCTCTCCGCCCAGCGCCGAAGTCAGTTGTGGCCCTGCCCAGCCCTAGATGGAGACCTCGGAGAAGTACCCCCCTCCTCGCCCCCGTGGCAGGGCCCTCCCCCAGAGCCTGTGTTCTCCCCGAGGGGCCCGCCAAAGGAGCAAAGTCCCCAGGAGATAGGCCAGAGTCCCCCGTGGTGGCTGGGGGCGGGCAGCGGGGGGCCTGGGAGAGCAGGCTGCCAGGGCTTGGGAAGATGTCGAGGTGGGGATGGAGGTATCTGTGAGGGCCCAAGCCCAGGGGGGGGAGAATTCTTCCTGGAGCTGTATAATTAAAATCCTATTAAGCGGCGCCTGGCAGTCTCCTATCAACCCCCACCAAGGCTCCACGCCGAACCCGCTCTCGGCAGCTGCGGCACCCTGCTCTCCGCGCACCAGCTCGGGGCCGGCTCTGCCCAGGGAGAGCCGGGGGGCCAGGACGTGGCTGGCCTTGGGCAGAGCCGGGGTGGGCCGGGATGGGCGCAGGGGAGGGGGAGTGCGGTCAGGGCTCCGGGCCAGGCCCGCCTCCTGGCCCCCACATCCCTTCCACCCCTCCCCCTGTCCTGGGAGGGCTCAGTGGCCTCCCCCCAGCCCCTCGGCCCCTCTGCCTGGGGCTGCTGCACCCGGCTTCCTGCAGCCCGTCCCCCTTCCTCTTCTCTCCCAGGCTCCCAGCTCTCCTCTGGGTAGCAGCTTCTCAGAGCCCTGAGCGGTTCTCCCCGCAGCTTGCATCCTCCTCAGCTCAGGGCTGTCATCCCCTGGTGCTCCCCCTTCACCTAAGCCTCTCCCCTGTCTCAGGCAACATCCCTTTCTCCTCCCCTGCTCACGTTCCTAGCCCGTCTTCCACACAGCCTGCCAGGACTCTGGACCCAAATTCCATTCACCTTCTCTCTGCGCCCCAGCCCTTTAATACCCACTGTCCTTCCCTGTATCTAAACCTTGAGTACATTTGGTGCCTCCCCCATCGGATTCATTACTGACTCCCCCTTCCCTCTGGAGGGCTCCCTGCCACCCGGGCAGCGAACACTGCAGTTTGATGAGCTCGGGGATTGATTGGTCTCCCCTCAGGAAGGCCTTTGTCCAGAGAGCTGGGGTATCTGGTCAAAGCAACAGAGTCCCGGGCAAGAAGCGGGGACTTGGACCCAGGGGCTCCCCACCCATCCCCTCTCATGAGGGACTGGAGAAAAGCTCTAGAAGCAGGGCTGATGAAAGGCGGGGGTGTAGGATGGAGGGGCAGGCTGGGCCCTGGCATCAGCCCCTGAGGAATGCGTCCCACCCCTTTCCAGATGTACACCCCCAGTTTCAGAGCCTGGCCCTGAGCTCTCCCCCTCGGGGCTCCAAGAGCAGTGATTGCTCTAATCCCCTCTGAGGGGCTCTCTGGGCCCCTCTCTGTGACTCCTGGATCCCCTCCTGGGTCATGGGGTTGTGGATGTTCTGAGCGGTCCTGGGGCCCCGTTCCCTGCCACCACACCGGGCTGACCTCGCTAGGCTCCCCCTGCTTCTCCGAGACTTCTAGGGCAGAGGACCCCCCTCCCTTGTTCGGAGCTCCTCTCGGACACCGAAGGAAGGGAGGACCACAGCATGCTGCCCTTTGACATTTCCAACCAGATGCTAAGTCTTTCCTGGCCACTTGACAGCCTGGGATCCCCCTCGCCATCCAGAGCCCCCCCTCGCCCCCCCCCCCCCGCTTCCTGCAGGTGCCTGGCTCCTTGTAACTAGAGAACTGAGTGCAGTCAGTCTGAGGGGAGGTCACAGGACAGGGAGAGCCCCGCCCGCCCCCTCCCTCGGATTCTACCTTCCAACCCTCTCCAGCACCAGCCGGACAGCTCAGGAGTCAGAAATCGAGGGCTCCGGTCTGAGCTCCAGCAGGGGCCTAGCTGTTTGAACTTGAGCAGCCGTCACGCGGCTCCGGGACCCCACTTCACCGTTACGATGAATCTATGGACGCCGTGTGGACGCTCACTCGCCTCCCTCCCTGGTGCTGTTCCTGCTCCTCCCAATCAGCCGCCACCCCCAGCACTCCCCTCCTGCCTCCCCCTTCTCTCCAGGTGCCCCCCCCAACTCCTCTTCTCGGCCATTACATTTACAGGGCACACAGTCTGTCCCCGGCCCTGTGCCGGGTGATGGGGGCACAGAGACGGGACGCGGTCTCTGTCCATTGCGACCAGTTTCCCAGAAATCAGAGCAAAGACAGCTTGGTGGAGAACCCGAGAAAGTGCTAGATGCCCCGTACAGGTTTACGCAAATGAGATTCAACTGAACAGACAACAGGGCGATTCGTGGGAACTCAGATGAGGTTCTGACCGTAGACTTGATGGAACTTTGGAGATGGAAGCAACTTTGGAGGTGACCGGGTGACACTGAGAACCAGGGAGGGAAATGCCCAACTCAAGGCCAGTAGCGCGCGGGTTGGCATCGGGACCAGGGCCAGAGCTCTGTCCGCCAGACCCAGTGGTAGAAGCTGGGCCTTCTGGGAGGCGGGGACATTCTCCAAACTCCCCCAGCGTGGGGATGGCCAAGGGAGCTGTAGCAGCCCAGGGTGCAGGACACTCCACCCCCACCCCAGGTACAACCAAGCCGGCCAATCGGTCCCCGAGAAGCGGGTCCCTGACATAAAGGTCTCACAGTGTCAAAGGGGAGGTGGGCAGGGGCCCCCTGACGGTAGTACAAGGCTCAGAAGCCATGTCCTGGGAAAAGCTTGAGCTTCCACTGACGAGGGCCCAGGAAGGAGAGATTCATCCTGGCAGCATGGGGTCTGGGTGACCTTCCTTGGGGTGGGGACATGGACCCCCACCCTTGAAGTACCTACAGCAAGGCTGCTTGGCTCTGTCTTGCAAACCGCCCTGCCGTGCAGGTCTCCACGGCGTGGAATCCTCACCAGTGTGAAAGCCAGTGTCCGGGTCATGGTCCCTTGTTTGAAAACCAGAGACTAAAGGGGCGCCCCGGGGGGCTCAGTCAGTTGAGCATCTGACTCTTGGTTTCAGCTCAGGTCATGAGCTCACGGTTCATGGGTTTGAGCCCTAAGGAGTCTGCTTGGGATTCCCTCTCTCTTTCTCTCTCTCCCTCTTCCCCTGCTCTCTTTCTCTCTCTCTCTCTCAAAATAAATAAACTTAAAAAAAAAAAAAAAGAAAAGAAACAGGAGACTAAGGGTCAGAAAAGGGCACTAACACTCCCACTGAGTCACACAGAGCCACCTGCCCTGCCGTCTCTTTGCTCCAAATCACTTCATCTGGCCCCGGACACTAACAAAGAGTCGCCAGGCCAAAAGGACCCCGAAGAGACACATCCTGCTCTGGTAAGCCCTGTTAAGGAGACAGGGTGGGGACAGAAGGGAGGCGCGGGAGCCGGGCGCTTTGATTCTGGTTCCCTCTGCTTCCTGACCCGGCCTCTCTCCCCGCGGCTCCCCCATGAGATCTCAGACGAGACCCCCGCAGCTGCAGGGCTGAAGGCGCAGCCGGGGGCAGCCGCACACCTGGTCCAAAGCTGCGGTGACGTCACCTCCAGCTTTCCCGGATGTGGGACCTTCCCATGATGACAAAGTCCATGAGCCTTTCATTCCATGCCGAGGACAGTGTTGCGGGGTGGGGGTGGGGGGGTAGGGGGGCGAGGCCTGTGGGGCGAATGCCCCCACACTCCAGAAAAGGACCTAGGTCCCAGACAAGGCAGAATGCCTGCTCCTGTATTAGTTAGGCACGTATCTCAGAGGCCCTCATCCCCCAAGGATGGACAGGACAGTTCTTCCTGAAGTCTGCCCTCCCTCTCTCTTGCTGCAGCTCAAACCCCTGCACGTTCACGGAACCATTAGCACCGAACAGCGCAGCTAGGGAGCGGATGAGTGTTTCCCTTCTGCCACGGTCCCGGCCTGCCATCTGTCCACAGCGGCCACGAAAGAAATTAACCACACGATCCCAGCACTCGGAAAGGTTGCAGCGTTGTGAGCGACGTGGCTTCCCTGGAAAGCCCCCACGCCTCTCGTCCACTCCCCGCTCCCAGCCTTTGCTGGGGAGCCCGAATTTCATGGACCATACGCTCCAAATTCTGTGTTTCCCCTCTGCACTGTGTGGTCCCCATGGGACAGATCGCTCCCCTCTCTGGACCTCAGTCTCCTCATCTATAAAAAGGAGGGCCTTGTCCCCCTTTGTCGGGTGGAGGGGTGTCTCAGAGATCTCACAGGTCACCAAGCCCTGGTTGGCAGAGTCAAACAGGGTCGAGAAGCTGGCCTTGCTCCCAGACCACAGAGGGTAGCCTCTGCCTTCCCCGGGAGAGGCTGAGATGCCGGGTTTGCCTTGTCCCTGAAGGCAGGGCCGTCCCAGCCGACAGCACCCTTGGTGGCACCCTGCCCCGAACCCACCTCATCCCACCCAGCCCCACCCGGCCCAGCCCCACTCGGGGTGACAGCATCACCAGCCCCACAGCGGGGGCCTCTGGCAAGCTGACGAGCAGAAGGGTGGGGGTACCCCCGCTCCCCAAGTCCTATTACCTAAAGTGCCACCGCCCGACTCTATAATAATTGGGGGGCTCATTTGCATTTTGCCTGTGTGCGATTCCAGCAAGGCTCCCTGCCCACCACATCCCGGGGTTCCGCAGCTGTCCGTCCAAACCCACAGCTGGCTTCAAGGGACAGGCAGGAAGCAGGAGCTGGAATGGGCCCCGGCTTCTCCAAGGAAGGGGAGTCTTGGCAGGGTCCCCAGACCTCATGCCAGTCCTGGCTCAGGGGCCAGGGTGGGGATGCAGGGGGTGACGTCCTCCACCTCCCCAGTCTCAGTTTCCTCATCTGTAAACTGGGGCTAATAACACTTAACGAGCGAGGGGGGTGGGGGGCATGTAATTAGCGCCTGCTGGCTCTGGGCTTTGAAGTTGGGGTAGAGCAGGGGGCTGGGCGGGTGAGAGGCAGACTTGGACGGAGTTGGAGGCCTGAGTCCACGGGCCTGCAGTGGGCGGCAGTGCGAGTCCCCGGGACCCTCTCTAGTTGGGGGAAATCACAAAGCTGAGATCACATACCTAAGGGAGGCGTTGGAGAGGGAGGGGTAGACAGCCGACCCAAGGCCTGGGGCCATGGAGAGTTCCGGGTGTGAACCAAAAATGCCCCGGGTCACCTGAGAAAGGAGTTGGTCCCCCACCGCCCCCTGATAGGGTGGGGCTGCAAGGGTGAGGAGACAGGCGGTGGCCTCCAGACCCCGAGTTCCGTCACTTCGTGCTGCTTCTAACCCAAGAACCACGGTTCCACGCGCCTCGGTACACACGGGGCATGTCTCCACGGACAGGGCAAGAGCTCTGGGCGCATGGGCTCATGGGAAACTCACGAGAAAGGTAGAGAGGATAGGGATGGTGGGAGGGAAGGAGGTTTCGGGGACTGAGCCCAAGGAGGTGAGGACAGGAGGGAGGGCGCACCACCTCCCACGCCCTCGGCCTTTCCGCTCGCCCCGCGACGTCAGGGCTGACTCACTGGGAGAGGCCGCTGTCCAGCAGGGGTGGGAGGACCCTGGGGACCAAGTCTGGACACTATCCCAGGCCAGGCAGCGTGTGGGGCACCTTTGGCCGGGTTGGCACAATCCAAGGATGCAGGCTTGAGCGAACCATCCACCGTCCGGCCGCCCACGCCTGGCGAGCAGAGCCTCCGATGGGTCTGGAAGGCCCCAAAGGGCCATCTGGGAGGGTCAAGAAGTCATCTCCGGTGTCCCCCTGCCTCTGGACAGGTCAACAGCGAAACCATCCAAGATGTATCAAAACATACTGGGAAGTCCTTCTCGATGTCAAATCATGAGTCTTCTTGCTGCGAACCCCACCTTCGGCAGGTATAAAGACCAAGAGGTCGCTGCTGTTCCTGGGACCCCTCTCTACTCCCCCCCCCATGCCTCTCTCAAGCTCCTTTTATGTTCTCCAGTAGGTGGTGCGTGGAGGTCACCGCATTTAGCCAGTGGATGGAGCAAGTCTGTCCTCCCTACTGCTGTGCAAAGCCTAAGGCCCCCGGAGCTGGGAAGGAGTGATTTGTTGGGTGGATCCTTAGACCCATATAATACGAGTGCTAATTTGTTCTCCCAAACAGAAAGAAGAACTGTTCATTCGTTCGTTCGTTCATCCATTCTACAAATGTTTATTGATACCTAGGCAGGGGTCCTGTCCTGGAAGGCGCAGCGCTAACCAGATCAAGAATGCGGGGAAGGAGCCAGAGCCCCTCAGAAGGGTGGAGGTGGGGGGAGTCTGTTTCCAGAAAAGGGCTCAGAGGAGGAGGAGGAGTTCAGTGGTCCAGGGAAGCCCTGGGGAGACACCCCACCCACCACGGATCCCAGAGGCCGCCGGGACGGGGACACCACTTCCGCGCTGGCCACCCCCGGCCTGGCCGAGCCGGGGACTTGCCGGCCGGAACATCGGGCAGAATCGATATGTGGTATTCCACCCACTCATCTCCGCCCCCTGCGTGGGTGCCGGGGAGGGTGGCAGGCGAGATTTGAAGGATCCTGGCTGGGCAGCTCTGTAAACTTTTTTGAAATCAGGGTTTTTCTGTTTTCTGAGTCGACGGCTCTCAGATGTCCAGGGCGAGGCGGCTTCCCCAGGTATGGGGGCTGGGGGTCTGCCCTCAAAGTACTTTCCCTGGGCCTCCGAAGGTGGTGGCACTTTGTGTCTGATGGACTGAGGGTCCTGAGCCTGGGCTGGCCTCTTGCTGTCTCCCACCCTACTGGGGTCTGCTGGGACCACCTCCTGCCCCCAACACAAGCTGCCCTCCATCCCGCTCAGCATCTGATTCCTCTGGCAGTGTCTCTGGAGAGCTCATCACTGCTGCTCTCCCTCCCTGTGGCTCCGGGATCTCCTCAGATCCTGCGGGCCGTAGGGGGAAGTCCTGGAAAGGATGTTACCCGGTCCAGTCAAAATCGGAAGATGGAGATGTGGATGGTCGATGAGGTAAAATGTCGTATCGAAGCAAATTTATGAAACCGGTAACTATCCTGGGGTTTAGGAGAGAATCTCCTATTCTTAGGAAATACACACTGAACTATTTAGGGGTAAAGGGACCATGATGTATGTGACTCACCCTCAAAGCATTCAGGGGAAGAAAATACACACAGGGTCGCCCGGGGGGCTCAGTTGGTTGAGCATCCGACTTTGGCTCAAGTCATGATCTCATGCTCACGGGTTCGAGCCCCGCGTTGGGCTCTGCGCTGACAGCATCAGAACCTGGAGTCTGCTTCTGATTCTGTATCTCCCTCTCTGTCTGCTCCTCCCCCACGCCCTCTCTCTCTCTCTCTCTCTCTCTCTCAAAAATAAATATTAAAAAAAATTTAAAAAATACACACACGCACCTATACATAGAGAGAGGGGGGAGAGAAAGATAAAGCAAATGCGGTAAAATATTAACACTAGATGAATCTGAATGAAAGGTTGGCTGTCTCTCTCGGCTGTAGCTCCCCCTTCGCCCTGCACAACTCCCGCACGGCCCAGGGAGAGAGATCTCTGTGAGACTCACTCCTACCATCATCCCTAGAACAGTGTGCCTCGCCCACGGAAGACACTCCGTAGTAAAGTGGGGGATATACCAGACCCTGCCGTCCTTCTGTGTCTTTGCATCTGCATCGATATCTTCATTCGTTCATGCATGCATTCATTCAGTTATGAATAAGTGCCCCTCATCACTCAGCAGGCATCCCCCCTGGTAACCCTGGACAGGCAGGAGGACCCACTTACAGAAGCCATCTTGGTGGTTCTTGGTGGTTCTGAGTGGGTCTCTGGCCTCTACCTTGGTGCCCCTGACCCCTGAACATTGACCTTCTTGGGGCTGTGTCACCTTTGTCTGGGCCTCTCTGAGCAGGGTGGGGGGAGTGGGAGGTACTGACTGGCGTTGTCTAGGGCCCGGGCCCTGGCGCCTCCCGCCTCCTTGCCTTCCTCAACCTGCTGCCCTTCTCCCTTCTCCCTCGGAGGGTGTACGTGCTCCCAAACCCAAGGCGAGGGCCGTGGCCCTGGGCAAGGCAGCTCGGCTGTGGGCCAAGGATCTAACTCAGGAAAAGCCTCCCTCCTTTTTCCACCTTCCGACCCCTTCTGCTCACTCCTGGGCCCCTGGCTGCAGGCGCCTGCTGTCCTCGGCCTCCTGAGGTGACATCACAGGGCTGCCCCCACGCGCACACGCCCCGCAACGCAACGGCAGGGACTCCCGGCACCGTCTCCTCCATCTCCCCATCTCTTCTCTGGCACATCAAAGGCCCAGGCAGCAGCGTCCCCCTCCTCCCGGCCCTGGGGGAGTAATCAGAGCCAGGTATGTGTAAATGCTGGGTCCTCAAATAAATAAATAAATACTGGAACACGCCGGGCCTCCCGCCCCTCGCTGCTGCCCGTCGCCCTGGGCTGGGACCTGGGCACCAGGCCAGCCCTGACGAGGAGGTCTTGGGGACCGCCTGGAGCTGGAGGTGTGCGTGTGCAGAGTTTCGCGTGGGCCGAGCCTGGCTTATCCTTGGCAGCATCAAAAAGACTGTGTTGGAGCGGGGGCGGGGAGGCCCGTGGGGGGGGTGGAGGAAGGAATGTCCCTCGGCGGGCGACCCCCCATCTCTCACAACCGCACCCGCACTACCTCACACACACGCCGCTCCTCCTTCAACATCTTTGAACCCCGAAGTCAGCCTGCCTCTTCCAGCAGGTCCGGGTCGCATCCCTCAGCCGCAGGACGCAGACAATGCGGGAGGTGACACGTGTCATTGAAAGGGAACCTCTAGCCAGGCCAGGGCACACCCCCCCCAACTCGATCCCATGGCAGAGAGCAGTGGGGGGAGGGGTGCTGTATGGAGCACCCGAGTCCTGGAGAAGGATTTCGGGCATTCGCACCCCAGGCCTGGGCCCGGAACCCTCGCTTCGGTGAGGGGCTGTGTGTCCCGACTCCTCCGCGGTTAACGGCGGTGTGCGAGTGACCCCCACCCTGCCAACAGCCCTGAACCTGCAGGTGCTGCTGTTCCCTTTCACGAATAAAGAAACTGAGGCCCCGAGACGTGAAGTGACTTGCAGGGACCAAGAGCGAAGCTCTGCTGGAACCGCAGGGTTTGCTCAATGCATCTGACTCCCAAGGGCTTCAAAGCCTGGGCTATTTCCAGGGTTTTGCTTCCCTGGAAGTTAAGTTTCTGTCTCTGGCTTCCGAGGCCCCAGTCTGGGGCCCCACACGAGACAGCACAACACCTGTCTAAAGAGGGTGGCAAGAGGGGGGCCCACGTGCTGGGGGCAGACGGGGGCGGGCCGAGAGGTAAAGGGGGCAAACTAGAACATGAACAATCTGTTGAGCTTTGGCACCACACACGGGGCAGGGGGGGCAGAGGGCAGAGGGCAGGGAGCAGGGCTGGGGCAGTTCGGGAAGGAAGGGGAGGATAGGGAAGCTCTGAGAACACGGAACAGGGGTGCGTCGTCTGGGAGAGCTCCTCAGACGAGGGTGGGCACGGGTCAGACTCACTTGGGCGGGTCAGAGAGGCTTAGTGTGGGGGAACTTGTAAGTACTACCAACTAGTCATACAGAGATCACAGGTAAAGCACTTACTACATGCCAATGCGGTGCTAAGTGATCTAAGCACTTCTCTTGCTCAGTCCTCGCAAGTCTCTGAAGTAAGAAAGAATTATTGCTGGCCCTACTTTACAGATAAGGGCAATTTACCCAGCAGTCAGTGGCAGTTCCAGGCACAGAGCAGGTGTGCAATAAATATTTGTTAAATAAATGGATGGCTGGGTGGCTGGGTGGATGGATGGATGGATAGAAAAGTAGATGGATGGATGGATGGATGGATGGATGGATGGATGGATAGATGGATAGATGGATGGTTGGATGGATGGATGGATGGATGGATGGATGGGTAGAAGGATGGATGGATGGATGGGTGGATGAATGGATGGATAGAAAAGTAGATGGATGGATGGATGGATGGATGGATGGATGGATGGATGGATAGATGTATGGTTGGATGGATGGATGGATGGATGGGTAGATGGATGGATGGATGGATGGATGGATGGATGGATGGATGGGTAGAAGGATGGATGGATGGATGGATGGGTAGAAGGATGGATGGATGGATAGATGGATGGATGGATGGATGGATGAAAGAGTAAACCCAGGTCTGTCTGATCTTCAAATTTAACTCTTAGCTTTTCCCTAATCCTGGGAGACAGTTAGGAAGGGGGATTGCTAGAACCTTCCAGGGACCCCAAAGTAAAAGTCCCCTGGCTGGCCTCATTACCTCATCGCATTCTGAATAAAATCCAAAGTCACTGCCACAGTCTGCAAGGCCCTACTGACCTGATTCCAGACTGACCTGCTCCCGCCCTGCCCTCCGTTCAGGCCGCTCCAGCCACAGTGGGCCACTGGAGATTCTCTCAACAGGCAAGCTCTCCCGGTCCTCACAGCCTTTGTATTACAGTTTTCTCTGCCCGAGACAGCGAGACAGCGAGACAGCTTCCGGGAGCTGTCCACCTGGCTCTCTGCTCAAGTGTCACCTTCTCAGAGGCCTGCAGGGTTCTTATCTAAACGATCCCCTGGTCCCTCCCTAGCCCCTAACCTGCTTTAAGTTTTCTCCTGAGCGGTTACAACCGACTAACGTCTTCTCTTTCTGTGTCTGCGTCCCTTGCCTCCACTCTGGAATATAAACCCTGGGAAAGCAGGGGCTTGGATTTCTTCACAGTTGGATTCCCAACACCCAAAACAGTCAACAGCAATAACTATGAGCTAAATCAATACATGGATGGCCCTGACCAGTCCCGACAGAAGGGCAGGGCCTGCTGCTGGACTCTGCTGGGCTCCAAGGTGTGCTAAATCCTTGGGAAAAATCGCCCCTCCTCCAAGAAGTCCTCTTGAATTTAAACTTTTTTCAGCAAAAAAAACGACCCCCTCCCCTCCCCGTGTTTGAGAACCCCTTGCCGCCCCCCCTCGCGCCCTCTCGCTCCCCACCCTCATCTCCCTTCCCTGTGATCTTTGCGGGTGAGAGGTAGGGGCGGGGAAACCTGGGCTCTGGGGTGCCCCGTCTGGCCAGCCTACAGCAGCCCGCCCCAGACAGGAGGTGGGAGGCGGTGCCCCAGGCTTAAGGCGTGAATGGGGCAGGAGGTGGATGAAAGATGGGGAGTGCTGCCGGCCTAACGTACAAAGGGGACCAGAGCAGGTGCGAGGGGGGCCTGGGGGCCGGCTGGGAGGAGAAACTGAATCTGGGGCTACAGATCAGTTTCACTCGCCGCGCGCGTGTGAATTTCCATTAGCTTTCTTTGGCTGTCACTCATGCCGTGGGGACAAAGCTTGGGCTGGAGGGTTAAGGAGAGGCAGGGGCCTGGTGGGGGGGACTCTTTGCTCTCGCAGCCAGCTCTCCCTGTCTTCCCAGGAGACAGTGCGCCAGCGAGGCCAACGGCAGCTTGGGGCAGACGGCCCAAGGCTGCCATTTTATAATGGACCAGAGAAGCCTGGTCACACAGCGACCGGCAAAGGCGGGACCTGAGTTCGAAGGTCTTGAGGCTGGGGTCAGTTCCCGGCAACTTGCTTTTATACTCGGCCTATCCTGTATCCCGGGGGCCCCGCTGCTGCGACCGTGGCCCGGAAGTCTCCGTGGGGCAGCTAGATTGGACTGAGTCTGCATGGCACATGGGGAGGACAGGGCGGACCTAGGGCAAGGACCAGACAGGGTGCTCCCTGGACGGGGGCGCCACGGCCAGACAAGTTGGGCAGGCAGAACTGGACCTTCCCGAGCAGACACCCGGCTCCAGAGAGCATTGTCGTTTGGAGGGGACACCTTGCTCCTGCAAAAGTGCCCAAGGTCATCCTGAGCCCCACCCCCGCGACAGCTGCGTTGCCCCAGGCTACGGAGGAGCCTAAGAAGGGGGCCAAGGGAAGGTCTGTGGTCTGGGTAGGAGTGAGAGGGAGGGGGCCACGTAGGAGGGCAGGGAGGGAGGGGGAAGAAGAGGAAGAGGAGGAGGAGGAGGAGGAGGACAAAGCCGGCCTGTGTGGCACCTGGGACATTCCCAGTCTCTGCCCTGTCCCTCCCTGCTCCTGCTCTGGACCTGGTGGGAACAATGCCCCCATTGAGGCCCATGCCCCCAGGGATAACATCTCTATGTCCCCCAGGACAGGAGCCAAGCAGGTGAGCCTGGTGGGGGCTGGGATCCTGTTTTACGGCAAGAGAGGCAGGACCGCAGGGATGGGGGCAAGGTGCAGGGGACAGAGGTTTCCCCACTGGAGACGGGCTCCCTCTGGGGCCAGAGCAGGGGGAGACGGTGGTGGCCCCAGCGGGTGGGGTTAGGGTCAGTTTCCTGGGTAGGGGCAGGAATAGCTTCCCAGTTTGGACGGAGCCCTCCTCTCCTCCGAGAGGCAGCGTGGGAATATTGAGGACCAAGACCTCATCCTCTGCCTTTGCCTCGGTGTTTTATCCAGGAAGTGACAAGCGGCCCCGGCCCCGGCTTTTCACGTCAGAAACAGAAAGGGCTTCTCATCTAGTTAGGGCACCTTCTGGATTCTGGACCAAAAAGACCCCCAGTAAAATAAGAAGGTGCATTTGCTCTCATTTAAAAAAAAAGAGAGAAATTCAATGCCGTAGATTTATTCCTTTACGGAGCACCCCGCTGGGTTGGGTGGCCCGGGGCTGCAGGCCAAGCTGGGAAAAAGACCCTTGCGGGCCACAAGGGAAAAGGGGCAGTCTCGGGGCTCGCCCAGTGCCCCTCCTCCCTGGCTGGGTGGCCCAGCAGGAGATTGAACCTCTCTGGGCTCAGTAATTCGGCTCCCAAGTGAGGACGGAGGCCCCGGCAGCCTGGCCTCCGCGCGGGTATCTTTATGTCTGCCTCCCCCGCAGGACCACGGGGCCCTGCAGCCGTGAGTCCTGGCCCAGAACAGTGCCCGGCACACGGCTGGCCCCAGAGGCTCGGTAACTGTCGCCGAATTCATTTTGAACAGGATGTGGGTGAAAGTTGTTGTTTTTTTTTTTTTTAAGTTTACTTCTTTATTTTGAGAGGCACAGGTGCCTGCAAGTGGGGGAGGGGCAGAGAGAGAGGGAGAGAGAGAGAAAGAGAATCCCAAGCAGGATCCCAATCCGGGGCTCGAACCCACGAACCTCAAGATCATGACCTGAGCGGAAGTCAGACGCTTAACCGACTGAGCCCCCCCAGGCGCCCCCGGGGGAGGGGGGAACGTTTTGAAAGCATTAGAGGCTAGATCAACATGAAGGAAGACTGTTCGTTCACAAACGGACTCCTACCGCCGGCTGGTTGACGTGTGTCGAGCCCCTTCTGCGTGCAGGGCAGACCGACGTGAAAAGATGTGGCCCTGTCCCCCCCCCCCGCCCCACCCCCGCCCCAGAAAACCACCCCAACAACTCAATCTCAGCCTGGGCGGGGCACCAGCCCCTTCAGCAAGGAGGCAGTTTCGGAGCGTCAACTGCAGGCGAGGGAGGGGTGAGGAGGGCACAGCAGGCGGAGCGAAGGTCATTGTGTAAAAGTCAGTGAGAGCCTGGGCCCCGAAAGGCAGTTGGAGGGATTTGGTTGTTTTTCAGTAGGCAATGGGGAGCCACGGAAGGCTTCTGAGCAAGGGAAGCCTGCACTTCCAGCAAAGTCCCTTAGAGAAAGGCCAGGCTGCGGCAGAGAGGCCGGGCTGGCAGGAGGCAGGCTGGGAAGGAGGGGTGTAAAAGTCCATGCAGGCCAAGCAGGGAGGTGGGACGAGCTGGAGACGGCAGAGCAAGAGATGGGGAAAACGGGGGGGGGGGGGGGGGGGGAGCTGGCTTGAGGGAGAAAGCCGCGTGCTCCAGGCTCTCGGAGGCCAGAACTGGGGGTGGAGGACCTCTCGGCACTCCAGGGCAGGAAGGACATCTTGGAGGACACTTAAGGGAGTCCCTCCCCCGGCGCGGGGCTCCTCCCTGCAGGGGCCGCTCACAAAACTTCGGCGAAGGGAAGCTCACTACCTGTCATCTTAACCCATCCCGTGCGGGGGACCGTTCCAACCGATGGGAAAGGGCTTCGTCCGGTCCCGGGCAGACACGTACGCGCACAGTGGGTCAAGGGAGGGAGGGATGGGGGGGAACGGGCGGGGAAGCACCCGAATGCACTGAGACGGAGGGTTGAAAGAGCAGGCCTCCATATGGCTCACCCCTAGCCTGCAAGTAAGTTCCAGGCCTGAGCCTCCTTTCCGGGCCCTGATCCCTCCTACCCTCTCCTCCAGGAAGCCTGCCCTGACTTCCCACCTCTGCAGCCCCTCCTCCATCCGCTCTGGTTCCCCAAGAGCGGAGGTTCGGTTCCCCTGGGACAACACCTCAAGTCCCTTGGTGTCTGCATGCGGCCCTATCGGCAGAGGAAATGACCAGACCTGGTCCTCCCTGGTGCCCAGCCCGTCCCCACCAGGTGCTGGTGTCGGGGTGTAAGGCAGGCTTGAAGAGCCACCCAGATGGGCTTTCTCCCCCTGTCCCCAGCCCCAAAGCCCCTCCGCTGGGGGGGGGGCAGGCCACCTGCTTCAAGCCGGTCCCACCTGGGACTTCAGGGGGACAGGCGTCTCGCCCTTCGCACCTCTGTAAAAGGGGCTAAGGACCCCCTCCGCCAGCCCCCACCCGACAGGAGGGGCCGAGGAATGCCGGCCAGGGCTTGGCAGGCTCCACACAAAAGCAAGAAACCTGTGAGGAATTTTTATCCCCCCGGGGGGCGGGGGTGGGAAGGGAGGAATGTCACCTGGAAACCACCCACTCTTTCCTTCCTTCTCCAGAACCCTCAGCGTTGACAAATTAGGAAGTCTAGACCCCCCCCCCCCCCACATCAACCACGTCCTTTTTATAGACTTGCCCGTATTTCCCGACCTCCGCTTTTTAAGCAGCTCTCTCTCCGGATTCTCTAGTAATAATAATAGCACTGACGGGGCGCCGGGCACTACTCCAAACTCTGCGAACTCTTTGCAGTTCAATCCTCTCATGATCCCGATGAGCCTGGTACTCATTTCCTTGTTTTATAGACGTCGATACCGAGGCACAGAGAGGTTAAGTGATTTGCCCGAGGTCTCACGGCGAGCAAGTAATAGGACGCGAGCCTGCACCTTTATCCGTTTTCCAAAGGCCAGCTGTACCCCACGGCTCATTTCCTTCAGACCCAAGGGGGAGCTGAACCCAGCATGTGACCCGGAAGCGCAGAGGGGCAGCTGGATTCACCTGTCGGGTTTCCTCCTGCTGCCCCGGGGGAGACGGGCTCGGCTCTTGGACACAGAGCCCAGGCCAGTCCTTCTCGGGGAGGAGAGAGGAGTTCAGAGGCCAAGAAAGCGTTTGCTCTTTCCATCTAGCTGGATCCGGATTCGGGGAGGCAGGTCCGCACCCCTAGCCACTGTATCCCCAAAGGGAGGGGTACAGAGCTTACCAGAGAGGATTCCGGGTAAAACCTCACCGCTCCTGCGTCCAGCTCTTCGTCCTCGAGCATTATTTTACCTGTCTGAGCCTCCATTTCCTCATCTGTAAGGTGGGGCGAGTCCGAGGGCCTATCTCAGTCAGGCTGTCAAGAGGATTAAACACGTCACCTGCTAGAATGTCTAGCCCGGGGCCAGCTAGGTCGTGGGCCCTCAGCGAAGGGCACCCAGGGCACCCATGACCGCCGGGCGGCCCGCAGACAGGCGGCAGGGGTCGACGAGAAGCGGGAAGTGGGCCAGGGCTGGGGCGGCTGAGGGGGCCTGGCGGCCTAGCTGTCAGCCCCGCCTCCAGGAGGGGTCACCGGGACACGTCCTTTGTGGAGTCCTGGGCTCCACTGTGGGTAAAGCTGGGGGGCCAGGGGCCCGAAGTGGGGAAAATGCGCCTGCCCAACATGGACCTCTAGTCCCCCCAAACCAGAGAAGAGACAGGTTCGGGGCCAGACCAACCAGCGTTGAGTCTTAACATCCGTGGGACTTTGGGCAAGTGCCGGCCCCCCTTCCTGCCCCTGTTTTCCCTCCGCGAAATGGGGACGCTCCCCCTCGCCCGCTGGCCAGCGCTTGATAAATGTTTGTTTTCTCTCTGTGCAGCCTCCTGTCTCCATAGCCGGGAAGGATGCCGTCTGCGGGCCATACCTTTGGGGGAACAAAGACAGGCCTCCCCCAGGAGAAGAGCAAAGGTTCGCCTGCAGCTGTTTGCTGGTAATCTGGGGTGGGGGATGGGGGGTCTGCAGGGGCCCTCCCCCTCGGGGTTCAGCCTGAGAGCGGCTGCCAGTGGCCTCCAGCCTGCAGCAGCGGGCTGGGCAGCTCGGGGAGGGGATAAGAAACAGGAGGCTTTCGCAGAGGGTCATGGGACCCAGCCCTGTTTGCCCCTTGGGGTCTGAGTCCGAAGTTACTGAGCCCCTGGGCTGGGGGAGGCGGGAATGCAGCCAGACCAGACTCCCTTCCTCCACCCCGCCCCCTGTGCGGCCCTCCAATCCTCTGTTCTCAAGCAAGGTCATTTCCCATCTCTGCCGACCAAAATGGCCGACCAAAATGGCCGACCAAAATGGCTAAGCCTTGGGGCCCCCGGCTGGCTCCTTTGGAGGAGTGTGGGACTCTTGATCCAGGGGCCTTGAGTTCGAGTCCCACGTGAGGTGTAGAAATTACTAAAGAAAATAAATAAAACTTACACACACACACACACACAACAACGGGTGCCTGGGTGGCTCAGTTGGTTAAGTGTTTAACTCTTGATTTCAGCTCAGGTCATTATCTCAGGGTTGTGAGATCAAGCCCCACGTTGGGATACACACTGAGCATGGACTCTGCTTAAGATTCTCTGTCTCTCTGTCTCTCTCTCTCTCTCTCTGCCTGCCCCCCCACTCTTTCTCTCTCTCAAAAATTTTAAAACAAAACAAAACCCCAAAATGGCCCTGCCTCCTAACCATCTTGAAATACCTTCTTCCCCTTCTCCCCCTCTTCGGCCTTCTCTTGCCCATGCTCCGACTCCCGGGAGCTTTCCGGGACCCAGAGAACAGACGACTGCTGTCTTCGTGGATCTTTCCCCTGCCAGGGTCCTCTACTCCCACCTGCTGTTTTTAATTTTTTTTTTTTAACATTTATTTATTTTTGAGAGACATAGAGACAGAGTATGAGCAGGGGAAGGGCAGAGAGAGAGGGAGACACAGAATCTGAAGCAGGCTCCAGGCTCTGAGCAGTCAGCACAGAGCCCCACACTGGGCTCGAACTCACAGACCGTGAGATCATGACCTGAGCCACCCAGGCGCCCCCCACCTGCTGTTTTTAAACAAGAGACACTGAGTCAGGACTTGGGTTTGAACTTGTGATTTGTTGAATCAGGGACCCTACAGAGAGCCGGGTTTAGGGTCTCAATAGCTGTAGTGAAATAGCTAAGCAAGCAGGCTATGAAGTCAGACAGACATGGGTTAGGTTTCCTGTCAAGCTAACCTACCCTCTCTGTGCCTCAGTTTCCTCCCTGCAGAACAGTAAGTAAGATGATGCATGCGGAGTCTGGGGCTATTCTTATGAATATCGTTTATGGATATCGTTTGTCACAATCGCGATATCTCAGGACCGTAACATCGGAGGCTCCTCTGTGTTCGGGATTGCAGGGCCGGGGTCTTAGCGATGTCATCTGGAGCAACTCACCTTCTCACCTTCCGGGTTTTCTCTTCCTTCCTGCCCTTTCCGGAACCATCAGACCTGAGTTCCCGAGAGCAAGAACTCCTCTGTGACAGTCACTGCCCGCCACCTATGGGCATTTTGAGGACAAGGATGACCCACGTGGGTGAGTAAGACTCTTCCTGACCCCTCCTCCCCAAAGTTCCACTCCTGGCCCCAAGGTAGTGTTTGAATCAGGGGAGCACCCCCACCCCCGCTGGGCCTGTCAGCTGGGGCCCGGGGCCTGTAGAGGTCTCAGCCTCAGTACCTTCTCCCCACAGCTCAAATCCCTGACTTCTAGAACCCTGGGGCTTCGCGGGGTCGGCAAGGTTAAAATGGGATTTGCCTCTCTCAGGCCTGGCCCAGTGTAGGGGCCAGGCGCCAAGACCTGTGGGTATCTGGCTCCCTACTCCCCCCATCCCTGCCCAACCCGATGGGCTTCCTGTAAGAGGTGGGCTCAGGAAAGGGCCTCGCGTGGTCTGAGCGGTGTGTGGTGTATGGTGGGTGCCGATGCCGCTCTGGGCTCTGAGGTGATGGGGGCGTGACGATGGGAGGGGGAGGGGTAGAGTTTGGAGGGAGGCGGCAGGAGAGACACGCTCAGAGGGCTTCCAGTGGCCCTCGGCCTGGACGGGGAATGGAGTCCTGTTAGTACTTAGCTGCTAATGGCGAATGTGGTGTCTTGGAAGCTTCTGGGCCCGGGTCCCCAGGAAAGGTGGGGTCCAGTAGGTCCCGGGCCTGGGAGTCAGGGAGGTTCCTTGAGATTGGCCAGCTTTCCCAACAGGGGCGGCCCAGCCCTCACCAGTCAGGTCACTTTGGACAGTCACCACCTCTTCCAGGCCTCCCCCGTCCCGTGCCTGGCTGACATGAGCAGAGGACATGATGGGGAGTGAGTGACCTGGCCCCGGCGGCTGCGTTCAGTGGCCACGCAGGCCAGGGGAGGAGGAAAGAGAGGACAGGTGGAGCCCAGGAGCACCCCTTTCCAGTCCGTACCCCGATGCCCACTGGCAAAACCGAAGTCCTCTCTCTCGGAGGCCTTGAGGCACGTAGGGCTCTGGAGGAGAGGTGGGGACCGGAGGGGTGTCAGCACGGGAGAGGACTAGGAAGGGACTCTGGTTCTATCTGACAGCCCCGCCCCTCCGGTGCTCCCCTCCATCCTTGGCCTCGCCCTCTCCTTTCTCTCCTTTCCAGGGGTGCTCCTCGGTTCCTTCTTCGGAGACCCTTCCCAGAGCCAACCCTTCTTCCCTCCGGCCAGGCTCGGCTCTCCGCCTCGCCACCAAGTGTGCGTCCGCAGCCCATCGCGGAGAGCTGGCACCACGGGCTTTTCCCCACACCCGGCTGCCCACCAGCAACTTCCAGGAAGCGGAGCAGACACACGTGCCCTTGCCAGGTGGAACAAGCGGGCACGTCCCTGGGCACCGGGCCTGGCAAACAACCTTCCACGGCTGCTGTTGGAAGCAAAGGAAACAACACGCCGAGCTCCCTGCACCTGGAGCTCTGAGCCCAGGGACCGGCCTCCGGGGACCCAAAGCCCTCGGGAAAGGAACCAGGAAGGGGCGGCTTGGGGGGGACTCCCCGTGCTCCCTAGGGGCAACAGGCATGGCCCCCCGCCCACCATCCAGGGCTGCGCCGGCCTTCTGTCTTCCCAGGAAACATGTCACCCACCTAGCAGGCAAAGAGCAGCTCCCCGGGCCGCTTCTCCAGCCGCAGTCCCCAGGTAGGACCTGTCCCTGTCACAAAGCTGCTCCTGCTTCCTGCCTTTTCCTGCCTCCCCTCCTGACTTTCCCCCAAGGGACAGAGACAGGCTCTCTTTGTTCTAGTACTGTTGCCCTTCCTGGCCCCGCTCCACACTCCCCTCCTCCAAGAAGTCCACCATGATGTCGCCCCTCCACGCTGTCGGCTGCGGAACTCCTGCCCCAACCCATCCCCAGCTTTCTAGATTCCCTGCACAAGCCGTGCTGGGCACAAATGAACCCACGCGGTGGAGAAGAGGAGGGGGGGGCGGGGGGGCAATATTCTTGGCATTTATCATTCCCCAGATGTTTGCAGCCCTGTAAGTTCACAACGCTTCTGCACACATCGGCTCAAACCATTAAAATAACGCAGAGGGAGGCAGAGAGGGTTACGCATCTACTGTTTTACAGAGGACACCGGGGCCCAGAGAAAGGAGATTTGCCCAAGGTCGCCGAGACTATTAGAGGACGCATCTCACACCTCCTTGACCTTGTGTGACTCAGGGACGCCCGGACCGTCAGGGCTTGTTAGTCCGGGAGGGCCTCCAGGAGGAAGTGCGCGCGCGTACTCGCGCATGCGAGCCTCAGGTGGAGACGCGGCGAGGGGCGAGGGGCCGGGCGGCGTGGGAACCGGCGGGACGGCGCGGGGCCGAAGCGCGGGGAGGGGGCGCCGCGCTCGCCACAAAGTTCCGCCCCTCGGCGGGCGCAGACAATGGGGTCGCTGTGCCCGGCCGCCCCCTCCCCGCGCTCGGCGGCCCCGCGCCCGCCCCCTCTCCCCAAAGCTGCTTTCAATTTAAACGCCTCCAACCAGCGGGCGCTGCCCCGGGGGGCGCGACCGCAGCGCCGAGCGCCCCTGTAATTTCCGCGGGGAGCTGACCGGCTCAAACACGGCCCCGCGGTGCCCCGACCGCAGGCCCCGAGACCGGAGACGGCGCCCAGACGGCCTTGCCCGGGTCGTGGGAGCGCCACTGGGGCGGCCTCCTCGCGCGCCGCCGCCGCCGCCGCCGCCGCCGCCGCCGCCTCCTCCTCCAGGCAGCCCGCCGCCACCGGGGAGCCGCTCCTCCGGGAAGCCCGCGTGCCTTCCCCAAAGGGATGCATGCTCCCTTGTGGTCCCTCCCGCCTCTGCAAGCTCAGCTCCCTTGGAGGGAGCAGGGAGGCGACAGGCTCCGGAGTGTCCGTTCTGTTTCTATATTGTCGACTGGAGGCTCCTTGAGGGCAGGGGTTCTTTCTTTCTTTTCGGACTGGGGGGAACATGAGTGACCCGACCTATAGTTAGTCCTGCCCCCAGGCTAGAGAGGAGGGGACCCAAGCCTCTTGGCCTCGGTAGAAGCCCCTAGCCTGAATTGCCTGGCAGGAGTGGGTGGGCGTGGACACGACAGTGAACCTGTCTTCGGAGCCCTTGGCTTAACCCAGGCCAGGCAGAAAGGGTAGAGGCACACCAGGAAGAATTTTCTGGATACCGGCAAGGGGCTCCGGGGACTTCTCCAGCGTGGGCCCTGAGCCGCGAAGGTGAACACAAGCGAAAGGGTCCCTTCTGGCCTGAAGCACTCACTCTGGGCTCTGCCACTTTCTGCCTGGAAGTCGTGCCCCCCACCCTTCCTCCCAGCAAGTTCGGAGGAGGCATGTTTTGTTAGTACCTAAGGGTAAGTTGTCTAAAGGGCCCGATTTCCCTGATCACTGCGGCTTTTAGGCCTGTGTAGACGGGGCTCTGCTGGAATTTTCCAGTGTGTGTGTGTGTGTGTGTGTGTGTGTGTGTGTGTGTGCGCGCGCACGCAAGCACACACGCGCGCGCACTCAGCTGGGGGCCCTGGCTTGTCCTAAGTGCTCTGCTCTACCTTGTCCCCTCCCCCCATGTCCCAAACGCCCCTCTCTTACCAGCCTGGCTATTGCGGTGAAGCTAATCAGAAGTAATTACGGGGGAAGGAGGGATGCTCAGAGCGACCCCACAAAGACCACCTCATCCGCCCTGGCCCAGCCCTGGTGGCCCTGGCCCCCGGGGGCCTAGGCTGGCTCGGCTCTGCCTGGTGAGGCTGAACCCACCGACACCACCCCGCCCACTGCTCTCCCCTCTCCCTGCCCACCCCACCCTGCCCCCGGAGCCCCGGGGAAGCTTTGCCTCAATCTCCCCGAAGCTGTTCCGTCCTCAATCCATTCAGCCCACGTTCCCTGGGCTCCTCCTCCAAGCCAGGGCCCATGTGGGCGCTGGGAGTAGACTGGCCCCTGCCCTCGTGGGGCGGCTCCTGGGACTCAGGTCAGTGTGGACAGGGCCCCTCTGGGGTCACCACGCCCTTCAGGGAGGGCCCTCCCTTGCCACCGCCTGGCTGCAAAGGCTGTAGGGGGGCTTCGGAAGCCTGTGAGCGCCCTCCTTACCCGGCATCCAGACCCCCCCCCCAGTATGGACAGGTGTCAGGCGACCCTGCTCTGTCTCCCCGTCCTGCCCTCCTGCCCTCCTCCTTGGGCTGTTTCCTCCACCCATGTCATTCCCCCCGCTTCTTTGCTTGGGGCCCCTCGGCAGTGCAGAGACCCTCAGTTTGTTCCCCTCGGTCACCTCCCTGGGGTTCAAGGTCCCAAGCCAGGAGAACCCTCAGAGACTGTGAACATCAGCTCCTCCTCCCCAAAATGGGGGGGGAGGGAGGGGAGCAAGAGGGCTCTGAACTGAACCCCAGTCTTCGACTTCCGGTCCGGTGCTCCTTCCGGGGAGTCTGCCTTGCCCCGCACCTGAAGGCCACCTAGGTCCATTCCTTCCGCCACCCTGTCTTCCTGTCCTGCCCCCGGTAGCCTGGGCCCAGAGACTGGGCAGCAGGGCGGGAGGGATCAGAGAGGGTCCAGAGGAAAACAAGCCTCCTGGGCCCGAGAGCTTTCCAAGCATAAACGGAGGTCAATGCCCCCCTCGCCTGCCCCGGAGGTGCCAAGGTGGTAATTAGGCTTGGGGGTGGGTCCTGGGAGGGTGGGGGTTGGTGTGGCCATTATCCCCGGGAGCTGAGCTGGGCAGGAGCTGTGTGGTCCAGGCAAATGGGTGGTTTGTAGGTGGTCTGGGGAATGAATGAGTGAGTGTTTGGGAGGGAGGCCGGTGGGGAGGGCACGGGGAGGGGACAGGGGGAGGGTGTGGGGAGGCAGCAGACAGATTGGAGAGCAAAGCTGGGGAGCCGTGCCCTGGACTTGCTGGTCTGGGCCGCTGCCCGTGCTCTGAGGCAGCCGCAAGGAGAGGACCAAGAGGCAAATGGCGGGGGGTCTCAGGGATGCTTGCCCGCAACGGTGGGGCACCCGGGAGGGGGGAGGGGACATGGGTGGAGGTGGTTCCGTGCAGGGTCCCTGGCACGCGGTGGGGTGCTGGCCTATTGCCCCTCTGTCCCCATTCCCAACCCGTGCCTGATCCCTCTCCCCGGAGGGAAAAATTCCTGGTTGGGCCGAGAAGGCCCTTGGACCGGACCCCTGTCCCTGTCTCAACCCCCTGGGGGCTGTCGGTCCTCGAGATGAGCTCTCGGTCTGACCCCCGGGATCCCCCCACCCGCTGCTTCTCTGCGTCGGGCTGCACAAGGCAGACCGTATCATGACTTCCTCTCCCCGAGCTTTGGTTTCCTCACCTGTAACATGGGAGCAATAGGGTATTTAACTGTGCGGATTAAATAAGCCAGTTCAAGGCCAGTGTGCCCAAAATGGCAGGTGCAGCAATGACTAAAGGCCCACAAGATGCCCTGCTTGTCCAGAAGCCAGGTCTCCTCCCAGGAATGGGCACCTAGAACCCGGGACTTGGCCGTGACCCCTGGTATAGGGGCCAGGACCGAGGCGGGCAGGCGGTGGTGTGGGCAGGTCACGGGGAGCGGGTGGGGTGCCTGGGACTGGCCAGTGGCACCCTGCCTGGCCCCGGGCACATTCCTCCTCCCCCGCCGCCCTCCCCACCTGCTGGCCTCCGCCTGCACAGCCAGCGCCACAGCTCGCCCGGCCTCTGCAGCAAGAGAGAGTGCGGCGAGACCACCACGCGGGGCTCCTGCGAGGAGAGGGATGAACTGAGGGCGAGAACGCGGGCGTGACCGGGGTCGCCTGCCAGGGTTCCCTCCATGGAGGGGCTAAGCCTCTGAGTCCTGGTTTCAGTCCCAGCACCCTGGGAGTACCAGACCGGGGCTGCTCCCAGAGGCAGGTGTTGGGCTCTCACCATCAGATGGGAAGATGCATGAGACGGAGCTCACCCTACCCGGCCCAAGGGGGCTAGGCTGGGGTTGGATGGGGCAGCCTGGCACCTTTACGGGTTCAGCAGCCTCACCCCACGCCTTGTTCAGACCCCAAATTCCCCACTAATGGGAAAGTCCCCGGGGAAGCTGGAGAGCTTTGGAAAGCCGGGAGTGCTGCCTGCTGCCCTGTGATCTGGAAACGGGGGAAGGTAGGGGGTGGGTCGCGCGCTTGCGTGCGTGTGTGTGTGTGTGTGTGTGTGTGTGTGTGTGTGTGGAGAGGCAGTCTCTGGATCAGGGTCATTCCCAAATCAATCTCCCTCCTCCCTTCCCTCCTGAAATCCAGGCAGGCGAATCCCTTCTCTCCCTCTGTTCTCTGCCCTCCCCCCTCCCACCCCACCCCCCTCCCCCGGGCATTTCATGGTAGGGGTGCCATCAAGGGAAGGAAGGGCAACCTTCCTCCCTCCAACCTGCAGTCGGGCCAGCAGAGCACCCTGCAGGGGGCAGTCTCGGGTGGTGGGGACCACGTGGCGGCGGGGGGGGGGGCGGGAAGGGGGGGTTGGGATGCTGAAGGAAGCCCAGACTCATCGCCAATGACACCCGCGGCTTCTGACACTAGCACCCAGTCTCCTCTCGGGACCTCTCCGCTCCATGCCGACATGGATCAGTAGTGGTGGGGGGAGGTTTGAGGGCTCAGGGAGGAGGGGAGCTGGGCCAAATGAATTCTGGAAGGATTCTGAGGCACTTGGGAAGTTATCTGTTGGGAGTCATTCAGACCGAGAGGGGACAGAGGCTGGGGAGAGGGACAACCGGAGACCATCTCACCCACCCCTGGCTTCCGCGCCAAAGCTCGCTGTGAGTGTTCAATGCAGCGGTCTCCACATCCCCACCGCGAAAATAAAAACACTTCTGGGGGCGCCTGGGTGGCTCAGTCGGTCCAGCGTCCGTCCGACTTCAGCTCTGGTCACCGTCTCACAGTTCGTGGCTTCGAGCCCCGCATCGGGCTCTCTGCTGTCAGCACAGAGCCCGCTTTGGATCCTCTGTCCAACCTCCCCCGCCCCCCTTATCTCTGCCCCTCCCCCACTCTCTCTCTCTCTCTCTCTCAAAAAAAAATAAATAAATAAACTTTAAAAAAAATTACAAAAAGAAAACCACATCCATTAAAGACCTACCTGTGTTCTGCGGCTGGGCTGAACACTTAGAGTGTTCTAAGCACGACCGAGCCACGCTCCCTTCCCCCCCGCTGCTCACAATCTAGGGACCGCAACACACAAGACACACTGCGCTTCAAGACAGAACGAAATCCACGCTAGGCAGAGGGGCCAAGACATCCGGGTGTGCGGACGGGGGAAAAGGCATCCCGACGAAAAGATCAAAGACGACCTCCACGAGCGACCACACGCCGAAGGTCGCTCGAACCCAGCACCCCGAAGTGGCTCTTCTGCCCGGAAGCTTTCCCTGAGTCCCCAGACTCAGTCTGTCCCGCCCCCGTTGTCCCTTCCCCTCGGGTTCCCCGAGACACCCTGAACTTGCCACCGTTTGTAAGGATATATTTATTGATGGGATTACGTGATTAATCCTTCTCCCCCACAACCCCAGTAAGTGCCAGGAACCAGCCTGACTGCGAGCCAAGGTGCTCTGCCATGGAGGGACGTGGCAGGACTAGTGTAAAACGAGCCACTCGCGCGGCTGGAGTTGAAGAGGCTGGAGTACACCGCGGGGGCCCGGGCTGGGAAGCTGAGCTGGCACCAGATCAGGGCGGGCCGTAAATACCAGGCAACGTTGGGACTTCATCCTGCTGGCACTGGGGAGCCATCAAAGGTTTCTGAGCATGAGAGTGGCGTGTTCCGACCTGTGTTCTGAGATCCCTCTTAGCGCGGTGTGAAGGAGGGCCGGGGCGGGGGTGGGGGGGGGTGTGCTCCCTGGAGCCGGCGGGGGGGGGGGGACCAGCCATTGGTGCGACAGTCTCGGGGACTGGTTTACAAAGGCCGCAGTTGGGTCCCGAGTCATCGAAGTAGAAAGAAAAGCGGGCACCTTCGAACCCACGAATGCGGCAGAAAGGGTGAGGCTCGGTGACCCTCCCCCCCGGGTGGCGAGAGAGGTGTAAATTCTACGCTAAATTTTAGGGTGCCGTCTTGGAGATGCGACGCCTTCAGGCTGGGTGAGGTGCATCCAAGCCCCGGGTTTGAGAAGGCTGAGTTCTGTTTGGACATGGCAGGTGGGATGCGTAGTCCTTCTAGTGCCTCCTCTCTGATCGTCTCGCTGTCGCCAAAGCCCGTGTTCCCTTGGCCCTCCGGAACCCCAGCTTCGGGGCGGCTTAGCTTCCCCCAGGGTGCCGAGGCTCACGGAGACCACTGGAGAGCGAGTGGGTGGCTAGGTGGGGGTTAGCGCTGGGCACCGGGCCTCCTGGCTTCCTGCCCGCCCCCCCCTCCCCGGCCTTGGCACTGCCTTCCGACCGGACCTCTGGCTTCCTGCCCCTCTTGGAGCTCCCACCCCTCATCGGTGGGGAGGAGGCTCCCTGGGGAGGCCAGGGAAGATGGGGAAGGGGGGGAGCCCCAGGGAGAGGGCCAGTCCAGGGAGGACTAACAAAGTGCCTTGGTCTCTGGGGGGGGGGGTGGTGCGCTTGCAGTCAGGGGGTCGGAGAGGGGAGTGAGATTTGAACTCTGAGGCAGATGGGGCTCCGAGAGATTTGCCCTCCTCTCCCTGCCCGCCCCCCAGATGCCCCCATGTACATCTGGGTTCCTGCGACTCTTAGCAGAAGAACAAGAGAGGAGGGTGCGGGCCCCTGAATGCTCCTCTCCGTGGGTTGGGGGCAGGGCCCTGGGCGGAGAGCGTGGGACACAGCCTCCAGACCCCGGAAGCAGGAGCCCCAGTCTCAGGGCACGGCGGGATGACCCTGGCCCAGGAGCAAATGCCTGCTTGGCAACCCCGGGCCGAAGGGAGTTGCACCGCCGTCAGCCAGCAGATGCAGACCAGAGGAAGAGGGAGCCTTTCCCAGTGGAAAGGGTCTCCCGCCGTCCCTCCATGTTTCCTGGAGTCCTCCCTAGACGGGCTCATGAGTCAGGTGGGAGGGAAAGGGGACCCGGCTCCCGACTCCAACCAGAAAGCCCCCACTTCGTTTGATTTCTATACGAGGCCTCTGCCTCAGGCCGCTGCTTGGGGGAGAAACGTAGGCTGCCGCTAAAACAGACACAAATAACGCCGACCCTGAAAGCCCGCCCGCTGGAGAAACAGGCGCCCACGACCCCCGAGTCTGTCAGCCCCGCCGACCCTCTCAGCTATTCGGATATGTGTGTTGGGTGAATACTTGGGGTCCTGGACTCTCTGTCCAGTGCTCTTGAGCTATAGGGACTTGCCAGGAGAGGGCCCATCCGCAGGGAGGAGAGTCCCGGTGAGGGAGGGGGTCATCGCCTGTCACCCGGTCAATCTCTTGGCTGGGTCGGCCTGAAATGAGGCCGCTCACTCACCCCCCCCAACCCCCCCCCCCCCCCCCCCCGGCAGTCAGCGACCACCCGGCAGCCGGCGGCAGGGAGGGGGTGCGGCCAAGAAAGGGTTAATCTGCAGCGCCTTTCATCAGCAGCTTGGCGGGCTCCCAAGGCCCACAGGCTGGGTACCTGGGCGCCTACCTCCGTCGGTGGGGCGGAGACGTGACCACAGGGCAGCCCTGCCGTCTGCATTCCTCCCGCGTGAGTGCGTGAGTGACAGCCGCCGCCGCGCCTGAGCCCCTCGTGGGGCGCCCTGGCCTCCTCCCGCCCCGCCCCGCCCGCTCAGCGCGCGCGCAGGGGTGGGGGCGGCCGTCCGGGGAGCACAGTGCCGGCTCGCTCTGGCTCTCTCGGATCCCCCCTGTCTCCTCTGGCTGCGGGTCGCGCTCTGCAGGGAGCCCGGTGCCAGTGCGGGAGAGGGACCAGGACAGCCCTGCTGGGGGACTGAGAAGGAGGAACGGGGTTCGCAGCCACGCCATGAGGCCAGGATTCCGAGATGGAGAGACTCCCCCTGCCCCGGGGCTTCCTGGAGGAGGGGTCAGGACAGGGTGGGCACCGCCAGACCGAGGTCCAGCGCCCTGGGAATTTGGCCTCTGTCCCCGTGTCCTCCCTTGGCTCCAGCCGTCCACATAAATTTCAACCCTCCCATTACACGGTGGCACAAGGGCCGGCCTCGTCTCCTCTTCCCTGAACGCACCAGCCCTGGCCTTTGATCTCTCTTGGGGCCTGTTGGTGGAAACAGGAAGTCGCCTTGGGCTGGAAGCAAACTCAAGCAGGGTGTAAACAGGCAAGCACCCCACCTCCGGGCCTCCCCAAGATGGAGACCAAGTGTCAGGCCAGGGGGCAGCGTCCTTCTCCCTGAGAAGGCGGTGGAAACACACTCCCTCTACCCCGAGGCCTGGGGAGGGGGGTTCTCCAAGAAGGCCAACAGGACTAGAGAGAGAGTGGCTTCAGACCGGGGTCGCTCGCCCCTTCTGCGAGCGAAATCTGGCCACCCCCCCCCACCCCCACCAGCGTCACCTTGCCCACCCAAGCCCTCTGTCCAAGGGGCATTTGGCGCAGCCTGGACAAAGGAGCTGGGCCACCTAGCCCTTCACTACGCAGCTTCCCGAGTGCCTCTGTAGCCACGGAGTCCTCAGACCCAGGAACCCGGCAGAGGACCCGCCTGAGAATCTTCCAGGGCCCCCTCACACTGCCACTTCCAGCCCAGTTCGACGTACGAGCTCCGCTCTGGCTCCCAGCCCCTCTCTCTCTCTCTCTCTCTCTGTTTGGGTTCCCAGGGCCCCGGGAGAGGGGGAAGGGGTAGGTGGAGAGATGGGTGAGGGCAGGAGCAGGTGGGGGCGCGCGCCAGGACAGCGGGTCTCTCTCCCTTCTCACGGCCTCCCAGGCACCTCCTTCCCCTCCTGACTTCTTCGGGTCTCCGTCACTTGGCTGCCCGCTGCTGCTGGGAGAACAGGCAGAAGGGCAGTCTGATATCGAGGTTTAACGAAGCCCTTCTGTGCCTCTGGAATCCTGCCAGGGTGCTCTCCTCCCCCTTTCCCGGTCCTCAGTTGGCCACGTAATTAATGCCTGAGGAGTGGGGTTGAGGCCCCCTTGGGGGGGAGAAGCAGCAGACGCTCCCCCACCTGGGGCCCGAACAGGAGGTGGGGTGAGGTGCCACGTGGGGCCGCGCGAGACCCGGGAGACCCCGCTTCGTTCTCCCCCAGCTCGGCCCTGGGGCTGGTGACTCCCTCTCGCTTCTCTCGTCTCTGAAATGGGATAATAGCTGCGGAAACCACACACGGCGGGTGCTCTGAAGGCCCATCGGTTAAGCAGAAATGGGTGCCGTGCCAGGTGGTCGCTGCCCTGGGAGAGCGGGCCAGCTGAGCCCAGGGCCCCAAGCCCATGCTCCCTAGCTTGAATGAGACAATCTACCAAGCTACGCCCCCCCCCAGCCCCATCGGTCCCCCCACGTCGGGACAGCCTGCCACCACCCGACACGTTGCCTCGAAAAGGCCACACGAGGGGCACCTGGGTGGCTCAGTCGGTTAAGAGTCCGACTTCAGCTCAGGTCATGATCTCATGGTTTGTGAGTTCGAGCCCCGCGTCGGGCTCTGTGCTGACAGCTCAGAGCCTGAAGCCTGCTTCGGATTCTGTGTCTCCATCTCTCTGTGCTCCTCCCCACCTCACGCTCTGTCTCTGTCTCTCTCAAAAATAAATAAACATAAAAAAAAAAAAAAGAAAAGAAAAGGCCACACGAATCGTTTGTAAGGCATCAGGCTAAAATCACGGAAGGACAAAATAAAATTAACCGAAGAGATCAGGCAAGAGGCGTCAGAAGAACTGGTCGCTCCCCGCATCCCTTGGCCCGGGCTCTGGGACTTGAGCTTAAGTCGGGGTGACGGGCCGTCCCAGCGCGTCCACGTCTGTTGGGGCTTTAGCACTGGGAGCCGCATGTCCCGGAAACCCCTCGGTCTGGGGTGAAATGGGACAGTTGCTCACCCTTTCTCAGAGCTGGTTTGGAGATGGGAGAGCTCACAGCCGCCTGGTCCCCCTCACTCCACCTGGTTTCCTTTAGATGTCTGTATGGCAATGGAAACATGCTGGAAGCCCTAGAAGCTTCTGCCTGCCGCCAAAATGATACAGCAGCGCAATGAAAAGTAGCACCCCACCCCACCCCCGCTACGCTCAAGTCCAAGACCCCTTCCTTCCCGAAGTTGTCCCTCTTCCAAGGAGAAGTCTCATCCAAGGACTGAGGTCCTGTACCCCGGCCTCTCTCCACACACTCCAGACAACCAGCCGAGCCTTGGCACTCCCAAGCAGCGAGGGAGAACCTTCCCGGAGACCAGCCCCATGTTGCCATCTGGTGGTAATTCCCCAGGGAAGAGATTTGCCCAGGTGACCCCTAGGTCAGGCTTCTTTAAATAGCCCCAAATTGCCTTTGACACAAGCAACCTGGGGTCGCCGCTGGGGGGGAGGAAGACCCAAAGGCTTTGAAGGCCACACCCCTCCCATGGCCCTACCTTGAAGCCACTTCTGGGGGCCAGCCTTCCAGCTTCGCAACAGCTGTCCGCAGGCATTCCTCGGGGGTGGCGGCGGCTGCAGGGTCTCAGGGAGGGGCGGGGAAGGGGTGAAGGAAGCAGGGATGGGCCCTCCCTTATACGGGCCCAGCTGTTTTCTTTTATGAAACACCAGACCCCTGCCTCCCCTCACCCACCACTCGCGCACACACAAGTCTCTGTTGATTGCAGAGTGTAACCATTATTGTGCAAGTGGTCGGTGGTGGGGTGGGCGGGGGGATACCAGTGCTCCCCGGGCCCTGCCCCGCTGCAGGTCCACACTCACACGCGCTCACGGAGCAGAGAGATGGGACCTACAGGTGCCTGGGCCCTGTTTGGAGCCTGGCCTCCCTCGTGGCATCGGGTCAAGGGGGTGGGCAAGCAGCCCGGCCTCGGGCCTCTCCCTCAGAGCCGGGCCCCCCAGGCTGGGCCGCGAGCTGTCAAATCCCCCACTACAGAGACAAATGGGGCCGTCAGAGAAAATAGCTCCTAATGGGAGCAGGAGCCAGGCCGGGCTGGGGTGGGGTGTGTGTGTGGGGGGGGGTGGGGAGCGGACTCTGCTGGCCAGATGTGAATTCTTCACTAATCACACCAAATTGGCCCAATTTGTTCACTGACACGTGGGGGGACCGGCTTCATCTTCCTCCCACTGAGCGGGCTGCCCTCCCTCCCGAATGGAAGCACTTGGGCCCTAGGGATGGGGCTGGCCGGCTGACAGCAGGCTGGAGGGAAGGGGCCGAGGCCAGCTTCACACACCCTCTCTCCCTGGAGGACCCCGGGAGTTGGCTGGGGCTCGCCTCCCCTCCATCTCTGCCAGCCCCCTGGGCCCCGGGTGCTGAGGGCCACCGAGCTTAGGGAGCCCCGGGGAGGGGGGCAAGGAGGCTGGGCCACCTGCTCCCTGGGAAAGGGGGTGGCCCGCAGGGGATCTAGGGGCTTAGAGGTGTTCTTGAGAAGAGCAGGGAGGGGAGGAGAGGCCAGCGGACCATTTAAGGCCAGGTGGTGTCACCTCTGAGAAGCAGCGGAGTTTACCGGGTCCCCTTAGGGCCACAAACTGTGAGCCTGCTGGGGAGAGGAGGGAGAGCCCTTGCCTCTCACTCAAACACTGAGCCAAACGGCCCCCGTCAATGCTTATACCAGAAAACGACTGAAGGTGAGACCCTGGATGCTGCGACCTTCACCTTCCACTTGACTTGGGCCTCTTTTTCTCCAATGCAGATCGAAAGGTGATAAGGAGATGGGCATCCCCTAGGGTTTGAGGGTTCCAGAAGGTAAGAGGGGGGGGGGAAGACAGGGGTTAGCCAGGGAGGGAGCATAAACGGAGGCCCCAGACTCTAGAACTTTCTCTTCTCTGTCCTACACCAGGAGAGGGAGTGCATGCACGTGGGTTTGGGCGCCCTGGCCCATCGTTCAAGGTCCGTCCTCCCCCTGCCCCACCGGCCTCACCCATTTCCCAAACGGCCACCCTGGGGTCAAGAAAAGATGGAGTGAAGGAAAAGCCTGTGTAGACTCTGACAGTAGGCTCGGGGGATTTGGGGGTTCTGTGGTCTAGACAGGGGATTGTGTCAAGTCTCCCTTGGGTTCACGGAGTCCTCCCTCTGGGGCAGTGGGGGCGGGGACACCTGGCTGGGAGAGGGCCAGAACAAGGCTATTGAGCTTGGGGCCCAAGGGAGAGACCCCCTGTGCCCAGGGCCCTCCCTTTGGGCTGGACAGGAGGCCAAGGGTCTTCAGGCGCCCCAGCCAGGCCGGCTCCCATCTCCACGCCCCTTTCCATTCTCTCGATCTCACCCACCCCAGGGTGCGCTAAGCCGTTCCTGCCCCTGGGGAGGGATCCTTCAGAACTTTCCTCGGCCACCTTTCACCCCAAATCCCAGAACTTCCCAAGGCGCAAGGCTGTTGCGATCAGCCCTGCTCCCTTGGTGGGAGGGGGAGGGAATTCCACTTGAGGAAACAGTGGGGGAGGGGCCAGCCTCGAGGGGGAGATGGGCCACCAGGTTCCCGGAAGGCAAGGAGGTCACCTGGTGCGCCTGGTGGGAGAAGCAGGGGAGCAGGAAAGGGCTGGAGGCAGGGGGCTCCGGAGCTGGAGGTGACTGAGGCGGCCAACCTTGCGGGCAAAGTCAAGGGAAAGGGCGGGGGGAGGGGGTGGCGGGGGGAGAAGGAGCAAAGTACTGCCCAGAATCCATCCTGTCCCATCAACAACTTGATGTTGTTTTATGATAACGCCTCCTCCTCCCTCCCTCACCTGCCTCTCTGGTCTTCCCTGGCTGAGCAGGACACCCCTCCCGGCAGGGTTAGAGACCCGGCTTCCGGAGAGCTGAGCCCAAAAGGGAAGTCCCTGGATTTCTTTGAGACACACTACCTCCTGTTTTCCTGCACTTTCTAGTCAATCTGCGGGCTTCTCTTCCCTAAGAACGAGAAAGAGCTCTTTCTCAGGCCCAGGGAGCCACGCTGACCCAGGTATGAATTCAAGTTCGGTCACTTACTCCCGTGACCACCATCTGGGATTACACAACTTGGAGCCGTGAGGCAACCGCCCAGCACCTCGGTTTCCGCACCTGTAAAGCGGAGAAACCAGCAGAGAGGATCCCTGTGAGGACTCCACCAGCTGGCAGAAACCCAGCGCCCAGAGCTGGCTGCCTCGGCGTCTGCCGAATGGATGAAAGAATGAATGAAAGAATGAATGAATGAATGAACAGATTTGAAGGGCACTCTCTGTTTCTCTTTTGCCTGCTTTCCTCGTGCATTACACGGGCACTAAGGAAATGAGTCCAGCTAGCTGAAGTTCTTCGAGCAGGGTCCGTCCGGTCTTCTCAGGAGTCTGAGGAATGTCGGTATCGGGAGGCTGAAGGCCATTTTGTCCCATCCCCCAACACGCACGGCAGGGCCCTTCCCTCCCCCACACCACCCTGGCTTCAGCTGGCTAAGGAGCGAGATGCCCCAGGGCCCTTCCTCTTTCCCTCCTCTGGTCCCACAGGCCCAGTCCTCCCGGCCTTGGGGACCAGAAAGCCCTTGGCTCGGTGCACGCCTTGTCTCAGATACACTCTCTGCAAAGCTGGAGAAACTCCAGAAAGTTCCACGTTCCGCAGAGCCTACGCGGCCCCACCCGGGCCCCAGTGTGCGTGGCTTACCCTCCCCCCCCACCACGCCCTGTCTCCCGGACTGATCCTTCCTGTGTCCCTGCCCTGCTCTCAGCCAGTGACCAGCCTCCTTCCCGGCCCTCCTCCCGGGCCGCCCCTCCGGCTGGCACCTGGGCCAGTCTCTCCCGGGCGGCGATGGTGCGCAGACTGAGTCCGCGGCCGGCCCTGGGAGGAGCGCCGGGTGTCAGGACCAGCCCGGGCCGGTGGCTCAGGCCTCCTCCTGCTGAAACCTGCCACCTCCCAGCCCCTGTGGACACACACTCATCGCCTTCCGCCGCCGCCAGGAAGCCGGCTCCAAACGCCTTTACCTAGAAACCAACACTCCCTCTGGACCCACTCCTGTCCCGGGAAGGCTCTGCCAGCTTGTCTGAGGGTGTGGCCCCGAGGTCTCTGGCTGGGCTCCGGCCCTCTCTAGATGGTCTTTGCCGGCCGCCCCCATTCTGAAGCGGGCGCCATCCCAAACACCGGGAGAGGAGACAGAGGGACTCTGGGCGAGACACCACTCAAAGCAACTCGGTTACTTTCATGTCAGGCCTCTGTTTTACCTTTAATGGACATGCACAGAGGTGCCTGGGCGGCCCAGTCGGTTAAGGGGCTGACTCTTGGTTTCAGCTCAAGTCATCATCGCACGGTTCCTGAGATCGAGCCCCGCGTCGGGCGCTGTGCTGACAGTGAGGAATCTGCTTGGGTGGCTCAGTCAGTTGGTTAAGTGACCGACTTCAGCTCAGGTCATGATCTCGCAGTTCGTGAGTTCGAGCCCCGCGTCGGGCTCTGTGCTGACAGCTCAGAGCCTGGAGCCTGTTTTGGAATCTGTGTCTCCCTCTCTCTCTGCCCCCTCCTCCGCTCACACTCTGTCTCTCTCTCTCTCCTTCAAAAATGAGTAAACATTTTAAAAAATGGACTATACATATTTACATGATATTTTACCATATTATCTCCAAGTTTGTTTGTTTCACTATAAAAAGCAAGCTAGGGGCACCAGGGTGGCTCAGTCGGTTAAGCAACCGACTTCAGCTCAGGTCATGATCTCGCAGTCTGTGAGTTTGAGCCCCGCGTCGGGCTGTGTGCTGACAACTCAGAGCCTGGAGCCTGCTTTCGATTCTGTGTCTCCCTCTTTCTCTGCCCCTCCCCCGCCCACACTCTGTCTCTCTCCTTCTCAAAAATGAATAAACATTAAAAAATTTAAAAAAAAAGTAAGCTGTACGGGCGCCCAAGTGGCTCAGTCCATTAGGCGTCTGAATCTTGGTTTCTGCTCAAGTCACGATCTCAGGGTTCGTGAGATCGAGCCCCTCGATGGGCTCTGCGTTGACAGCAAAGAGCCTGCTTGGAATTCTCTCTCTCCCTCTCTCTCTCTCTCTGCCCCTCCCCCGCTCATGCTTTCACTCTCGGGCACTCTCTCTCCCTCTCTCAAATTAAATAAAGTTGTTTTTTTTCTTAAAGCAAGCTCTAAAACATATTCTAGTTCTTTTTTTCCTCCAGAAACCTTTGGGTTAGACACACGTATCAGAGAAATGCACCACGTATTGGGTATTCCCCAGCGACACGCCACACGGCCCGGGGCACCTCGGCGCCCCTGTTGGAGAAGCTCAGGCCCAGAGAAGAGGTGGAGGAGGAGATCCGGAACAGGGAGCCATGACCTTCTCTTGCTAATCTGACTTTCTCTGACACCAAGCTCTCTCCCCAGACCCCCCCCAAACATGCCCCATCTTTCTCAGATTTTTTTCTGCACTGGGGGTTCCCTCCCAGCTCTCCACCGTTCCCAATTTCCAGCCGACCCAAATTTTCGCTCCAGTGCAGAGAAGGGCCTTTGGCATCTCCAGTTCTGGGGGGCGCCAACACAGAACCCAGCACGCCCCAGCCCCTCCCACGCGGCTACACCCTTTACACGGCCTGCCCGTGGATCCTTCTCGGCAAACCAATGGGCTTGAACTTTGGTCTCCAGGGATCCCTCCCTCGGCGAGAATCTTAACCTCCTTCTAGAAACCGGCGGACTCGCTAGAAAATCAGTCTCTGCTTCAAACCTCATATTCTTCCGCTCGTTCCGCAAACGCTTCCTGGGCAGCGAGGGTATGCCCTGCTCTGGGCAAGGCCCGGGGGCTGCGGGTAAAGCGTGGTTCCTGCCCACGCAAAACTCATGTGGGGGCATCCGCGGTCTGGTGGCAGTCTGCCTTTCCGTTTCCATCGCGTACACTGAAATCCTAACAAGGCGGAGGCTCCGGAGGCCTGGCGAGGTGAACCGCCCTGGGGCCCTGGGCCCCGGGCGATGAGCGGAGACCAGGGGGAGGGTGGGGGGACACAGGGGAGCGCTCTCGCTAAGCGCTGCCGCCTAATCGGAGGTGGCCTGGTGTATGTCCCGTCTCCGCCCTTTGTACTTCATTCCTCTGTACCTCAGTTTCCCCGTCTAAAATGGGCCATTACACTGGCCCTTGATTGCTAGACCCCTGCTGCCTCCCTCACTTCACACAGGTCTCTGCTCAGATAGCGCCGCCTCCAGGAAGCCCACCCCACTGCTCTCTGTCCTTTTCTGTGACTTCAGTCTTCTCCAGAGTGCTCATCCCCACTTGGCACTGTGCCTCTATTTTCTCATGAGTTTATTTTCTCCTCCCCTCACCAGAATGGAAGCTTCGGGAGGACAGAGGTTTTGCGGGGCGCCTGGGCGGCTCAGTTGGTTGAGTGTCCGACTTCGGCTCAGGTCATGGTCTCGCAGTTTGTGAGTCCGAGTCCTGCATCGGGCTCTGTGCTGACAGCTCGGAGCTCAGAGCCTGCTTCAGATTCTGCGTCTCCCTCTCTCTCTCTGCCCCTCGCCCACTTGTGCTCTTGTCTCTCTCAAAAATAAATCAATATTTTAAAATTTGAAAAAAGAAAGAGGACAGAGGTTTTATCTTTTATTATTATTATTATTATTACTATTATTATTACTGGATCGCCAGTCCCAGTATCCGGAATAAAGCCTGGCGCATAGTAAATGCTCAACAAACACTTCCTTGAATTAACCTTGAACAGCAGAGCTGTGGACACTAAGCTAACTGCAGCCGGGCCTTGCACGGTCTCTGGCACCTGACGGGCAACGATAAATGGAAACCATTTACCACGTAACACGACAACGAGCCTGACTGACAAAGATTGGAATTTCATGGGGAGAAAAACAAAATGCAGGCAAAATTGCATATATATATATAAAATTGCATATATATATATATATGTGGGATGCTGTGTTTGCTCCCCAAACTGAACCTGTTTGGCATTTGCCATTTCTTCATCCAGACTCCGCGAGAGCGATTTGGACCATCAGTGAGATGTCACCTCTGTGGCCTCCTGGGCCTGTGGGGACACCCCCCCCGATGCTGCTAATCACAGGTGACAGAGGCTGAGAGTCCCCAACCTCCCCCTCTCTACGGGAGCCCTGAATAGAGAGAGGAGGATGACGGAGGCCCTTTTGAGGGGTCTCCTGCCTCCCCTCAATCCGGAGTCCTGTCCACCTAGAGGTCTGGGGAGAAGGATGCCACGGCCCCTTCCTACCGGCCACGCTAAGAGACGCCCACGCTCCAACGCCCTGTCCCTATGCTGCCCTTCCTTTCCTTGGCCAGGTAGGACAGGAGGGGCTGTGGCGTCTGGTGTCTAGTACGACCCGTGAGGCAGAGAGGTCACTCCTGGTCCTCTCCCCTCTCCCGACGTGACCGGTGTGGGCACAAGCTGGAAGGCGACAGCCCCCGACCAGTTTGAAGGGAGAGGCAAGTCCCTGCCCTTCGTGGCTACACCATAAGATCACCGAACACTCATGGGCGAAGCTCGTCTAATACCCTAACGCGGCAGGTGGGGTTAATAGCCCTATTTACAGCTGGGCAAACAGCCGCAGAGAGGTCAAGTGGCTTGGCTTGCTCGGGGCCCGGGCACAGGCCCGGGCCTCTGTGCCGCGGTGGGCAGAAGCTTGGGCTGCCGGAAGGAGAAGAGGTGCCGCCCTTCCCGGCGGGCTGCCTGGAGAAGAGGAGGGGGCACGGGGCTGAGAGGCTGCAGCAGGACACCTGGGGAGCAGAGAGGCGGGAGTCCCGGTCAGGGTGTTGCGGGCCTGGGCAGCGTGATCCTGAGCCGCCTGGGCTTCGACCGCGTGGCGTGGCGGAACGCGATGTGGCCCAGCCCGGGAGGGGCCACTGCCACCAGCCCGAGACCCCAGCCCCACCCGAATTGGGACCAAGAGGCCTGCGAGTCTCTGGCCACCCCAAACCGGTGGCATGGGGAGGGAGTGGCGGGGACTCGACGCCGAGATGGAAGGGCTGAGACCCCCCAAAACCGGCGCTGGCCCTCCCCAGTAGTTCAGGGCCCCCCAGCCTCCGGGCCGGTCTAAGAAGAGTTGGCCTGCTGCAGAAGTCAGGCAGTGGAGCCAAACCAGAGGGGTCCGCTCGGGCCGGCGCCCAGGACTGCAGGGGTGGGGCGGTGTAGGCCAGAGCCCATGGCCGATGGGAGGGGTGCGGGGAGGACGGGTTGGAGGCCCGCAGGGCTGGGGCCCGGCTGCCTAATGGTTTTCGGAGGAGGCTTCTGGCAGATTAGAGGTTCGGCCGGGAGCCGGGAGGGGCGGGCAGGGAATGGCCTGGGCCCTCGCTGGGCTGCCCTGGGGAAAGGGACCGCGGTTCCGCAGCTGTGGCCGGTGCAGACCGTGCCAAGTGGTGCGGGTTTTTGCGCTCTCCCACCCCCCACCCCCGAGGCTGCACCGACAGATGCAGGGGCTGCGGCGGGCGGAGGGGGTACCGAGGGGCTTGTCTGAAAGCTGCGATTGCCCAACACCTTACATAAGACAGAAATGCCAACTGCTGGGCACTGCCTGGGGCAGGGGGTCGGGGACAGGCTAAGGAAGACGAAACACCCCAGACGGTTCTGCGCTGCAAGAGACGGTTCTTCCGGGGGCTGAGCCTGGGTGGGCGGAGGGAGGGAGTCTGGGAGGCGGGAGGGCAGGGGCGCCTCCTCCAGGAGACCCCATCACCCTGGCAGAGCTCCCTCCCCGTCGCAGAGCTTCCCCCCGACTCCAAGCCCTCCATCTGCACGGGCCCCCTCCCTTCGCTCCTCCCCTCACTCAGCCGCCTCGGCCCCGCCCCTGCCAATCCCTGCGGAGACAGATCTAAGGAGCCGGCCACCTCCTCCAGCCAGGCCCAGGCCTGCCTCCCTCCCGTGCCGGGGCTCAGGAGCTGGCCCCAGGCGAGAGGAGCTTTCTCCTGAAAGGACCCCAATTCTTCTTAGGGAGGTGACCCAGAAGAGGGGCTAAGCCTTGAGAGAGGCTGGATGACTTCAAAGGGCGGTGGGTGGGGTCGTGACCAGGTGCCACTCAGGGCGGGCCAACCTGCCCAACCGGGTCAGGGCTTGTGCCGCACCCCGCCCTCTGCCCAGAACATCACGACACAGGCCTGACAGCAGCCCCACCCACCAGGGACTCCCCCGGAGGCCTCAGGAGAAAGACCTGAGACACAGGATCCGGGATTCGAGGCACCGAGAGGGCCGGGGCGGGTTGGCCCCGCAGGTCCCCTGCCCCCCGGCGCTGAGAGAGGCTGCACACACCCACCCGGCCACACGCACGTCCACAGAGCGCCACGGCCAGGCAGCCACGGAGCTGGATCCCGGGGCCTCTGTAGGCTACACCTAGGTTTCTCCCCAAAGTCCTCCCTGCTATTTTCTCCTCCTTGAGTTCCTGGGAAGGCAGCAGAGGGTGGGCCCGTCCTCAGTCTGACACGGTCTCCTCTGGACTATGGACTTCTTGAACCTGGGAGAGGAGCCCTCTGCCCCTCCCTAACCACACTGCATGTCAGGTGAGCGTCTGCCCGTTCATGCTAGGCACTGGGGCTTTCCAAAAGAGTCAGGTTTGGGATGCCTGGGGGGCTCGGTCGGTGAAGCGTCCTACTTCAGCTCTGGTCACGATCTTATCCTTCGTGAGTTTGAGCCCCTCATCGGCTCTCTGCTGTCAGCCCAGAGCCCGCTTCGGATCCTCTGTCTCCCTCTCTCTCTGTGCCTCCCCAGTTTGCGCTCTTGCTCGCTTTCTCTCAAAACTAAATAAACATTTTAAAAATAAATAGGGGCGCCTGAGTGGCTCCGTCGGTTAGGCAACCGGCTTTGGCTCAGGTCATGATCTCACGGTTCGTGAGTTCGAGCCCCGCGTTGGGCTCTGTGCTGACAGCTCAGAGCCTGGACCTGCTTCACATTCTGCGTCTCCCTCTCTCTCTCTGCCCCTCACCCGCTCCCACTCTATCTCTCTCTCGAAAAACAAATAAACATTAAAAAAATTTTCATATATATAAATAAGGTTTTTCCTCTTCCCATGGGAAGCTAATAGCCTCAGTTTGCTCCTCCATAAAATGGGAATACTTCCCCCATAGGTTGTCGTGGGTTAAATGAAAACCATGTAATGTTCTTGGCACGAGCCTGGCATCTAACAGGTGCTCCATAAGTGGCAGGTGTCACTGCAAGGACCGTCAACATTACTCTAGTTGGGGAGACCTCATGTGGAGAACTGCATACACCGTGGACCAGACCCACGGGACCCTTCGCAAACCGAGTGGGTCCTGGCCTCGTGTAAGTCAGTGCTTGCCCCTGCATCTGCTGCTCCGCCCCAGCAGCTCACCCCAAGGGAGCCCCCCAGGATGCAGACTGACCCAGCCATCTACAGGAGGGGACTCCAAGCTCCCAGGCAGAGGCAGGAATGGCAGAGGAGGACATTTGTCTCCTAGCTACGCATGGTGAAGGCGGGCCAAGGGAGAAAAGACTTCTAGAAAGACTTCATGGAGGAGAGAGCTCCCAGGAGCCCTGGCAGTAAGCAGAGGGAAGAGGCTCTGTGTCGCCTGAGCCGGAGAGAGCACGGGGACCCGCGAGTTTCAGGAGAGGAGGACGCTGGGCTGATGCTGGAGGAACAGTCGGAGGTAGGAGATGGAGGGGCCCGAGGAGTGAATGGAGGAGTGGGGGAGGGCTCCTCACTCTGGCTCTCCCCAGGCCCTGCACGGGCGGGATCAGGCTGGGTACCGAGGAGCTATGTCTGCAGTGCTGGGCACGGTGAGCCTGTCTTCTCCGCCAACGCCTGCCCCTGCGAGATGTGTTTATCCCCGTGCGTTTAGTTCAGCGTCCGGCAGGCTGCAGGGGGCAGTGACTGCCTCGATCCCAGAAGGGCTCCTAAGGGCGGATGTCGGGCTGGACAGAAAGGGAGGGTGAGGAAGGGGCGCTGGCTGGAGAAGGCAATGTGGGGGGGGGGTGCTCTCTCTCTCTTTCTCTCTCTCTCTCACTGGCCCTGGACTCTGGCTCCCTCCGACCTCCCTCCGTCCTCAGTCTCAGCAGCAAGAGCCGGATCCTCCACATTCCGGGGAGGCCCAGGTTGCCATCCTACTGGGCGAAGAGCCCCCAGGGCCAGGCTGGTCTCTGGGCTGGAAAAACTGGTCTCCCTGCCGGCCCCCCCCCCCCCCCCGCAACCCCAGGAGTCTGGAGTTGGAGGAGAGGGTGTCAGCAGGAGCTGGAGGTTCCCTGCATTCCACTGGGGATGGGGATGGGAGGGGAGTCCTGGAGGAGAGCAGGTAGGGGGAGCACAGGAGAGGAGGAAGGAGGTTGGGACCAAGCAGGCCGGTGAGGCCGGACTGGCTGGTGGGGGGGCGTTGTGAACAGACTTCGGAAGCAGGAGGAGAATGGAAGTCAGATCCCCCCCGCCGCCCCCCCCCCCCCCCGCTTTCTTTCTCTTCTCAGTCTGAAAGGAAAGGTATCCTGCCTGTGAGCAGGAAAGCTTGAAGTCAGACGTCAAGAAAAACTTCCCTAGGGCGCCTGGGTGGCTCAGTCGGTTAAGCGTCTAACTTTGCTCAGGTCATGATCTCTCGTGGTTCGTGAGTTCGAGCCCGCATCTGGCTGGGTGCTGACAGCTTGGAGCCTGCTTCGGATTCTGTGTCTCCCGCTCTCTCTGCCCCTCCCCTGCTCGGACTGGGGGTCTCTCTCTCTCTCAAAAATAAATAAAAACATTAAAAAAAATTTTTTATTAAAAAAAAAAATGAAGAACCTCCCCGATGGATGAATTGATGATTGGGAGGAAGGAGTGAGTTACTCTCTAAGGAGAAAAGGCGACAGTGGCGTACAGCATGGGGTGAACCCAGGCAGTGCAACACCAGGCTGTGACTGCCCCCTCGCCATCCCCTCCTTCCTTACCAAGGGGCAGGGGTGGGGGGCTGCGTAGAATGGGGGCGCTGTCCCACTGTCCTCAAGAATCCCACCTGCTTCCTGGCCCCCTCGACTGTCTTAGACCTAAGAAAAGCCTCTGTAAGAATATCCTTTTGCATGGGGCGCCTGGGTGGCTCAGTCGGTTGAGCGGCCTGACTTCGGCTCAGGTCATGATCTCGCGGTCTGTGGGTTCGAGCCCCGCGTCGGGCTCTGTGCTGACGGCTCAGAGCCTGGAGCCTGCTTCGGATTCTGTGTCTCCCTCTCTCTCTGACCTGCTCAAACTCTGTCTCTATGTCTCTCAAAAATAAATAAACGCTAAAAAAAAAAAAAAAAAAAAGAATATCCTTTGCAGTGAGAGCGATTTGGTGCAGACCCAAAGGAGGAGCCCGGGCGGCCAGAGGAAGTTTCTTAAGTCTCGAGAGTGACCCGAGGGACGTGTCAAGCCCAGGTCACTTCTCAGAATGGGCTCACTCTGTGACCCGGGTCCCCGTCGCCTCCCGGCACTGTGAGCCCCGCACCCATCTGTCCTGGGCCTGCTGTGGTACGGGCACAGACTAGGTCTCAGCAAGTGTGGGAGGGGCTCTGAGGTCTCCATGGCCCCTCAGATCTTCCCTAGAAACCAAACCTGGCTCCTCTTGGCGAGAAGACTGGATTTCTGCTCAAGGTCATTTCCCAGCCTTCGGGGAGACGGGCACCGAGCTTTCATGTTTTAAAGCGAGGCATATGGAGGGCGCCCGGGTGGCTCAGTGGGTTAAGCGCCCGACTTCGACTCAGGTCACTATCTTGCAGTTTATACGTTCGAGCCCTGCGCTGGGCTCCAGGCTAATGGCTCGGAGACTGGAGCCTGCTTTGGATTCTGTGTCTCCCTCGCTCTCTGCCCGTCCATGCTCACACTCTGTCTCAAAAATAAACAGTAAAAAAAAAAAAAAAAAAGACCCTTCCCCAATGTCTCTGTTATTTTTCACATGACATCTGAGGTCCTGCCCACCTGCCTAAGGGGCAAAAGAGGGGTGAGGGCTGTCATGGAGGCCGGAGGAGGGGCACAAGGACCTCTTAAAAGTTCCCTGGGGACCCAGAGGCATCCCTGCCCAGCCTTCCCATGCCCAGAATCTCAGGAAGAGCCAAGCTGCTCTCTGCCTCCTCGCGGCCCTGGAAACGGACCGTCACGAAACACGACTAACACGGAAGTTCCTGGGGACGCCCTCATTCCAAGGCACCAGGTGTCCTTGGCCTGACCCTCTCCATCCAGCGCTGTTGTCCGCGACAGACCCATGCAGGGTGGTGAGGCGGCAGGGGGCAGGGCTTCGCGGTCACAGTCCTGAGTTCGAACCCAGCCTGCCGGCTCCTGGTGAAAACCACGTAGGGCTGCGCCTCGTGTGCCTGGGACTTCCCCTCCGGCCGCTTAGATCGCCAAGAGCAGTGTCAATTAGGGGTAATTGAGGTAACCACATCAGTGGGTGAGGGACTCACCGCGTTTGCCCTGCTGCTGCTTCTCCAATCAAAGCACTTATCACACTGTGTGGGCTGTGTCTCCTGTCCGCTCCGGGACACATGCACAGCAGACATGCCACCGAGGGACTCGGGGCCTGGCTGCGCAGTAGGGCTTTGCCGTGTGCGCGGGAGGGATGAAGAGGGGAATCCTTCAGCAGGGAGGGATTGGTGTTGCCCAGAAGGTTCCACCTTCATTTGAACCACTGGCTGGTGTTTGGCTGAGAACCCACAGCTCTGTGGATCAGGTCAACACACAAGGGGTTAATACTGACTCCTCTGACCCTCTTAGTCCAAAGGACCCAGGCGAGTGTGGAGACAGATACACAGGTACAGAGGGACTCCGCGGTCTTCCAGGCGGACCCGAAGGGGGCGCAGCTGGGGGACGGGCCAGGAGCTAATGCCAGAGGCAACTACAGAGAGAGGGACTCCACTGCTCCCAAGCTCTACCTCCACCTGAGTTCCATCGTGGAAGGGTCATCCCCCTGCCCCCCGCCCCAAGAGAAGCTTTTCCCTGTATCTGGGAAGTGCTTTGAAATTTCTAGCTTTGAGAGCACGTCCGAGCACTTCCCAGATGTTAAGTCCTGGGAGGTGGGAAGGCGTCCGGTGTCCGGAACCACCGCCACCACCGGCTGTGGTCTGATCCCCAATCCATCCAGCAGTGGTTATCCAGACCTTCCGTGGTCCTGCTGGAGACCTTTCTCCTCTCTTCTGCAAGACGCTCCCAACAGGGGAGAGGAGAGAGATGCTCCCCTACCCCCCTCCCCCAACATGCACACACCGCTCTACGGTGAAACAGCAGCCTGCCCCAGCCCAGCCAGCTAGCCAACTGCCACCGTCCCCTCCCCATCCCCGGGGGATCCAGGGAGGGCTCCAACAAACCAGAGGGGATTCGGGTCAGACTTGAGAAAGGGCTTCCGGCCTCAGGATTGTGTCACCAAGGGGGAAGGCGGGACGCCCTCCTCTAGAGATGGCGGCGAGTGCATCACTCACATGCGTGGTGTACCACCATTCCGTGTCCGGGGGGGGAGAGGCGGGTTAGCTCTACAGAGAGAAGCGCGCATCCACCAACAGCCAGGCACTCCGACAAGCATCTTTGTTCGGCGTCGCCGCGATGACGACAAACCAATTCTGTCTAGACGCCCCTAAGAAGAGATATTAACCAGGTGAGACCGCTTTCACACAGGGGATCCTCCGTAGCCCTTAAACACGAACTCGCTCTGTGTCCGCAGGCAGGGAACGTTAAAAATCAAGTTGAAGAACTATCTCATTATCACTGTTTGTTACTAAAGCCCCATCTATGTTGAAAAAACAAAACAAAACAAAGGTTTTGATGTTTAGAAAGTTCTGGAAGGAAGCACATCAACAGTAACCACAGTTAACCTGATGGGGGGATGGGCTTATGGACTTCTGCAGTGTTTAAATTTTATAACAAGCCTTGTAGCACTTTTGCGATTTCTTAGATGAAACCATTTTTTCGTCGGGGGTGGGGAGGCAGAGCAGGGCAGGGGGTCTCGTCTGTCCTTAAGGCCATGCGGTAGAGGCGACGGCCTCTGGAGGCAGCCTTCTCTCGCCAGGAGAGGCCTGCCCCCACCGTTCTGAGTCTGAGCTCCACTGAGTACTCACAGGTCGCCCGCTCCAGCCCAGGCTCGGGGTTCAGAGAAGCGACTCCGGGGAGCGAGCGAGGCCAGGCCTCGGGGGGCCCCTGTGCAACGCAACAGGCCGGACCGCGGGCAGACACACACGGGGACTGCGGAGGGGAGGCCGGACACCCGAGTCTCCAGGGAGCGTTCGGGCGGGTAGGGGCCTTCCTGGAGTACAGAAGGTCTGGAAGGAACTCCGGCCGGGGTAGGCTGCCTACACGCTCACACACACTCACTCAGACCTGCAGCTTCTCAACTCAGCAAATCGGGGCTCACTCATGCTGACACCACCCTTCAAAGTCGCTGTCACCTCCTCAAGCCCAGCTGAGAGGGTGCTGGACGTGCCTGGGGGCAGGGGGGGAGAGGGAGGTTCCATGGAGGTGGGGGGAAGGAAGAAGCCATTTCTATACGGCAACTCCCCACAGATCAGACCCCCCCCCCCGCCCACCTCATCTATTCCCTTCCAGTCTGTGAGGGCCAGGCCTCCTTCTCTGTCCCTTCCTCCCTCACACAGCCCCAGGACAGGCTCTGCATGCAACCTTCAGAGACAGAGAGAGCAGAGACCCTGCCCCCGAGCTCAGGGAGCAAAGGTCCCTGGCTCCACACCGTCCTTAACTGTACACGTGTCCCTGCAGATTTTCCCGGCACACCTGTGGACGGGAAGTCCAACCCAAGGGAAGAAGATTCGAGAGGCCTCGCCCGAGCCCACACAGCAAGACCACAGCCAAGGCTGGCCTCGGGCACCACGCTCAGGCTCCACCCCCACCGGCGGACCCTCCTTCTCGCGCTGTCCCCCCACCCCGTACCGAGAGACCAGAACAAGCCTGGGTGTCTGCTTCCACACACAGGCCCTGAGCCCCCCACCCCGCCCCCCTCCACGGGCTCATTCTTGTCTTCTTAAGACTCCTCGCCCCTCCATGAGAGCCGGGGCGAGCCTGCGGCCTCTCTGTGCCTCGCTTTCCCCATAGTGACGTTAGTGAAAATATTTAGTACGGGGGGGGGAGGGGGGATGCTTCTCTTCTCTAAATGAAGGCGGACCCTTTCAGGGAGGCTGGAAGATGGTGGGAGCGAAGGTAAGTACCTGCCCAGGTGCCAGGGCCCTGCAGGGGAGGGACCAAGCGCAGCTGTCGGGCAGCACCCAGAGGCCTCGGTGGGAACTACAAGCTTTCCCCCAACCGGCTCCGTCCCAGGAGAGGAGGCGGGGCGGGTGGGGGGGGGGAGCCGGAGGAGAGTCGGGGCAGCGTGGTCCCCGCTCCCCGGCCCCTCTGCAGGACTCTGGGCGCGGGGTGGCCAGGGGACATCCCGGGAGAGAGAGAGGCAGAGAGTGGGCCTTCCGCCTGCAGGGAGCCCCCTAGCCCAAGGGAGCAGGGACCAGGGACCTGGGCTCTGCTGTCGGGGACCCCAGGGAAGGGGTGGGATGGGGAGCTAGGTCTAGGCTCAGACAGGGAGGGAAGAAGGACGGGGTGGGGGGTGGCAAGGGTGAGGGTAGGCAACAGTGTCCACAGAAGGGGCAGGCTGAGCTGGAGACGGGTGGGGGAAAGGGAAGGCCATTTTGGCCAGCCCCCTGCCTCGAAGCCCCTCCTAACAGGGATGACTTCTTGTTGGTGGCGGCAGCTTTTTTTTTTTTTTTTTTTCTTTTCTCCCCTGTGAAAATCCACCCAGAGCAGAGTGCCCAGCCTCCTTCCTGTCCCTGTCCCCTACCCCAAGTTAGGCTCTCCCCAGGCCCGGCCCTTCGGGGGAAGTTCCTCCTGGAGCATGACCTCAGGGGTCCCCCTCCCTTCTGCCCAGGCTGGGGGGGGGGAGGGAAACCGCTGCTTTAGTCACGCCAGATAATCACCTCTGGTCACTCACTGTCTGGCCTCTTCCTCCAAAGTAACTCCAAGTATCTCTTAGACATTATCTCACCGTGCAGGGCTGGAGGGGGTGCGGGGGGGGGTGGGAGAAGGAGGGAGGCAGCATTTAAGAGGCGAGAAACTGAGGCCAGAAAGGACCAACACACCCACCCACCCCGCTCCCCACAGGGAGCCCCAGCAGGGCCTCTGCTGCAAGGGGCGCCCCTTTGTGACGACGACAGGAGGAAGACTGGAGGGCAGACAGCGGAAAGAACTTCCAGGAGGAGAGGTGCGAAAATGAGGATTCGAAAGGGGCCTTCAGAGGAATCCCCGGAGCCCAATGAGGGCCAGACTCCGTGAAGGGCTTGACGAGAATTCTCTCCTCCCTTCTCCCAAAGACAAAGACCCCATAATTCTTATCTTCCTGTCAAAGTTGGGGACACGGAGGCCTGCTCTGAGCAGGGTGAGTGGCTTCTTCCAAGACCGCCCGGAAAGCGAGTGGAGACGCTAGGGGCCAAAGCCAGGGGATGGGACTCCTGGTCCAACAACAACGGAGTGGTCGTTCTGGAGGCGGGGGCCTGCCCGGGATATCCAGCGACTCTTCCTGAGGGACCAACATTACGGCCTACAGGTGTCCCTTAAGTTTACTGGTACGACTGCCCCGCGGCGGGACTGTGCCCCCCCCCTCCCTGTGACCACCGAGGCTGACCACACTGCTGGCCTTTCTCTCCGCAGTATTTTCTTTTTTTTAATTTTTTTAAAACATTTTTATTTATTTTTGAGAGAGAGAGCGTGAGTGGGGGAGGGGCAGAGAGAGAGGGAGACACAGAATCGGAAGCAGGCTCCAGGCTCTGAGCTGTCAGCACAGAGCCTGCCATGGGGCTCGAACTCAGGAACTGTGAGATCATAACCTGAGCTGAAGTTGGGACGCTCAACCGACTGAGCCACCCAGGCGCCCCCTCCCCAGCATTTTCATATGACCTGAGGATTAGGCCTGGAAGAGGAAATGGACCCAGGAAGGGGCCAGCCAGAGTCCTGTTGCGTTTGTCTGAGCCTCCAGTCTCTTCGGTGCTCACCCTTAAATCTCCTTCTTCCCTCTCCGGCCCGCTGCCCACCTACCTGCCCACATTCCCAGTGCCAACCAGCAGGCCGGCCTCTCAAAGGCTGGCACAGGGCATCGACTGATCCCCTAACTCTGCCCCACCGCAGGCCCGGATCGGGCACGGTTAATGTCACGCACGCCTATGACCCGGGAAGTTCTTCCTGGAGCCTGACCCAAATCCTTTCTCTAACAGCTTGGCGAAGGCTCTCCTCGGGGTGAGGGAGGCAACAACGGCCCCCACCTTCAGCTGGAGGTTCGAGGGATGGTCCAAAAGCTTTCCTGGAGGCAGGAGCTAGGTCGTCGGGACCACACGGCCCGTCTCGGGCAGGATGGACGAGCAGGTGCCCCACGCCCGGCCAGGCCTGGACCCACCTGTCTCTCGGCTGCGTCCCTCATTAGAATAGCAAATAGAGAGGCAGCAAAAGACTTGTCTTATCTGATGGGAGCCCCACTCGGGCCCCCTCCCCCGGAAAAGCCTCATTACCAGGGCCCCAGCCCCCGGCTCTGCCATGCCTGTTTGCTCTGTCATAAGAACAACACGACTCAGCAAGACTTCAAAGGGAGTCTCCTGGTGGAGGGAGGGAGGGAGGGAGAGGGGGCAGAGAGAGAACACAGAAGGCCAAGCTGGTGGGGTGAGGTGGGGCGGGGGGCTCAGGGCCCGGAGGCCTGCACTGAGCAGAGTGAGTGTCCTCTGCCTTGAGAGGCCCTGCGCTTGCCCTCAGGGAGCCCCCAGTTTATGGAGGAGACAGTATGCTGCTATAGGAGCCCCTAGTCTGATGGAGGAAGCAGCTCTCTCTTCTCTCTCTCTCTCTCTCTCACACACACACATACACACACACACACCCCCCCAGGACACAGAGACTTGTGTGTTGGAGGCTGACCCTCCTGCACCGCTGGGCTGCAGACACGAGTGGCGGGTGGAGGAAGGCAAGCCCCGCCCACCCCTCTCTGACTCTGCGATCCTGACCTGACCCCACGGCAGAGCCTCAGGACCCACCGCGTGGCTGGTCATTTAGATCCTGACCAATACGGCGATTCCCACGCCCTCAGACGCCTCCATCAGCCCCTCCACCCGCCCCGGGGCCGGTGGGAAGGCTACCCCGGTCCGTCCTTGAATCTTCCTGCTGCAATTCCGGCCTTCTATCTTGAAACCCTGCTCCTGGCCAGAAGTGGCAGGTAGACGGAAGCGCAGTGCGTGAGGGCCCTCTCCCCTCCCCGTCCTATGGCAACTGTGATGCCCGCCACTGGACCCTTCCGGGCAGGACGAGGTGGTGGCAGACACCTTCTCCTCCTCCTCCCCCCACCATACCCACCCCGGGGGGCCTCCAGGAGAGGCCATCACACCCCTCGAACCTTCAGGGGGTTCTCTCCCCACCTGCCCTCTCCCTCCCCAGCCTCATTAAGGAAGGCGGTTAACCTCAAACGACGGGCAAATTAAAGTCCTGCAGCCGATCAAATAGGAGGCGTCCAGAGGGTACACGGAAGGCGACGTGCCCAGGCCTCGGAACTCTCCTGTTCCCCGTCTGAGTTCCCCTGATGCCTCTCCTCCCAGGCTCAGGAAAGGCAAGAGGCTCACAACCCAGGGGCTCGGTCCGGGCAGAGGATGGAATCTTTGGGATTCGGGACTCGACCGACACTCGTGGGGAAGATGCCCGGCACAATCATCCCCCCTGCATCGGCGCCTCTTGGGGACAGTGACACCCGCGGAGCAGTGTCAGTGCCAACGGCAGGACACGGGAGACAAGCAGGCCTGACACCTCGCTGCGGAGCAGCCCAGGCAAGGCCTTGGTGACCGAGAGGCCGATAAGGAGCCGCGGAGGTACCCACAGGAAGGGGGCACGGGCTAAGCCCGGCACGGGATTAAAACACACAAAACATTTCTGAGCTCAGACGGCAGCGGAGGCTTCGTCTGGGCCAACCTCCCGTTGGTGGCGCGGAAGGCTTTTAGGCAGAGCAATAGTTAATAGTTCACCGCGAGCAAGTGCGAGAAAATACAACCGAGACGCCGCCGAGCCACAACTTCCCAGGTGTCATGGCTCGGAAGCGTTTCTTTCCTCGTTCTCTTTAACGAACACAGACGTAGCACTTTCCACGCACCAAGCCCACTTCTAGCCACTTTACAAATACAAACACGGTCCTCCCAATAACCCGGTGGGGGGGGTGGTGTACTGTCATTATACCCACTTCACGGATGAGGAGACGGCAGCGCCGAGAAGTCCGGGGACTTGCCCAAGTGGCACGGCCAGGGTTGCGAAGCAGGGCGGAGGTCGCGTCAGTCAAGTTTAGAGATCTCAGGCCGCAGAAATGGTGATGGTAGCGTCCCCGCAGCTGAGGCACGGGTAGGCTCTGAATTCAAGGGATGTGATCGGAGCTTGAGGTCCCATTACTTGCCTGTTTTAATCGTGAAGATTAATGTAAAAAGAAAAGAATGTCGTCATTCGCCTCTCCGGCCCTAGTCTGATCCTTCGTGCGTTTTCCTCACTTTCCTGGGTCTCCTGCTGGAGGTCACCCCTACGTCTTGTCTCACTGGCCACCCCCTTCCACCACCCCACCCCCATTCCTGCCCTAGCTTTCATCCTCACAGCCCGAGGCGCCGGATCCTGGCCTTAGCAGCACCATAGACTCCACATCCCCTCGCTGTTTATGAATTCAAATATTTATTGAACACCTACTATGCATCAGGCAGTGCACTCAAGTGCTAGAAAAAAGAATAAAAGGGAAGGAGAGAGGGGCAGAGGGGAGGAAAGGACCGAGTCGCTCGCCTATTAATCCCCGCTGGGAGAGAGCCCCTTATCCTACAGCCGAGGTCCCATCCTGCCCCCTCGCCCTGCTGCTCCCTGCCACCATCGGGAGGGGTCACAGGCCTCTCAGGCCTTGGGACACCCCGCTCCCCTTCCCCACCCCCATCCGCCGGGTCACCCAAGGGACCATCCCGCGCTCTGTGGGCTCCGTCTGCCCGTTGTCCACAGCCCCACTCCCGGCTCCAGCTGGGGTGAAGGGGTGGGGTCCTGAGAGACCGGAGGGGGCAGACTGGGAGTCAAGGAGCTCTGGGGAGAAGGCCACAGGCTCTGGGGGAGGGGGCAGGGATGAGGGGACACCAGCATGTGGGTGGCTTGGGAGCCTCGGCAGGCACTTATCTCCCCTCCCGGGCGGTGGCTGCTGTCTCCACCTAGCTGTCTGGCTCTGCCCGGAGGCCTGCCCTCAACCTCCCGCCCAGGGGTGGCTCTCGATCCCCTCCCAACGTCCCCCATAATTCCCTGTGGCAGAAGCCAGCCCGACTCCTCCTCGCCCCGGGCCCCCAAAGACCCTCTCCACCCCCACGGCCCGGACAAGGAGGCAGGCCCTTCGCGCCTCTTCTCCGGCCCAAGCCACGTCTCGTCACGAGGAAGGCTATTTCAGATTGCTTTCGGACTCGTCCATTTTGCCCCCCTTCCGCCCTCTGGCCACCAGGCACCCACCTGCCACAGCTAGAGACGAGCAGGGGCTCCGAGCGGCCTGCAGGGGACGCGGGGGCCCCTGCCTGTGGCACATCACAGGCTCAGTGCCTTACTCAAAGCGGCGGCTCTCGTTCCTCAAAGACGGGATGGTGAAGGAGTGGGGGGGGGGGGGTGGTAAGAAAGAAGGAAGGGTGGGGTCTGCTTAGAAGCCACCGGTACTAATGCGAATATAAAGTGGCTCATTGACCCACTTCGTCCTCATAGCAAGCATAGGCGCTGTTGCCATGCCCTTTGTCCGGATGAAAACACGAGGCACAGAGAGGTTAAGTTACTCGCCCAAGGTCGCACAGCTTGGTGTTCAGAGCAGGATTCGGACCGAGGCAGTCTGGCTCTCTGCTCCCTCTGGGTAACTTCCCTGTTATAAAACAGGAAAATCGACGCTTACAAAACCCAGTTGAGGCTCCTCAGTGAGGCGTTCGAAGCCCTCCCCAAGCTCTGAGTGCCTTCCCTCTGCCTATGCCCTCCTCGGAGCCTGATAGCCTGAACCCCGCCTCTGCCAGCTGCCTAGCTGCCTAGCCGTGTGACCTTGAACGAGTCACTCTACCCTCCTGGGCCTCTCAGCTCCTCATTCCTAGAATGGGGCATCCGGACACCCATTCTCAGGGAGATTCAATGAGGTCGGCCGCGTGAAGGACCTACGAAGATGCCCGGCTCTAGTGGGCGCTGGCTACAGAGCAGGAGGGGGGGAGACAGAGGGTCCTGAGACGGTGGGGGCTGGGGGAGAGGTCCGGCTTGTTGGGTGGGCGTGGTGGGGAGGCCGGGAGCCCAGGTGGGGAGGGGGCTGTCACCCAGAGAAAAACGCGCCCTAGAGTGGCCTGGCCAGCCGCCAGCAGGGGCGGGGGGAGTGGGGAGCTGCATCGGATCAGCTCCGGGTAAGATCGCACCAGATTAAAGGGTTTCCACTCTCATCTCCCACCCACGCAGGGAGGAGGAGCCCCGTCTGGGACCAGACGGGGACCCCGTGCCCCCCGCCAGCCCCCCCAAGCCCCACAGCTGCAAGATGCTGGCTGGGGCCGCCAGGCTCAGCCCCTCGAGAGAGACAGAGAGAGAGAGAGAGAGAGAGAGAGAGAGACGGCACTACTCCCGCAGAAGGGAGCCCGAGTGCCCAGACTGGAGGGGCCCAGCGCTCGAAGGGCGCCGGCCGTGTCAGGGTGGGGAGCCTCTCCACTCCCCCCTTGGTCTGAAACAGACACGCAGCCCACCCACGAGGGACCCCAGGGTTTCCTGGCTCCAAGGCCCAAACTGGTTTCCTGACTGTGGGAAAGGGGGGCCCCTGAGCCCAGAAGCTGGCGCTCCTCCCGAACTGCGGGCGCCGCTCCTGCTCGGCTTCCTCACCTGCGAAGGGAGGGAAGCCACCCTCTCCCGCCTGCGCCTGCCTCTCAGGACTGCCCGGGCTCCACGGGAGATCAGGGGTGCAGATGCGGAGACTGGACAGTGCGCCTATCTGAGACGGGTTCCGTCAATCAGTTATAAATACAGCTATTTGGGCCATTGCTACGCAAGCCAGTTTGGGGCAGACGGAGCTTTTTTTTTTTTAACATTTATTTATTTTTGAGACATAGAGACAGAGCGTGAGCAGGAGAAGGGCAGAGAGAGGGAGACACAGAATCCGAAGCAGGCTCCAGGCTCTGAGCTGTCAGCACAGAGCCCGACATGGGGCTCGAACCCACAAACCACGAGATCATGACCTGAGCTGAAATCGGCCGCTTAACCGACTGCGCCACCCAGATGCCCCCAGATGGAGCTTTTAACACCTGGCAGAAGGTCCCCCCGCTCTCAGCCCTTGACCTTCTAGCAAGGAGACAGGGGGCCCATCTACCATGAGGATTGAATTCTAGACCCTTCTATCCTTGGTCACACCCACCACTTCCCTCCTGCTTGAAGCCGGGAACAGTCCTACGGGGACATATATTCCCTGTCACAAGAGCCCCTCAGCTGAAGGGGGAAAACCAGTCTCGGGTCTCGGGACCCACCCGCCTCCTGCCATCTGATTTCCAAGACAAGGCCCGGGAGAGAAGAGGGCACAGGAAGGCGAAGCGGGTTGACAGTGCTGGAACCATCCAGAATGGGGTGGCGGGAACATTGTCTCCACCCACGCAGTCACTCGCCTCTGGGGTTCTCCGAGCCTGGTTTTCGAGGCTGCAGTCAAACAGGCTCCCTGGGAAGGGGTGGGGCCCAGATACCCCCAAGCCTGCACCTCTTCCCTCCCCCCACAGGGAGGACCAGGTGGCTCTTTGGCACCGTCACCACCCCCTCGCACTCTTCCCTGAGCACTGAGACGGGCTAGGAGCTCCTGGATCTGGGGAGGAGTGGGGGCCGGGGGTGGGGGGGCAGGGAGTGAGCCAGAAGTTGAGAAGGTGGGGGTCCCAGGCTGCCCTCCCATACCACCCTCCAGGGCGGGGACCCTGCTCCCTCCTCAGAATCGGAGTGATCTCTCCAAGGAGGGGCGGGCGGGGAGCCCTGGGATGCTGAGGAGCAGTCTCCCCGAAATATGAGTGGGAGATTGAGGCAGAAAGAGTAAGAGAGGGTGCGGCGAGGTCAGTCCCGAGGGGTTGGCTCCAGGGCCCTGGGGAGGCCCCGATGGCCACAATATGCCAGAAGTCACGGGCATGCAGAGTTGCAGGGTGAAGACAGCTGTCCCTGCAGCCCGGTGGCCTTCAGAAAGCTGCCGGGGGCCTTACAGCTCAAGTCCACCTGTCCGCTCTGTCCCCTCCAGCTCTGATGTCCTCCCTTCTTCCCTCCCTCCCTCCCTCCCTTCCTCCCTTCCTTCCTTCCTTCCTTCCTTCCTTCCTTCCTTCCTTCCTTCCCTCCCTCCCTCTCTCTCTCTCTCTTTCTTTTTCTTTCACTTATCCAAAGAATGGGGTGGCTACTTTCGGCCCAGCCCTTGGGAAGTGCTGCGGACCCCAAGGTTCTGGCCGGCCAGTCATTGTGTCCTTATTTCGCCGTGTGGGGCCAGCTCTCTGGCTCTGTGTCCGGTCTCCCCCATCAAAAAACTTTTTAATGTTTATTCATTTTTGAGAGACAGAGAGAGACAGAGCACGAGCAGGGGAGGGGCAGAGAGAGAGAGACAGACACAGAATCCGAAGCAGGCTCCAGGCTCTGAGCTGTCAGCACAGAACCCAAAACGAGGCTCAAATTCCCAACGTTGAGATCATGACCTGAGCCGAAGTTGGACGCTTAACCGACTGAGCCACCCGGGCGCCCCTCCCGTCAAAATTTTTTTCACGTTTATTCATTTTTGAGGGACAGAGAGAGACAGGGCGTGAATGGGGAAGGGGCGAAGAGAGAGGGAGACACAGAATCTAAAGCAGAGGCTCCAGGCTCTGAGCTGTCAGCACTGAGCCTGACGTGGGGCTTCAACCCACGAACTGTGAGATCATGACGCTTAACCCACTGAGCCACCCAGACGCCGAAGCCCCCAGTCTCTCCCAACAAACCGAGGGGTCCCCAGACCACGGCTGCTCTTCCTCGCTCAGACTGGGGCTCCCCAGGGCAAGGGCTGGTGTCCACTTAGCCGGCCACCCCCAGGACACGGTGGCGGAAGGACCCGTGCCCCGCTGCAGCAGCGGTGTGCTCAGACATGTCTGTCTGCGGTGAGCACGCCAACCTTAGCCCAAATCCCCAATCTCTAAAGGCAAAAAAATAAATAAATAAAACCTCCCTCACTCTCCCGGGCTTCTCCTCCGCCAAGAACCTCAGACCAGAGACCGTGCCAAGTTGGCGGAGCTGAGCAAACAGGACAGAGTTCTTGGGGTGGGGGAGAGGGGGAGACCCAGGGAGCCAGATGCTGGAACCGGCAGGAGAAGCCTTCACAGGTGAGGAGCTGAGGCCCCGAGAGGCGGGGCCGGTGAGGCTGACCGGGCGTGGTCACATGGTCACACAGACCCCGGACTGAGCCGCGGGCGCTGAGAGATCTCTCTTATTCCCCTTCCCACCTTGGGCCTGGGGAGGGTGGGGAAGGAGGAGGCTAGGAGGCCACTCTTCGTCCTCCCCCTTCCTTCCTCCTCCTCTCCTCTGCACCCATGCCTGAGAGATAGGGGCCGAGGTGGCCCTCCGTCCTGACCCAGCCACCCCAACCCGGGCTCCGAGGACCCCTTCTTGCCAGCAAAGGGAGAAAAGAGTGTCCCTAGGGTGCCTCTGGGATTGGGGAGTGGTCCTGGCACTTGGTCCTCAAAGGCTGGCTGAGCAGGGAAGGCAGGAAGAAGGAGGAAGGGGAGGCGGAAGGAGGAGGGACAGCAGGGGGGTGGGAGGGGGGCGCGGTGCTGCTGATTGGAAAGCTGGGGAGGAACCCGGCGCATGCGCACACGGCACGCAGGCGCCCACACTCACCCCTGTTCGCTCCCTCCTGCTCTTCTCGCTCCCCTTTGCGGATGTTGGTGTTTCTGTGCACTCTCTACAGCAGCCCGTCCCGCTCCCGCTCCCCCGAGCACATTCCAGCCATGGTCCTTCCTGAGACCTCTCCAGAAAGGTCCAGGATTGGGGTTCCTGGATACCCCCTCAACTCCTGAGCTCCCATCTACCCAGGGGCACCCATCTTTGCCTAGAAGCCAGAACCGGCCGTACGTTCTGCCTGCCCCCCACAATCTAGAGCCTGGACTCCCACGGGGCTGAACCCCCCACCCAGCCAGCCTCCCCTCCCCCTCGAGGAGGGGCACCTGGGGCCTAGCTGAGCCTCCAAGTCCTCATCTGTGAAAAGGCTGTATTCATTTCATTCCCCACCCATGTTGAAGGTCATGAGGCTCCCACGTGACCAGGGAAGGGCGCTCTTAGCTGGAAAACATCGTGTCCAACCTAAGGGTTAGTCATGGCCTTCTTATGATCATCCCCTCGCCGCGTCCTTAGGACCAGGCCCAGGGAGGACAGGGCCAGTCCAGACTTACAGCATCACGAGGGGGCTCAAACCTGGCTTATTCAGCCCTTGGGGGTCCAGCCACGGCCAGACCACTCGCTGCCTACAGTTTGCCCCTCAGGGCCAGTCTCTCCAAGGGGGCCTGGGTCCGGGACGCCAGATGCCTTGAGGGTGGGACACAGAGGGGTGTGAGCCTCTTCCCTGGTGGTGGCAAGAAACTCTCTGCCTGACTGGCAGATGGTGCTAGGGATGCCTGGGTCCCCGCAGGGCTCAAGGGCCAGCCCAAGCCCCCAGTGCTTTGGGCGGGGGGGGGGTGGTGGTGAGGATTTGTAGGGCTCTTCATCTCCTATTTCCCAGACCTCAAGAAGGTCCCAGCAAGACACTGCGCCTTCTCTTGGGAAAGAGAATGGACAAGGCGTCATCTGTCATAAGGCCATGAAGGGGGCCGCTGAGTGGGAGGTCAGCCCGGCCAGAAAAACCAGACCTGGGGAGGGCCTGAAGGAAGTGCAGGGAGGGGTGGGAGGCCCCGGGGCTGTGCCGAGGGCGCAAAGGGCTCCGATCAGGGGGGAGGCGGACCGCTCATGGGCCTGCCCCAGAGCCAGCGTCGACCCAGGAAGGCACAGGCCAGGACGGTCTTCAACCATGGGAAGGGGGTGCAGATCACACGAAAAGGAAGGAAGGAGGAAAAGCAGAGAGACACAGACCGAGCTTGGTAGACGTGGAGAAAAGACACAACCATGAAGACGGAAAAGCCAAGTGGACAGTCAGCCTGAGGGAAGAGACGGAGGCAGAGGCCAGGGGACCAGTCTGGAGCCCGTCCCCGATGGGAGAGGCCCAGAGAGCCAGAGAAGCAGGAACAGAGGGAAAGAGCGAGGGAGATGGAGAAGGGCAGACGAGAGAAGGTGGCGAGAGGGAGGCGACAGGAGAGCCGGAACCAGAGCGGATCGGAGCAGGGAAGGGAGCGAGCGAGAGGCAGCCTGAGACGCTCTAATTATGGATGGCGGTGGTAGCCCGATTGAAGTCTGTGGTGAGAGGCATCAAAGAGAGAGCAGGGAGGCCAGCGGGACAAGGGGAGACACAGGAGGGGCCGCCCTCTGCTCAGGCCCACCTGGATCTCCCATCCCCACCCACCCCTGCCCCGGCCCCCAGCCCTCCTCCACCCAGCTGCTCAGCGACGATGACAGGCCAGGGGCCCGAGCCACCTGGTCCTCGGCCCGGCCCCGCTGCCCTCTCAGCATCCCCAGGGGCACGGCAGGCTTCTGGCCGGCTCGGCTTGGGAAGGGGCAGGCTTCCCTCACGGTTCCTGCAACTACCATTACCCTGTCCATCTCCCAGAACCTAGGTCCCGGCATCCCCCAGACCCACTTTCGGGGTCCGGAGACGGCTCCGAACCGCCCAGGAGTCCGTCCGGCACCAGTTCTCATGATTTGCCTTTCCTCGGATCTAGAAGAGTTCACTCTCGAGGCCGCCCCAGTCCCACCCAGGCAAAAGATTCCACTCTTTTCGGCTGCAAGGGGGTGTCTCCTGATGGCCTCTGGCCACCCCCTCTGACTCTTCCAGCTGGGCTGGAACCACCGCGGGGCACCTTCTCTAAAGAATATGTCTTTATGCCTTTCCTCTCCTGCCCATTGCGGAGTTCTACACCGCGAAGGCCTTCTGGAGGCCTCTCTGACATGTCCTTCGAGCTGCCGGTCCTTGGACCCTTTCCCCTCCAGCTGAGCCTGAGACTCCAGAAGGGGACGAGGGTCTCAGCAACGAGAACTTGCATGAGGCAGAGAAGCCAGGCCAAGTTGAATAGGAATCTGGATGTTACCACCTCCCAGACCGGTAATCCTGGGCACATTCGTCAATCCTTCTGAGCCACGGGTTTCCTCCTCTGTAGAATGGAGGGAACCGCTCCCTTCTGGAAGGGACACTGTGAGAATATATCCGGCAGATGCTCTGTCTGAGGCTGCTTTCATTGTCATGGAAAGCAGGGCATCCAGAGTCCCCCCCCACCCCACCCCCGCAAACCCTGGGGAAGATTTTCCCCCAAGAGAAGGGCAAAAGAGAATCCTCTCGAACCCAAGGAGAGGCCCGGTACCTGGGACAGGATAGAGAAAGGGTTCCACAGCCCACTCCATGCCCACGCCCCACCCCCAAGCTCCGGGTCTAGTTACACCTTCCAGGTACCTCCTCTCATTCATGGGATCAGCTCGGGGGGGGCTTTTGCCAGGGTCCTCCCCTCCATTGTCAGGGCACCTTCCGGACAGCGTCACACTGCTTGGCAGATACCAGACTAATCTCCGAGATCCTGAGCCTCTCCATGCTGGCTAATCTCAGGGAAACCTGAAGACAGCACTGGCCCCTCAGAGAGGCCAGTCACCTTTCCCCGACCACAGGGGAGGAGGGAGCCCACCAGAGAGAGGCGGAAGAATCACACCAGTGCTGTCGGCACTCTGTGTCCATCTGGGACGAGATGCTGTCCTTCCCGGCATGGGAGGAAGGAAGCGGACAGCAGAGCTGGACTCCCAGGATAAGCCACGTCTGTGTGTCTGACTGACCTGTCACAAATGCTCAGACCCTCAGACTTCATAGGTGACAGCCAGTTGTCCTCCACCCATGAATAGGACATAAGTGAGTATCTTCTAGATTTTTCCATGACATAATTTCTCTCCATCAGTCCAGATGACTGAGGGCTGACCAAAACCAAGGTAGTTGTGGGAAACTCATTCCCTGTGTGTGGCCAGTCTTCTAAAGGAACCTCCAAGCTCCCAAATTTCAGCCACAAATCTCCTCATACACCCATCCACCATTGTCCCATCCATCTGCATCCTTCCTTCCTTCCATCCATCCATCCTTCTATGCACCCATCCACCCATCCATTCATCCATCCACTCTTCCATCCATCCATCCACTATTCCAGCCATCCATCCATCCTTCTACCCACCCATCCATCCACCCATCCATCCATCCACCCATCCACCCATCCATCCATCCACTCTTCCATCCATCCATCCATCCATCCACCCATCCACCCATCCACCCATCCACTCTTCCATCCATCCATCCATCCATCCACCCATCCACCCATCCATCCATCCACTCTTCCATCCATCCATCCATCCATCCACCCATCCACCCATCCATCCATCCACTCTTCCATCCATCCATCCATCCATCCACCCATCCACCCATCCACCCATCCATTCATCCATCCACTCTTCCATCCATCCATCCACTATTCCAGCCATCCATCCATCCTTCTACCCACCCATCCATCCACCCATCCATCCATTCATCCATCCATCCATTCATCCATCCATTCTTCTACCCATCCATCCTCCATCCACCTTATAATTTATCCACTCAACCATTCACCCATATATCCATGTACCTAAATACTCACCCACCCATCCATTCAAACACCACCCACTCACCCCTGCACCCACGCCATCTGTTCACTTAGCAACATCTATCCACTCACCCACCAACTCACCTATGCGTTCACCCTCTTCTAGATACTTATCCATCCACTCACCACTGTATGTCCATCTACAAGTATTGATCATGTTTTATTTTCAAAGCACCGAACCAGCTCCCAACCTCCAAGGCCTCCTCCCGTCAATGGGAAATCCCAGCTTCCATCTCGGCAGCATACTCCCATGGAACTGAACAGAAGGAGACAGGCCTCACGTGCAGCAGGAGGGGACAAAACCTGCAGAAGAACACTGTCATAGAAAACATTCACACAGAGAGGTCTCCGGGACAAAGTAGATCCTAACCCAGTTGGCAAGAAGAGGAAGGGGGTTTCCAGAAACAGGCCCAGAAGCACAAGAGAGACGGCAAGAACTGTCCAGGGGGAATGGAGCCCTATTGCTTAAGGGCGGGGTGGGACTCAGGGAAGGGCCTGGTCGTCTCCCCCAGCGCCCGCTGGCCTGTTTCCATTCCCTGGCTTCCCAAGGCAGCAGAGCGTCCAGCAGTGGCAGGGACAGGGTGCCGAGGAGGCGGAGGCCCGGCCACCGGAAGATGTCTCCTAACACTTACAGAACGAGAGCCGAGAGCCCGGGGCCCATCCTGGCTCTACTGCTCACCAGTCGTGTGACTTCAGGTAAACCCTTTAACTTCTCAGTGCCTCAGCCTAAACATCGCTGAACGGGGAAAAAGAAGCAATACCCGCCCCATCTGCTGAGGAAACCCAATGAGAGCTAAGGGGAAAGAACTCTGAGAACAGTCTGCACAGCACAAAACAAGGGCTAGACTCGAAGCCATGATGCGGCGACTCTGGCCTCACTCGCCGTTCTTCCCAATGGAGGAGAAGCCACAGGGCGCTCTCCAGATCCACGGTGACCAACCGGGCCCCAAGGTCACGCCCAAGTCTCCTCCACTGCCGCTGCGCTGACACAGGGGCGCCCACTCCTTCTCGCCGGCCCCCTCGGGCCCTCCCCCAGGAACGCCAAGGGAAAGAACTGCAAGATCTGAGCAGCAGGCAGCAGAGGGGGGAGGGGGGCGAGGCCCAGGAACCATATTCCCAGACACAGAGGGGCCAACAACAACGTGGGTAGGCATGTGCTCGCCGACGGGGGAAGTAGAAGCCTAGGGGAGCCCCAGCCCCGACCCACAGCGGAAGGTGTGAGCCCCAGGACTCGCTTCTCCACGGGCTGCGCCTCTGCTTCTGCTGTGTTTCTGGGGGAGGAGACACACACACACACACACACACACACACACACACACACACACACTCCCAGCCGGAGAGGTTGCGGTGAGGGCACCGCCCCTGGGCTCTGAGGTGTTGATGCCAGCCGGGTGGGCTGGCACGAGGTGGGGAGCGGGCGGCGCGGGCAGCTAATCCCCCCAGCGTCTCCCAGACGCCCACAGAGACCCGGGTGAGCTCTTTGTCTGAGCGCAGAGACATGGAGGGGCGGCGGGCAGGCGGGCAGGCTCCTCTTTCTCTCCCCTGCCTCCCCGCCCCGGGGCAGGTAGAAGCCTGCCGTCTGCGGGGATGGTCGGAGGGAGTGGGGTGAGGGGATTAGGGGAGAGACAGATGCTTACAAAACTCGTAGGGTTCCCTCCCTCGGGCCCAGAGGGCCTGTGGCTTCGGGGTGGGAGGGGGGGGGTCCCCGGAAGGCCGGCAGGGCATGACCCTCGGCGGGGGCAGGCCGGCCTGCTTTGCAGCGGAAAGCAGGCTGGCGGTTGCGAGACTGGCTACACATTCGCGTACCCGGTCACACCCAGAATGACAATCTACACGCGCGCGTGCGCACACACGCACGCACGCGGAGCCAGAGCCCCGAGCTGCCTCCACGCATGGGTTTCCACAGTCTCACACACAGAGGCCAACATCCAGGGGGATAATTACACGGCCCCACAAAATCACACAGCCCTGGCCCCTCATCTACCGCCGAGCTCGTAGGCTGCCCCACCCCCAGAAAGATCACGACATGTGTCCTGGGCCCCCGCGGTGGAGGTCACCTGTGGGCCATCTCATCCCTGCACACCGCCACGGTCACGCGCAGCGCTTGGTGACCGCCCACCACCCAGGAGCACACAGCGCCGGGTCAGACAGGTGTACGCCTCCTGCACACTCGAACGTACCGCGCAGCACCACCGGGCACCACACGGTTGCCCCTCTGTGCCTGTTTCTTCTTCTCTCGTACACGCATGTACCTGCCCTCCAACCGTCCCACTGTCTCCAAACGTCGATGCCTGAGCAGATCAGTCTCTTTAGAGAGGACAGAAAGGCCACCCCCTTTCCTATTCCTTGTGCTCTGTCCCCTCCCCACTCCTCCTGACTAAGAATAGGCCCCCACATCCCCAGATGAGGGCAAAGCCCCAGAAATAAGCTCCATGCCACGGACACATTGGGGCTCGGCCGGGCCTGGGCCGGAGGGCGCGGGCGGCAGGTCTACCCCAGCCCTGCCCTCCCATCCCACCCCTCCCGTCCCCCCTGTAGAAGCCCTGGAGCCTACGAACCCAACCCTGATTGGCGCTGCCACTATCTCCCCCTGCTTCAGAGATGGGCAGGGTTGCAATCGTCCCTTCTCCTCTGTGACCCCGCTCCCTGCCCCGAAGCCGGCCTGCCCTACAGCCCGTGAGGCCAGCGTTGGCAGGCTGAGCCCCACTGTGGCCAGTGCCTCCGAGGATGAAAGACCTCTGGCTCCTCCAGAAACCAGGGCTAAATATACCCCTCGCCAGCTTTCTTGTGCCTAACTGAAACCAGCTGGGCAAGACCCACCCTTCCGCCTGCAGGACAGGCCGTGGGGGGACAGGCCGGTATCAGCAGGAGCCGTGCCTGACCGAGCGCTGGGATCCCGCTCGGAGCCTGGAAGTATATGAAGAAGAAAGCAAGCCGTGTCTCTCGGGGCCCCTGTCTTTGAACCCCGTCGAAGAGACAAGTATGCTCTCTAAAAGCGGGCCACGTGAAAAATGGGCTACTTCTGAGCCTCAGTTTCCCTCTCTGTAAAACAGGGATAGAATGACCTGACCTCCTCGCGTCGTTGTCGACAGTACATGCATTAATGCAGGTAGGGTCCCGGCACACACTAAGCACTCAGGAAATGCCGGTCATTATTACGGACATCCTGGGCACCTCTCCTAGGGTGACGCTGTCTCAAGGGTGCCGGGGTTGCACAATCTCGGACACACACGGAGATGCCGGCTGGCCCGCGGCTCACTGTCTCCAACCGGCAGGGCCCGGGGCATCAGGACAGAGGGATGGGCCAGTGAGGGGACAGGGGAGGGGTCAGATGAGCCAAGATACGCCCCCACCCAGCCCTGCCCCGGGCCTGGCCACGTCCTGGTTCCCCTCCCCCGCCAGGACTCCGCCCCCGCTGTGGTCTGCGCTGTGGCTGCAGCTCCCACGCCAGGGCCCAGTTTAGCGGCTCCAGCCCTCGGCCCCAGGACAGCCCACTCTCCGGCCAAGTCCAGAGGCCTGAAATAGGAAGGAAGAGGGGCCTAAAAATAGCCCTAATTACAGAGGGGCCCAAGGGGGTGGGGGGGGGCGGCTCCTCTCTGGCTCCTGGGCACTGCCGCAGCCGGCTCAGGGTCCTGCTCCGGCCCTGGGGAAGGGACCCCACCCTGGACCTCCTGTCCCCAGCCCACTGCTGGTCTCCCAGTGGGACAGGGAGCCAGGGGGTGGGGCAGGGCAATGGGCCAGTGAAGGAGCTTGGCCCAAATTGGGGCCACCACGGTCCCCTCCCCTGCCTCCAGGGCTCCAGCAGCCCACCCCAGCTGCTCCCCGTACATGAGCAACTCCTAGCCTGAGAGCCACCGTGGAAGGTATTCCTTTACTAAGCCTCCCTTCCCCTAGTCTTGGCCCCTGCCTGCTCCAGGAAGCTGGCCCTGATGACCTTCAGCTAGCCCTGGCCCAACACCAGTTGGGGCTCCCAGAAGGCTGTACCTCTGTCTCCCCCATTCTGTGGCTCCTGGGACAGGGCTGTGCTTCCCCATCAGCCTGGAGGTTCCCAGGGCAGACACTGGGCTGGCTCTTGTATATTTCAGCCTAGTTAGAAGAGACGGCATCAAGATCCATAGAACAAAGGAGAAGACAGAAGCTTGTCCCAACTTGGGACAAGTGACTTCATCTCTTTGGGTCTTGTCTTCTTCATGTGTAAAGTGGGGATGCTCTCCAGGACTTCCCAGTTTCGAGGAGTAAATGCTGTAATGTGTGCGAACCCCCCTTGCCAGGTCTCACCCTGCATGGATCTCAGATCGTCTCCGCGGAACTCCTGGCCCCCACCCTGGCCCTGCCTGTATTTTGCTAGTCTTGTTTTCCTCCATGTCTAAAGTCCCGGGACAGCACTGGGCAGGGTGTGGGTGTTGTGAAGGGTTAGGGGTGGTTAATCATCCCGGTGTGGCAGCAGGGGCAGGTGGGGGGGGGGAAGGGAAGGAGCCCCCAGCGAGGATGGGACCCGCGAAGCACTGCTGCCATCTGGTGGCCACCAATAGCAATGCTGGTTACAGGGTTGAGAGAAGAGCTGGAGGAAAGATGGGGAGAGTGGGTATAAAAGAAAAGGAGGAAGACAGCGAGGCCTGAGGGAGGGAGGGAAGGGGGGAGCGGAGAAGGACAGAAGGAGAGAGAGCGAGATGGAACGATAGGAGAAGGAGCCAGAGACCCACAGCAAGACGGAGGTGGGGGAGGGGATATGCTGAAGCCAGGGTCCTCTCGCACGCCGCCGCGGACCCAGGCAGGCCAAAGCAGCAACCCAAGAACATTTGCAGACTCTGAGCGGCTCCCAGAAGCCCTAGGGACCGTCCCCCCCCCACCCCCACCCCCAGCCCATGGGTCTGAGCCATGAGACCTGAAAGCCGGGAGGCCGAGATCCAGCAGTTCAAACCAGGTGTTACTCCACGGGGACCCCTAGCCTTCAGACCCAGCCTCATGAGCCTTCAACTGGTGGCCCCAGACACCCGGGATGGGATGAAATGGGCCCCGTGAGCCCTGGCCCACTTGGCCCCCGGAAAATTTTGGCCACAGCTCCCCTAAGGACGTGTGTGGAGGCAAACTCGCTTCTGCACACGTCACCCACCTGCAATAGCCCAGCACAGGCCCGGGGACACGTATCCCGTGCACCTGTGTTATGCAGATGGCTTGGGCCAGGTGGCATGCTGGGGGGGGGGAGGGCCCACCTCACCCTCTTCCCCGCTTCCTCTCCCGGGGCAGGGAGGCCGACGGCAAACTTGTTTACCACTTCTGCTCCGGGCAGCGGCGATGAGCTCAGACTGGCCCATTGCCCTCCATGGGCAGGGCCAGGCCTGAGTCATGGGGGTCAGATGACTCCGGAAGCTAAATGGGTCCCATCCCGCAGCCCCTGGGAACTGCCGGACACCCCACCCTTCCCCAACGGTGGGCCGCCCTTCCAAAGCGGTCAGGCCCTCCCAGGCGAATGAGCCGTGGGGGAGGGTCCTGGAGTTGAGGCTGAAAACGGGTCCCCTTTCCTGACCAGAGGACACCAGGGCAGATCCCCACGCCTCCGTCTCTGCCCGGCCAGGCCCACCGCACGGAGCACTCGTCTGGGAGCACTCCCTACCCTGTGGGGCATCTCAGCTCAGGCCAACGCCCTCCCAGAATGCCAAGCACGCCTTCGTTCACATGCGAAGCCTCAGACACGTCTTAGAAATAAATGGAATGTTGAAAAATATGGTTGTATTGGAGATTTATGTTACTTCTCCCCGGGACTCAGTCTGCTCCGTTGTGAAACGAGGAAGGAGAGGGGCACCTGGGTGGCTCCGCCGGTTAAGCGTGTCAGACCCTTGATTTCGGCTCAGGTCATAATCTCACGGTTCATGAGTTCGAGCCCCAGGTCAGGTTCTGTGCTAATAGCAGGGAGCCCGCTTGGAATTCTCTGTCTCCTTCTCTCTCTGCCCTTCTCCCATGCGCGTGCGCTCTCTCTCTCTCTCTCTCTCTCAAAAATAAGTAAATAAACCTTTTTTCAATTTTTTCACGTTTTACTTATTTTCGAGAGAGAGAAAGACAGAGTACATGTGGGGGAGGGGCAGAGAGTGAGGGAGACACAGAATCCAAAGCAGGCTCCCTCCAGGCTCTGAGCTGTCAGCACAGAGCCCGACGCAGGGCTCGAACTCACGAATCATTGAGATCATGACCTGAGTCAAGTCGGACGCTGAACCTGCTTAACGGACTGAGCCACGCAGGTGCCCCACACTTTTTTTTTTTAAGGACGAGGGGGAATCGATGTTTTTCAGGTGCACTTCCCAAGTGACCCTCGTCCCAGGCTGGCGTGGAAGTTCCTGGGACTGGACACGTTCCTGGGCCTGCCGTGGGCACGTTCCTGGGCCTGCCGTGGAGGCAGATTAAGAGAAAATCCTTAGCTCTGTCTCCCAATAGACCTACAGGCCTCAAGATTATCTGCCAATCGGAAGACCCACGCCCTGACCCCCTGGGACGGCCAGTAACCAAGGTCAGCTCCAGACAGCCAGGAATCATCCCACCTTCGGGATGTATTTTTGTCTTGCAAAGTCTTATCTAGCGCCGTAGGCCATTTACTTTCCATGGAAAATAAATTCTTAATGGATTTAGCGCCTCCCCATTCATTTAGCTCCACCGAAGCCACAGCCTCCATAGGCCCCGCCCTCTCCCAAAGCCCCCAGCTCACAGGGGGTACACGCCACCGTTGCCCCGAACATTTCCCCGGGGGCGCGTGTGACCTTCCACGGCTGGCTGGGTTGGGATGTGTTTTGCCTGCCTCCCCACCAAGACCACTGGCTCCTGTGGCCAAGACCTGGAGCCTTTCACTCCAGGCACTGCCAACTCCCAGCCCCGGAACCCAGTACCCCATGCTACTAGTCACTAGTCTAGTCCTGTCACTAGTCTCGATGGGTGCTACTAGGACTAGACTAGTCCTGTCACTAGTCTCGATGGGTGGCCCTGGAAAGGCCCGCCCCCCACTGTGAGCCTCACTATCCCCATCCGTACAAAGAAGGGATTGGAAAAGATGACCCCAGCGGGTCCTGTGAACTCTGAAACTCACCAACGAGAGGCATCTGTTTTTGTCGCAAAACTGAGTGAGACCGAGGGGAAGGAGTCAGCTCTAGGGCTCCCCCCTCCCCCAGCCCCAAGCTGGCACCAACTCTACCTTGGCACTACTGACTTCCTCCTGGCCACCCCCTGGCTCCTCTGATCCCCCACTCTCCAACCCACCCCCCCCAACCCTGCCCCCGGCGGCCTCCTGCTTCAAGCCCTGGCAGTGTCCGGGCCCTCCCCCAGCCACTCCTCTGATCTCCGGCCCTGGCACCCCCCTCTCCCCAGTTTGGCACCGCATCTTTCAGCCCGCTGTCTGCCAAGCCTGGGCATCGCCCACTCTCCATGCCTGGGCACCAGGATTTGGCTTTTGCCTCCTTGAACCTTCAAGCCTCAACACCGTCCTCGCCCACCCGCCCCCCTGGGCGCCAGAGACTCGCCGACTCCTGCCCAAGTCATCATGGTCATCCCGCTGCCTCGGGGCCAGGCTACGATTCCAGCGGCACCGACGGCAGGACCGCTGTCACCCCTTTGGTCCTCAAGGAGCCTCTCCCAGGGTGATAACTGCATTCGCTCTTTGGTGAGAGACAAGGACAGATTCCCTGCACCATCATCGGCAACATCAAAAACCCTCAATGCCCCCTCATGTGTCCCAGGGCCAGTGGGGGCCCCCGCTGGACCGCTGGCTGAGAACGGGGTCTCCGAACCCACTGCTCAGGGCTCTTAGCAGGAACAGCAAAGCAGACCCCCGGCCTATGGGCCCGAAATGCTGGTGGGTACCCCGCTACCCCAGGGCACCCCCGGCCCCACCTGCCACCCCGAGATTACTTTTCATACTGCTGACCTTTCCCCTCTTTCTTAAAACCCCCCTCTCCCGGATTTTTCGTATTTCCCTTCTGGGTTTTCAAAATGTGTTAATAACACCCGGCACCTAAAAGCGTCTCAATAATAGGACGGCACGGGTGAGGGTTCTCTAGCCGGCTTACTGAATGGGTCATTAGAGAAGAAACAGAAGCCACCTGTGTCCTCCGCCAATTCCCCTCCCCCTCCCAGAGGCAAGCTGCCTCCTCTATCTATCCCCATGAGTATCTTCCATCTCCATATTATATGTGTGTATATATATATACACACACATACACACACGCAAGCTACGTGTTTATGTATCCATTTATAATATGGATCTATGTTTTTAAATTCTACACAGACGGGATCACATATAGGGATCCTGCTTCAACGTGCTTTCCTGGCTTAACACTTAATGAATTTTATCGGAGTCGACATCCGCATTCTAATTCACCCATTTTCACCGCCGTGTAGTATTCCGTGGCCACAATTGATTTAGCCCTTCTCCTGCGGATGGGCAGTCTGGGAACTTCCTTTCTCATTTAACTTATTTCCTTATTTGTATTTGAGAGAGAGAGTGCCGGCGCACGCTGGGGAGGGATGAGAAAGAGAGAGAGAGAAAACCTTTTTTAAGTTTCTTTATTATTTATTTGGAGAGAGGGAGAGACACAGAGAGAGCACGAGCAGTGGAGGGGCAGAGAGAGAGGGAGGGAGGGAGAATCCCAAGCGAGCGCCACTGGGCGGAGCCTGACTCGGGGTTCGAACTCGTAAACCATGAGATCGTGACCTGAGCCAAAATCCAGAGCCTGAGATTCCTAACCGACTGAGCCGCCCGGGCTTCCCTCCTATTAAATTGTGAAAGTTTTCGCTTGTGAAAGTAATGCATGCACATACCTCACTGTAAAATATTCACATAGTGTCAGGGTATGGAATAGATTATGGAAAGCTCCATTATCTCCTGTCCGCCCCAAAAGTACCACCGCCAACCGTCTGTGTGTATTCCGCGGTGCTTTTTCTAGGCATTCACATACGCGTTTGTTCGCATCTGTATGTATCTTCCATAAGCATCTGTCGCCTCTGTGTCTGTACCTCTGCTCTCTCCCAGGCACCCCACCTTCTAATGTCTCCTGTGTGGTCTCCTGCCCCACGCCCTGTCCACCACCTGCCTCTTAACTATTGAGGCTGCTCGGATGTCCGGCTTCAGCCCTTGTATGTGAGATTTCCCGGGTCATCTTGCCCTCGCCTCGCTTCGCCGTCATCATACGCTGACCTGCTGAGGTCTCTGACCTCGTCCCCTAAGCTCGAGCCTTTCCTGGTCTGTCCACAGACACCTCGAATAGTCAGATCGTCCAGACTGACACCCACACTCCTCCCCACGCTCCGGGAGCTGTTTTCCCTCCTCTTCGGCATCCCGGGGCCCCCCTCCGGCCCTCCAGAGCTCAGACCCGCTGACACCCCTGCTATGGTCTGAGCCAGCCCTCTTCCCCTCACCCCCAGCCCCAGGCCCTGTCTCCTTAGACGGTCCCGATGACCTCCTAACAGACTTTCCTGTCTCCAACGCCTCCCCACTTTCAGCCCCTCCTCCTGGTCACCCCATGAGAGGAGGAGGCTTTGGGAACCCATGAAGCAAAAAAAACAAACAAACAAAAATCCCACATAAATCCTTTGTTCTAGAACCTTTCAGTGACTCCCCAGTGTCTGCTGGATGAAATTCTCGCACTCTCCAGCCTGGCCTCAGCTCTCCCCGCCCGGGCCCCCGGGCAGCCCACTCAGGGTTTCCTGAACTCAGCATTCTCCTGAGAGCTCTGTCAGCTCAGGTGTTCCAGACAGCGGTCAGAAGGTTCCATCCTGAGCCTCTGCCCAGCCCCAGCCTGCCAAGTTACCCAACCCGTGGGTGCTGTCTCCGGGCGGCTGGCTCCAGAGGCCTCCCGGACTCGAGAAACAAACTGTTCTGCAGACGGCGGGGTCTGGAGGCTCCACTCGGTAGACAAAGGACGGCGCATTATAATTATATTTTCAATTAGCTGTTCACTTTTCTCCCACACTCGCTAACCAAGATCCAGGAAAAAAAAAAAAAAAAAAAAAGCCCGGTTTGCATCATGAGTTTCTCCTCTCCCACTAATGGGGTCAGACTGTGGATGCCCGTGCTGCTCACGGGCTCTGGGACGAGCAGACGCTCAGAAGGGAGACGTCTTCCCACCCCACGGCTGAGGCGGGGCGGGACTTGAACCCACATCCCCCCAACAAGGTGGGGGGGCTGAAGCTCTGAAGGCCTGGAGCTTTGGCACCCTACCTTTATTTTTGTTTTGCCGTTTTTTTTAAGTTATTTTTGAGAGACAGAGAGAGACGGGGTGTGAGCGGGGGAGGAGCAGAGGGAGAGAGAGACACAGAATCTGAAGCAGGCTCCGGGCTCTGCGCTGTCAGCACGGAGCCCGACGCGGGGCTCGAACCCACGAACTGTGAGATCATGACCTGAGCCAAGGTCAGGCACCCCTGAACCCTACTTTTAAAACCTGGCTCACTGAACCTTGTCTAAGAGGCCCGGCCACACGGGAACTCCTAGTCTGACAGGTGAGACCCGGTCGCCATCCTTAGGAAACTCTCAATCTGATGGCAAAATATCAGGGAATGACTGAAATCACTTTCCTTAATCTGGGCTTTCCCATAAATCATGGCCGGGTGCTATTGTTTAATTATATGATGAAGGGCAATAAACTGCTACCATTTATTAAGGCTTACAACGTGCCGGGTGCTGCATGAAGCTCTTTCACGCATTATCTCATTTAAACATCTCAGCAACCGTTTGAAATGAATATCTTATTACCCCCATCTCAGAAAGGTTAAACGACTTACTTGCCTGCGGTCACAAGATGGTAAGTGATGGGGTCAGAATCTGAACCCAGAGTCTTATTCTTTTTTTTTTTAATTTTTTTAATGTTTATTTATTTTTGAGAGAGAGAGAGAGAGAGACAAAGCACGAGTGGGGAGGGGCAGAGAGAGAGGGAGAGACAGAATCCCAAGCGGGCTCCAGGCTCTGAGCTGGCAGCACAGAGTCCGATGCGGGGCTCGAACCCACGAATCGCAAGATCATGACCTGAGCTAAAGTCAGATGCTTAACTGAGGGAGCCACCCAGGTGCCCCCCCAGGTGCCCCCCTCTCCAGCGTCTTATTCTTAACCATGGTTTGCTTCTACTCTTCACTTAAATCCTTCTCAGGGACAAATACCCTCCATTGGTTTGTCTTTCCTTGCAGAGCCTAACTGCAAAAAAAAAAAAAAAAAAAAAAAAGATGGGCGTGGGTGCCAAGGCCCTGTGGAGGAGACAGCGGGAGAAGCTCCCAGGGCCCCGGGTCCCCAGGGCCAGGATGCGCTTTTCATGGTGGGGAAGGGGCCTGACCATTAGGGTGAGGTCAGGGACTCTGGGAATTTCTTTCTGAAACTGAGCAATAGCACCAGGCCTTTCCGGGCACAACCGAGGGGCCAGATGTCAACAACGAGGCAGGCTAGGGCCCACATGTCTGCCCAATGTCTGCCGCAACCTCTGGGCACAGAGGGCCACTGCTCTGTTTGCCTGCTCTGCGCCCTGGGTGTAGACGCGCACTTTTCCAAACCCAGGGTGTCCTGTCTAGGACCAGCGTCCGGAGTGTGCCTGCACCATAAACGCGGGGAATCTTCGTTTCCCGCCCCAACGCCCCTTCCATGGCGCTTTCCACACCGGGTTGAATGGTTATAAACGCTCGTCTGTATCTTTCATCTCCGTTCTGGAGCAGCTCGCCTGCCGCGAGGGGCTCAGTAATTCCAGAATCCAGGACCGAACGCGAGAGTGTAACTTCCGAGATGCGGGGGAGTGCCCTTTCTCGGAGGGCTGTGCCCCGTCACGCACTCCGGGTTACTTTGATCCACTGTCCTCCCTTAGAAGGACCGGGCTGCCGGCGGCCCGGCGCCCAGCCCTTGCCCGGCCTGGACCCGCCAGCTCCGAGACCTGGGAGGGGAGACCCGGCTTCGGGAGAAGCTTCCACATGGGGGCGCTGAAAGGGCGCGGGAGAGACCGAAGCAGGACCCTGTGGCGTCATCGGGGCTGGCG